>CAJQUW010014719.1:0-251919 GCA_907163375.1 Prostheceraeus crozeri
TATTGTCGATTAGCCATTGCCATCGCGACACGACCAAATTATGAACAGTGAAATATACGCTTGTACGATGACGTCTGCAATGTTTAGGTAACTAATGTAACTTGAAATGCGGACCTATGCAATTTTTGTAGCTGCATGAATTGCTTATCGAAGTTCGTGCGATTTTGAAAAACGCCTGAACCTACCTATATATGTTATTTTAACTAATCATAGCGCAGTGACAGCTCGGCATCCCTGAGTGCGGAATCCCCACATGCGCAACGGAGGAGTTAGGGCAATTAAAGGCTAATTGTTTCGAATTGCACATTTTTTACCTTGCAAAGATTGAACGCAGCATTCATCATTCGAAATTGATAAAGAATGAACTCAATACAGGTTAGATCAACAGGGTAAATCCAATTTAATCCACAACATTTGACGAAAATGTGTCTTTGATTTGTAAAATCCATATTTCTGAACCGATTTCAATAGTTTTTTTTTTAATCGAACCGTAAAGATCTCATCTATTATGGCATGGTTTTTAAAAAGTCACAAAGCAACAAGGACCTTATTCACAAGTTGCGTTTCTTTGCCGAAAAAAGACAAAAAAGCATGTTCCAAAGTTGCAAAGTACTCTCAGTTCAACAGGATTTTCGATTTGATACATTCAAATACACCCACTAATATTTATTTAACCTCTGAGAAGAAGACGATCTGCTCTTTAAGACAGTTAATTTTTAAATGTTATAATCAATATTAATCATTGAATTATACACAGGGTTTCCAAAGTTCAACTGAAAAAGAATGGTCCATGCTGACCGAGAGTTTTCATTGTCTCTGACGAGGTACCTTTTCTCGAAGAGATATTGATTCTTCGTTAAACGTTTTGCCACAAACGGAATCTTAGTCTGTAGTTTTCTTAAAATCGTAAAGTAAAATTCAGTTTGATGCCGTTACAAGTGTGCAATATTGATCTTATAAAATATTTTTATACCGTTTTTTCGTACCAGAGAATTTTAAAACTATTCAAAAAAATTTCATATGGGTGCTGAAACCATAAAATTTTGTCAGGAATCGATGAAAATTTCACAGCATAGGAGGGATCCATGCTCTTAACATTATGCAAAAGAAATTTTTCATTTCTATCAATTAGCCCTCTCAAAATCTCCAAAAACACGAAAATGTCTCTGACCGAGACCTTAAGTAATCTCGGTCAGAGGAAACGTTGAAATGAAGAGTCCTGGTCAGAGTACAAGGTCTCGGTCTACAAGACAATGATAATGTATGCAATTACCTTTAGATCACGACGTTTTTACGCGTTCAAGTATTTCGTCCAAGCTTTGTCCCGCAGTCTAATGAACCAAGTGCACAAACCGAAGAGTTTCCTGTTCGACATCAATTTGTCCTCTGACCGAGACCTTAAAAATCTCGGTCAGAGGACAAGGTGGGTCACGGTCAACGGACATTATATGCAATACATTACATTTTGGTCACTTCGCTTTACGCATGCAAGCATTCATCCTAAGTTCCCAGTTTCATCAGCAAACCCAAAATGCCAGAAGCCGAGAGTTTCCTATTTCGACCTTATCTCTGGACGAGATCCATTTGTCCTCTGGACGAGCTGTAGAAAAACAAAAATGTCTTTTTATAAAAGTGCTAGATTCTAATGGAACGTTTTTATTTGGTGTGGTCGCCGCTAAGATTTTCGTGTTCAGCGTAAAAAATGAGTATATATGCAAATTTTCACGGAAATCTGAGACCCAAAGTTGAAAAGACAGAAATGTGGAATAAATTGGATTTACCCAACATCGACGAGATACTCAACTGTTGTGTAAACACAGGACATTTTATGGTTCCAGGTTTTTGATAGGAAACGATGTCATTCCGAAGCACTTCAATACAAAACAATGCGGCCTCATCCTACCCTGGGACATTTTGGAAAATAAAAACATCGAATTTGTATTTGAACTACACTCTATAATAAATAACATCATCTCCGTTTTCCGGTTTCTGGGAAACGTCTCAGTAACTTGTTTATTTGGGTGGATTGTAATCTGACAGTTGTCTTCTCTTCTGAGTCTGTACTTATGACTTCTCCTTTCATTCGCATCCTTCTGAGTTTTACCCGTTCCATCTGAAACAAAAATTGATGGTCTTACAAAACGCAAAGTCATGCTGCTCATTGAAAATTGAAGGCACACGTGTATCAATCACATTCCATAGGTCACAGAGAGAGACCTCAGCGCTCCGGAGCTGTGATTCAATAATAGCTATGATTTAATATGTAGCAATAAAATTAAAAAGGTTGCGGAATTGCAATTCGCGTGCTATATTCAGTCCACCAACGCTTGCATTATTTGAATAAAATGAGCTATGAAAATTTCGATTGAAGTACCTAACCGGAAGCACATGCATCGCTGTAATCACCTGATTGTTATTGAATTAATTTTTAGATGTCCCAGTTGTTCACTACCTAATAATAAGGATTACACTCCCTGATACTCTTCGGATTTCGGTTCCGGGTATTGCCTCCATTTCGGTTGTCTAGTGCAGACTGCGGATAATGCAATTTACGGTTGAAGACAGTTGATATTTTCTTTATTGAATAGCAGAAGATAGTGAAACATTGAATTCGCAAAACTGCACTTGTAACATTTTTCACACGCATCCTATCACTCATTCATTGATTCATGAAGCTCAACGACGTTTGCGGTGTCACATTCAACCAGCAAGCCTGACGTCAACTAGTGTATCATGATCAACCTCTCAATTAACATGTAAAATTATACTTGACAGTATATTAGTATTGACTCTTTCGTTTCATTAGAGACTTGACCTGTAAGTTTTCAACTTGAAAAAAATTAATTGAATTTCAATGCAAAATTTTATGTCATCTAAAGAAGCTGCAATCAATAATACACATTCTCTTGTCTAACTCTAGCTTTTCTACGTGTAAAGAATTTACATAACGACAGACTTGTACAGTAGATCTAATCACGGATCATTTTTCATCAAGTCAATTGAGTACATAAACTTTGTTGAAGGGTTCCCTGTCAAAATGTTCTTTTTACAAAATGGTCCTGAAGCTCGGTTTTGATATAATTCCCTTAAGTAAAGCCTCGAAATCAAAATTAAATAACGGTGCTTCGTAACATAAAAACCTATATTTGGGTTTCAACTTAAAGCCGAAAAAAATATTGGCCTCCGACAGTTCATGGAGATAGGCTAAATAGGCCGGCTATCAAAACTGTCATGGCCTATTATCAGGGATGAGAGTGAGGCACCATGGTCCCGGAGGAAATTCATATTTTCGAGGGGCCCTCAAATAGAAAAAAATGAAGAATACATTAGCAGTGTTCCCGCTGACTTTTCAGCGAAAAAAACCTCAGGCATTTCAGAACTCTTTACTAACTTCTTTGGTTGAAAATTGAAGACTAATAGTTATCTTTTTTGAATAAAAAACTAAAATATAACAATAATGAAAATTGGAAAGCAACATAGTTAAAAACGAATGTTAAGTTTTGCAAGTGTGCTTTTTTATCAGAGGTGCAACCTCGACCTCGATTAAACAGATTTTAATCGAGATCGGACTGAACAGTAGTCAGATAATCACAGAAATTTTTCACCATTTCATAATTTTTTATTTATCTGTCTACTTTTCATATTGATTTGCTCCTTTACCCCCACCTTATCGGACACTTTGGACATAAGAATCTTGAATATACACAAAATTTGAATGATTGTAGAAAATGCTATGGAAACATGGAAATATACATAGTCCCGCCGCCAGGACGAACATGTTCTATACCATATGACTACTACGAAAATGCGCGCCTTCCGAGTTCCTTTGATCTATAGACAAGGTAAAAGAAAAAGACATGAATTGAAGGAAAATTGAAGTATTCGACCCAGTTATCAGTTGGTATCAGTTACTTCGACTATTCGAGATCTATTAACTCTAGAGCTATGGTTTTTGGCATTATCTACAGGGCATGAAATCATGTAACCATATACCTTTACTTACAAAAACTAAATTATTGGACTAAACTATTTGGATTCAGCAAGCATCTTATTAAGGTATACATGACATTTTGATCAAATTTTAGTTCAAACCTTAAGTATCTAATCACATTGCACAAACAATTTTTGTCTAGCACTTGATAGAACGAACGCAATAGAAGACGACATGAAGACATGTCATGCCGCAAATTATGTAGCTGCAGCTAATTGATCTCGCATAGTCGGAGTAAACACACCAAACTGATGTTGGTCGAAAACTTCAATTAACATGTCTTTTTTCTTTGATATAGTTTGTAGAATAAAAGAACTCGGAAGGTACGTATTTTCGCATTATTCATAGGGTGTAGAACAGGGTTATCCAGACTTAAAACAGGTGCGGTCCGCATTCAGTCAGCAAATAAGGCCGCGGGCTGCTATTCACATTATTCAACTTTTTCACTATCTTACGCTATTATAGAAGCATCGTTAAAGAATCAAATATTAAATTATATTGATCTAATGAAAGCATGCGACGAAAGTTTTAAAACATAAGGGACAAGAATTTTCCCAAATTCATTCATAGAAACATGTTTTATAAAAATGCCACATGCTAGTTACAAATGAATGGAATGAATGTGCCTGCATTTTGGAGGCCAGCATCTTGGTGTCGGTGTCAACTGAGGCTAGGGCTAAGTGACTGACCCACAAAGGTAAGTACTTCTAAACATAGAGAGAGAAAGCGTAATCCAAAGCGGTGCAAATTTAGGCACTGATCTTCAGAAAGATGAGACCAAAATTGATTGATTGGCGGAGTAGCTTTGGTTAGGAAAAACTGATCACTTTGTAAGTCACATAATTCAAGCGATAAAATATCAGCTGTTTCTGATATAATTTCCGTCAGCGGAGCATTGAATACATTGAAGCTATTTTCAATGTGCTGGAAATCTTCGAATCGCTTGCCGTAGTCTTTCTTCAATCAGGGTATCAATGGTTTCAACAGAGCAATAGAAATCATCAATATGAAATCCAAATTTACTATTCAAACTTGAAATAGTGTATAGTTTAGGAAAGTATAAAATCATTTTTTAACATGACTCAACATATTTTAAGTGAAATGATTTTTGAAATTTTCTATAAGAGGACGTGGGCCGCATTGGTGGTGCCTGGAGGGCCAGATTTCGGACAATCCTGATGTAGAACATCCTGCGAAAATCTTATATTCGGTCTCGTTCCATGCAGAAGCTCGTCCTGACGGCGGTATATTTCTATGTTTCCATAGCATTTGTTGCAATCATTCAAATTTTATGTATAGGCCTGTATCTAAATCTGTGTATGTACATATCTAAGATTCTTGTGTCCATAGCAAGTACCTGTTGAGACTGGACGGGAGGCCTCATGTCATCAGATAATTTCAATGAATTCTGTGACTCTTTTTGTTTACAAAAGAAAATTGTTTAGTAACGATTTTATGTCATGCATTGAGTAATGTTTTGAGCGCATCCGTGAATCATTATTTTTATCTGCAATTGCTACTATAAAGCATATTTTGTTTTCAAACATAAGCATAAAGCACATTATGATGTAGCAATTCACTAATTAAAAGTACATAAGATTATTTTCAGATTTTCAGTGTTCATACAACGTGATTAATAACATTATCAGCACAAACATTTTTGTTTTTCTTTCATGTAAGCGCCCGGTACCAAAGTCAATCAGCATTATTTAACTTATTTCGTGGCCAAACTCGATTCGAACTCGACTTCGATTAAAATCCAATCAAGGTTGCATCACTGGATTTTAAGTAATTTTACCACTTAAAACTACTTAATCAGGAATTTTGACGTTGAAATCATAGCACCGGTTGATAATTGACTTGAAAAACGCAATAACACAGGATCTGCCCCCAAAAACGCAAATACGTTAATAAAAACGCAGCAGCGGGAACACTGCATTAGACAGATCCATGAGGAATTCCGCGGAAAATTCTTATCCCTATATGTATTGATTTTCCGATTTATATTTCAATAGAAATATAGGTTTCAAATACTGCTGAGAAAGTCTGTGATTTATATTCTACTTCGAGGTTTCCCACGGAAATTTTAATTACGACCACTTTGAATTGACACCGGTTTGCGTCGTCTGGACCGTCATCAATAAATGGTAGCGGCTTCTTCCCGTTGCTTAAAAATGGGGTATTTCAAAATTGCAAAGAAAAGGTGTACAGATCACATATCAAATTTGATTGAAGATCAAATCGCAGTTAGATTTTCTGTACAAGCTGTTATTCTATGTAGCCATGAGAAAGCAGAAACATTTTGAATCTAAGTTAATACTTTTAAGTAGTCGTTGAACTTGTATGACAAAGTAGCTGCTGACGTTGCAACAAACGTCAGAGACATATCTCCTTTGTTCTTCATAATCATCGAAATAATCACCAACCAAATCACTTACATCGTATGGATAAATGCATTTTTAGATGAGAGTGCAATCGCACATTGTACGGTGTAACATACCTCTTGTGTTTCTACACACCTTCGCATAGCATGAACATATGAAGAGCAAGCCCTTTGATCATTTTCAGTCCTCTTCAAACATCCCAGAAGATCCAGTATTTCATCAACACAAACCGCTCCTGCAAAAATAAAAAGCACTGAACTCTCTTCGTCTGAACTTTTTCAATTTTTTCGAAATGATGAATCCTAGTCTGATCCGATATGACATTCATACAATACGACTAGCACGAAATATTTTTTCATGATGCAGGTTACATCGCACATACTCCCGCATCCTACTACTGGGTAGCTGCTTATAGTTCCATGCTTGTATCTGAATGATTGGGAATTTCATTTTCAGTTTATTTCAATTAGGCTTTAGTTTCAACAATGAGCAAGTATAAAGTACATGGATGACCAAAAATGAGGATATCTAATATTTGAAGCTTCATCTTAAAACAACAGCATAAAATACATATATCACTAGCCTTCAAAATAAAAATATGCTGCGGACAAATCGATGTGCGTAATTGGAGCAACATGAACATGTAGCCAGAATTGGACAACATTTTCATATTTTTTTTACAGAAGATAGTAGTTTGGAATTAAAAAGAACATCCAGGAAGAATATTTGCTTCGATTTTTGTTTAAGTGACTTGCTGGAAATTCCACGATGTCGGATTGATTCAGATCTTATCGGATTAGATCAGATTTTCATAAAAATGCTAATCCGAACTAGCTCGTGCAGAGGACATGCCAATTAGCACGGATTTCATGATACAAAGTATGCGTGATGCATAAAGAATATCAAATATTTATCTGCTATACGTGATGTACAAGCAACACATTAGTTTACATGTAAGCTATCAGAATTTAGGATACGGGGGATGAGCTGTCCACCATGTCAAGGATGGGGCCTGGCCGAAGTGCAGTCCGCCTTCCCTCTCTCAGGAGCAAAGGCAATTCCTCAACACCTGCCTCGAATGAGGCCGCCGGGTTTTTGGTTGGCCGGCCGCCTGTTCCCGCGTGGTGGCCGGCGCTCTTCATCCTCCTGGCGGGAGACATAGAACACCCCGGTCCTACTACCACATACACCTGCGAACAGCTCATCACAAGAAGACAGACATCCATGCGGTGCAACACCACAAACACACATTGGCTACACCTCAAATCCACAAACATCACACTCACCCAATACAACAAACTGGATTTGTAACAAACACAGACAGAAGAGCACCATTGCTAACAATCAAAAACAAACCCTCCAACAACCCCCACGCAACTCCCCTCATCCCTACTACCACATACATCACGACCACTACCCTCCCCCAAACCAGCACCGCCAGACAACAGCCTACCAAAGATGCCACAAGTATTCAAACCAGCAGCATAAAATACAAGAACAACGCTATTACTATCATACAGCTAAACATCAACGGCATTCAAAACAGATGCCACAAGCATTCAAACCAGCAGCATAAAATACAAAAACAACACTCCGAATACAAGAAATACTCCGAAAATACAAGAAACACAAAAAAATTTCCGAACTCACACAGTTCATGCTAGACAACAAAGCCGACATCACATGCACACAAGAAAGCAAACTCACATCCAAAACAAAAGACCCAGCTATTCCCAATTGCACAACCATTCGTAAAGATCAAAAACACAACAAAGGCGGCGGCCTCCCCACCTACGCACATAACTCAATCAAATTACAAATCCTCGAGGCCCCGTCTTCATGCAAACACAGCAAAGCCAACAGCAATACCTCAAAATACACCTCGCACAAAACAAACAATTCCTGATCACCAACGCGTACTCCCCCCAAAAGGCAGTCACACAGTCGCACAAGAAACCAACACAGAAATCAATCATTTTCTTACCTATCACACAACCAACACAACAAAGCTTATCCTAACAGACGCAAACGCACACTCACTCACATGGTTCTCAACACTCAACGACAGTAGAGGAGATGACATCGCCAACTTCTTGGCCGCAACCGACTACATGCCTCCCTCCGGCCCACAACCAAACAGAACTCTTCTCCAGACTTATCCACCGCCAGCAGCCAAACTGCACGTCGCACAACATGGAAAACCCTCAACAATATCACATCTGACCACTTACTTATACTACCAAATCACCACACGCAAATCTTCACAGGCCTAAGAAAGAAGCCTCAAACACAGCTTTACTAACTACAGCCAAGCAAACTGGGAGGACTCTACCGAGCATATCGAACAAGAAATCTCAAAACACCAACCACCCACCTACATTCATAAAGCCAACAGCATACTCACCGATGCAATCTTACAAGTAGACAAACTCCACATACCACAAGGGATCCAGTAAATCACAAAACCCATACTGCCGACTCATATCAGACAGGCCATCCAACAAAGAAACAACAGTCGCAGTGTAGACCGAAAATATCCTCAAATGAAACCCTCAACACAGTAATCACCAAAGAAATCAATCAACACAAGCAAAACATATGGATCATTAAAATTTTCTCTGAATGGTTCAACACCAAAAACACAAGCAGACTCTGGCGCACCATCCGCACACTCAACGACATGGAAGGCAAAACACTCAAAACATTACTATCAATTTCTTTAACAAACCGATTCATTATCAATCACGACATATCGAACGCCTTTAATAAGCACTTCAACACTTTTACAACTCACAAAACATGGAAAGAAAACAGAAAAAATCGACGGACGCACACTTCGCCTCACTACCACCAACACAAAATTTATGCCAGGAGAAGACTGAGAGAGGTGGAGGAAAGGAGAAAAATACCCATCCAGTGGGTACCAGGGCACGTGGGAATAGACGGGAACGTGGAGGCTGACAGATGTGCGAATGAGGCAAGCGGAGAGCAACAGGAGGAGGTGCCGATCGGACTGGAGGAAGTGAGAAGGAAGGTGTACCTAAACACTGAGTACAGGCCCAGGCTGGAGGGGAGACTGGCAGATGTGTACGGGGACAAGGTCATGAGGAAGAAGCAGGTGTCAATGGCACAGCTGAGAGAAGGGTACTGCCGAAGACCTATTGCTATCATAAGAGAATAGGGCTTAGGGAGGATGCGAAGTGCGACCGCTGTGATCAGGAGGAGGAGAGGGATCACTGGCAGTGTGCTCGAGTGTGCAGCGCTGGGAGATACGTGGCTGGAGAGCTACTTTGATCCGGATCGAAATAGGAAAATTGTTGTAGTAATGTGCTTGGTTCAGTGTTGGTATCAGTGTGTTGTTTCGTCTGTTGCAGGGCACTTGCGTGACGAAGACCTGGTGGGAGATTCCTCCGTCGAGCCTACTTAAGGTGGCTAACATCATTCTGCAATAAATACGTCATCGCTCTTGTTCCAATGTAGATCCTCTTGGTCGCTTTTCTGTTTTCAGCCTTTGTAGGATCAATTTTTGCCAAACTGAATAGTCTTCGTAGTCTTTTCCGTTTTGTCTGATCTTGTTAGTAATTTTTTCTTGATGAATATCTGCACAAATTCCACTAATAAGGAAATCAATGCCCTCCGTATGAAGGACATGAATCATAGGCTCCCTCCCTTGAAAGTTAAGAAGGTAGGGAAGGCTGGTAATGAAGGGTTTTGGAGAACACTTGCAATACGTTTGTATTGTTCAGCTGATTGAATATTACGCTTGAATTCTTTCTGTTCGGGAAAATAGTCGAGAACATTCTGATGTAGGATCTCCCATTGATCCGAAATTCTAAGTAACGCTGGTTTAAGGCTTAGCCAACGCGGTGAAACAAATCTTAACATAGACCAAGCTTTCAAACCCATCACCTCACAAAGAGAGCTACAATCCTGACGGCGCGCGCTGGAATACTTCAAAGATGAGTGTAGATCAGTTGCTCTACGTTCAATTCTTCAATCGCATTGCCACCTTTCTTGAAAGTTATGTATTTAGGGCAAAGGGCATGATCCCAGTTTCAGAAATATTCCGCAAGTGGATTGCAAATGATTCAACAGCTCTGATTTAAATGTCACAAAAACGATTTCTATTACATTTTGTAAAATTCTATGATTCTCCTCATTTCGTGAAATTCTATGATTTTATGGCGGCCAATCAAATTTTTGACCTTATATGATTTTCATGACGCTGCGACGTCTGCAGAATGGCTGCTGCTCGTGATTGACAAATATCAGATTGCAAGACCTGCTTTCAATTTCTGGACCTGGTTCCTCTTTCACTTTATAAAGTGATAATTTATAATTTTATTAAGTAACATCACTTACAATTTTGCTCTGAAATATGGTGCGATTGAGATGTTTCCCGACATTCGACATCTGGATTGTGACTGCCGTTCAACACGCCGGAACGTTAACGTCAAGACATTGCCGTTTTCAAAATAATTCGAAGTCATAGCCTACCCGTGTCATATGCAATTTCATACATGTATGTAGGCACGGTACCGACCGTACTCATTTAGACAATCGCATGCGTGAAATTAAATGCGCATAAATGCGTATATAATAAGCCAGATTTCTTGTTCATTGGTGATTGGTTTCTTTCGGAATAATACGCCAACAGAGCAGGGATGCGGAACCACTCGAGTCTTTGAGTGGTTCCGGTTCCGGTTCCGAGTTTTTCAGTGGTTCCGGTTCCGGTTCCGAGTTTTTCAGTGGTTCCGGTTCCGGCTGCGATAATTCCATGATAAGCCTTAGATAAATCATGGAACTCTCTCCTAATACATGTAGTTGATGTAGTTCCTAATACATGTAAAAAAATGATTCAAAGAATTAAAATGTATATCAAACAATGTATATTCAATTACAATGTACAATCATACATGTATATTAACAAGATCCAAACAAGATTGCACTAACAAAGTTGCTATTTCACTAGTTAATCTCCGGAACCGGAACCACTGATTTCTCAGTGGTTCCGGTTCCGACCAAATCAGTTGGTTCCGGTTCCGCATCCCTGCTACAGAGAAGGGCCTGCGTATAGTGTTCGTGTTTGATGTTTTAATCAGGTCTTGATTACTACCTTGAAGTTGTCATTTTACTTTCTTGAACTTTCTTAAGTCAAAATGACGTCTGGTCGTCTGTTTTTGCTAATAGCAGAACGGATTGCTATGATTAGAGATTATTTCGAAATACAAATGGGCAGTGTCTACTACTACATCGGCTGGGACGGCACAATTTTGGTCTCGCGCCTATTGAGAAGATCTCAATTTGGTGTTTTGTTCAGTGCAGATGATCCTTCAAAAAAAAAGAGAAGATTGGACTATCATTTACTTGTCTGTGAGGCAACCAAAGCCTTTGGCAGCCCAGACAGTGCAGCAGTCGAGGGATCAAAGTTGCACCGGCTCAACCGATGGAATTGCCACTGAATTTCACCACCAAAGACTTCTTGCAAATTTGTTCCAATATTTTTCTAAAACATTTCTTGAATCTGAGAACATGGTCAACTTTAAAGCCAAACAGTTTAATACTGTACCTCATGAAGAAAACGAGCCAGGAGTTGCCTCAAAATCACATAATAATAAGAAGAATTCCAGCAAATTACCGGTAGCTTACCTAAGTACAGTTGTCACATCACTTCATGAAGGAAACCAGGAGTTGCTTTGAAATAGCAATTAAGAAAATCAATGCAAAGTTACACTTAATGACGTCTGGGCTTTTCAGAGTGGACCTAATGCAGAAGTGAATGTCAATTCAATCATACTCTGTGACTCATAATAAGAAGAATGCCATGCACGATGCCCAGAAACACGTCACATAACTTCAGGTAGATTTCTGACTTAATGGCAAATGCTACGACAAACCTGTTCGACGTCTTAGAAAATAAAGAATGGTGTTGCAATTATGTTGAGACATGCAGATAATTAGGATTAGGATTAGTTTTCCTATTATTTGTTGTATGCAAGTAATTTTTTAGACCGTCGAGTATGAAATATATATTCCTACTGGCAAAGATGCGAGATTATATTAATGGGGCTGTTCATTGACACAAATTCTAACTGATTTGACACTGTTGGTAGAAAGCTGAGTGTTCATTGAACGACGGCTTAATACCAAAACTGACAGAGTATTCAGTCGCACTTGGTGTTATGCCGTCTTTCTTTGGCTGAATATACTCTCCAGTGTAATATTAAACGGGTTAAACATACTGCGGGCAGAATTTCAGCAAACAAACACACCTAATAATGCATCAGTTCTGAAATGAAATTCCTCGTTTGAGTCTTACTTTCCATCGACTCTCCTTTCCCAGAAACTTTATTCCTTAAAAGTGGTTCATGAAAATATGATGAAACGTAGCCATCCATCCTGGGGAAATTTTTACATGAGCGCCTATATAGTGACAGGCAACTCTCGGTGAACTTCATGTTGACAAAGAAGTCACGTTTTTTAGTTATGAAATCGAATTGAAATATTGTAATACTAAAACACGGGGTTCTAAATATTCCACAATCTTTTCCTCTCACAAAATGGCTTCAGGATTTTTTGCAGTCAATTTTTCAGTTATTGTTCCTTATTGGCCTCTTGGGCCACATCCCCTTTAGCTAACAATGATTTCCTTTAGATAACATCCAGTTGAATCTTGCAAACATATTACTTTACTTTGATAAAGTTGGTTTGTAGGCAAGACGATTGTTCAAAACTGGTTCAAAACATGATCTAGACCTCTAGAACAAGTGTATGGCATCAGTCTCATCTCGATTCCCAGTGTGAATAAGTCATGCATTAAGCAGCGAGATAACCAATTTCTCCGACACCACAACATGCACTATCATAAATTTCAGTCCTTTCATGCATCTGAACACTCCATCCACAAATACCTCAGTGCTACCGAAGGCAGCAAGCGATGTAAAACACTGAAATTTGTGGCATCCAAACTTTCTGAATCACTGGATCGCAATGGATTTGACCAAGTATGAAGCGTGTAGTATTACAGATTTATAACAAATGATTGCTATTTACATCATGTCTCATTCAGACTAATTTCTGTGAATAGAATGAATCACTTTGGAAAGAGGAACACTTTATTTTTATCGAAATTCAATAATTTTTGCTTTCACTAGAGCTTTCGGGCTTAGCCTTTGTCGGGCGGATACAAGATAATGCAGGCGTTTGAATTAAAGAATGCTATCATGGTTGTAAACAAATAATGAAGCGGCAAATTTGAATATTCCGAATAACTCGGCTGTGATGTTTTCAACAGTGCTCAGTCAATTTTTTCTCAACTGTGCTCAGTGATATTTTGCCATCGATTACTTCCCTTTTAACTTTGTTCTCACAATTACTTCTGACTGAAGAACATTGCACTTGTGAAGAGATGATATTAACTTTGTACAGCAGATTGCATTTCATGCATAGTTTTCAAGAGTAACATTGGCAAAAACAATTGTTATACCTGCTGCAACCTCCTTTTATCCATTTTATTAGACATAAATAATGAACAATATATGTCCCTGTGAGCGCCAAGAATTATTCCAAATTTGGAATAATAATATTCCAAGAATTATTATTCAGACAAATGTCTGAATGTGTAGTTTGAAAAAAAAATTAGATAAATTGTAGTGCCTATTGCCTTCTCTAACTCATTGTGTCGATTTAGTTTTTATGGATGATGGGAAGGTGCAAGACTGGGGAGATAGTATGTTGGTAGCATTTGAATAATTTGTGCCATGGATATATGCAGGCGCAGGCGGCCAGAGTTGCCATGTCCCCACCTTTTTTTTCTTGACATCTGTCAATTTTTCTGCCAGTTTTGGAAGATAAATTGTGCACCGTTTTTTAATTGCATTGTACATGGACATGCCAAATTCGCTACACACAGACAAGCATTTCGTGGCAGTTAGTGTAGGAATTAGTCATCACTAGAATATGATTGATCTGAATGCTATTGTTCAGCACTTTCTGTGCTTATATCATGATTTATTTAATGATTGATCAGTGTAGTATGTCCCATCGCTACTTCGCTGCTTTTAAGTCATAAGCTAATTCATTCGAATTTTGGAATTTCATCGTTTAAACATTTCTTAATTTGATCTCACCATTCTAAATGAATTCGCACGCCTTTGGGTGAACCAGACAGATTGATTTTTTGCTGTTATTCGAAGGACACATCGCTTGGTACGTATTTTGATAAATTTCTATAGCTAGGTGCCGGTACTCTGTTCATACAAATAAGTTAGTTAAACTTTGTGTTTTCATAGAATGACCCGCATTTCTAGAGTAAAATATCATAAATCCTGGATAATTGAAAACAAATATATCACTGCAACTGATTCCGGAAAAAATTCAACGCCTTTGGAAACCAGTCTATTAGGGGGCAGTAGTTGTACATGTACAATTCATCGTACCAAAAGTGCTTGAACTCTCGTCTCAAAGGCTTTCGCCTTGCTTCCCTTATCCGTTCTTAGAAGGGTAGGACGGAGTTTCAATGTAGACAGTAGAAAATGAGTTTTCTCCTGCAGTCAACACGTTTTCTACCATTTCTTATTTGACGGCCTCTCTGTATTATTGTTCCATGCCATGAAGATTCGGTATGCGTAGTCTTTGAGGGAATCGAGTGTGACATAGTACACTCATTCAGTCTCAATCAAAATATTCTTTGAATTGATTTTTAGAGAAATTGCTTTTTTCACATTTAAATGGGTGATTAATACGGTGAGGCGAGGCATGTAATTGCTCTCTTGTGTTAAGTTCAACAGCACCACGTGAGTTAAATGCTGAGCGAATTTATGCTTGCTCAAGATTTTAGATTGATTTTAAGATAGGTTCATCTCAACTATTGTCTTGCATTTGCTGTGATGAAATGGAACTAGTATCACTAACTCCAGGATGACGACCAGTAGCAGCAGCACATGAAGAGTGAGGATTGGCATAGGAGTCAGTGGTGTTCAGTTTTTGTGAAATGGTCGATGACACTTTCTCGTCCACTTTACTACTCGACGCTTTCTCAGTCGCTATCTCGATTGAATAAACTATCATGCCTTCGCCGATTGGAACACACATGCTGCTTTCTGCGATTTAGTTCACTCAAGCAGATTCGGTAAATCTTGATTGCTTTCAGAGCACTGGTCGAAGGGTCAAAGATGTTGAGAATGAAAATTTTGTGGAAAGCTCTTGATGATAGTCCGAAGTTCAAAGTAGTAGAATAGCGAGTAACATTACATATAGGCCATTGGCATGTATAATTATTTCTTCTAAGAATTCGCATTGCACCGAGTGTCGAGTAATCGTAGACATCGATTCTACGAGAAAAAACACCTTTAGCGCGCTGTGGTGTAGGGCCTACGTAATAATAGGTGCTACACAGTACTTTCGATAACCTATCCAATTTTTCATTGATGTTCCTCATTACTGTAGACTTCTTTAAACATAGTAAACTGACGCATTTCAAATACTCATCATGAGTTCTAGCAGGAGGCATGACGCGTCGATGAAAACTATTCGGTGAAAATGAATTGAAGCAGTGCTTCCGAAGTTTGTCATTGTAATCTAAATTTTAATACAATTATGAATCGATTTCTACATGCATAAGCGACTGTGTTGGTTGAGACACAGACAGTGAACGTCTAATCATGCGTCATAAAAACCTGTCTATGATCGGAGATATGGTAATGACATTGATATCTTCCACATGCATCTACGATGTACAATTGTACTGTCGTCACCTTGAATTTAGTAACATGTTGATATGTATTCTAATCATTTTTTCTGTCTTACTGCTTCTTTATGTAAGTCTTACACTGTGTAATACACGTATTTTCAATCGCTGCGTAAATGCTTTGGTTGAAGTTGTTTCAAAATGTTCGATAGGCCTCTTCCAATGCCAATGTCAAGAAGTTTAGCTTTTACTTCTGTAAACACTATGAAGAGTGTTATTCGGGGAACATGGACCGATAGGAGCTTTTCAATAGATAAACTGTATAGAAACGTAAAAATAAAGCTTTAACTACTGCACATGATGTAAATGATGATGAAACATGCATGCACGTGACTTTGATTATCTTATTATTGGTAATGACAATTGGGGAAGATATATAAGATCTATAGTTTTGGTGAATGAGAAAAATGCAAAACAATAATGGAAAAGTAGAAAAATCCAGCTATTTAACTACAAGAAAGGCATTCTATCGACAGATTTGATTCATTGTTGCGTATTTATATTACAAAACTGGTCCTTTGACTAGGTCAGGTAGATTCAGACCAGCTCTAAAATTTAGAGCAAAAATCGATCTCAGGACCACCGTGATCTTCTTGACACACTAATTTTCTGACTAACGCAGAACATTCCTAGACCATCTAAGACGGTTCCTTTTCAAGAGAGTATTGATGTCTTTATTCCATAGAGCTGGAGAAGCATGAAGAAAGCTAGCCTATCATTCAAACATATGGTCTCGTCTATTTTGTTCGATTACATTAACGGAATTTCATTACGCTTTCAAAAACGGCTTCTTAAATGACTGACAAAATATTGATCAATGTGTGATCATACTTACAGCGTGCGTGTAACATATATTATAACATTATAATGAAGCTCGCTAAATGGTCCATGACATAAAATATGTCGGAACAACATGGATCAGTTTGCTTTTTGTTATCAATTCGCAAATGCCAGATCAAGTCAAATTGAACCAGATTCAAAAGTCAAATCTCATTAAGAAGTAATGTCATTAAAATAATGCTGAAAGCATCCAATAAAGAATAAATTTCTATGATTACACACTTTCACGTATTTTTGCGCAGCTGATAGAAAGCTTGAAATTCTTCAAGAGCTTTGGTATTCAAAACATTTTATTTTGTTCCCTCAGAAATTTGAGAGGTGCACTCTTATCAGTGAAATTGTTTTGCTTCTCCACACTACGTTTTGTCCTAGAATCTTTGAATGTGGAATCACTAAAGTCGTTCAAAATCACTTTAACTGAGTCTGGAGAATAGTTTCATTCTTTGGTATAGATTGAAATCTCACTGAAACAGGCCTTTTTTATTTCATCTACATTTCCCAGCTCTAATACTGAACAGATGACGCAAAATCCAAATGCTGATTTCATGCATATCATTGATGTTTACTGGCGAGGAACGACAGATCGGTGGATTGTTGACACGCGTTGAATCGGCAATTGGGCGCTAATCAGGTGCTAATTGACCGATTATTTTGCCGATCAATGGATTTTTGAAGACTTTTGTTAGTTTTCATTGTAACTTTTTCACTGACTGAAAGACAGGATTTCATTTTTTGGAAAAACTTAGCTCTACAGTGTGCATGTAAGCCAACGGTACATTACATTGTACACTGGTTTCATTCTTTGTATCAGTTTAACTCTGATTGTAAGCCTACTGCACATAGTACATTGTATACTGAAAATGTTTACATTCAAGCGAGTTCCCTTGATGATTCCGATGATTAAACTGAAATCTTCTAAAATCTCAATTTTCATAAAGATCATGAATACTGGCAAAATTGTTTTCATCTATGATTATGCATGAATAGTAGTTTTCGCAACGCATGGGTAGAAAAAGTCAGAATGGGAACCGGTCAGCTGTTTCCGGACGGACCCGTTAGCGATGCCGGATTTTTCGGCCCCAGCGCATTTTTTATTTTTCAACCCAGGCCCTGCCACCCCTGATTGGCTGTGACATGCAACCATGCTCTTTGCAGCTGACGAGCTGTTATTGTAGCCTTGTGGGGGATAGTACAGCGGGGTGTCTGGGTTCGAATCCTAGACTGGAGCATCAGCATACGAGTATACGCACATTAATTTTCGTAAATAACATATGGAATTATCCTTTACCAAGTGGAGTCCTATAATTGCGAGTAACTTCAAACCCTTGTGACATAATGAGAAGAGCTTCTTCATGCCATCATTGGAAAGAAATAGATTGGTTGATAGACAATTCTTCCACTTCTCTTTCATTTTTCTATAGATGTTATTTTGATTGAACGTCACTACTTAATTGATCATAACAGATATTGCCTTTTGGTACATATTTCTGTCACCAATATCCTCTTGCGAGCAATAGGCACGCTTTAAGTAGCTGACTTAAATCTAATCAAAAGGATCTATGTAATTGGTAAAAATTCAAAATTAACCAACTCTTCGTAAAAATTCAAAATTGACCAACTCCACGCGGGACTAGACTAACATCACAACGCTTTTGCATGGAACATCCAGTACCTATCTCACTTATTTTTTGGTGAATTGTACTATCATTACATCATGTGCGACTAAATTTGTACTTTTATTATATCGAAAACGTCGATTCCAGATGAATCAGATAAAAATAGTCCTTTCATCGATTAATCAGTGATCGACTGATCGCTAATCGGTACATGCATAATTTTTAATTGTCATAGTATTATCTTGGTCGATCTGATATCACTCTATGTCCTTGAGTCGCGATCCCTGACCCGCCATTTCTGACGCCATCTTCACACGGTGTATGTTTGCTGTAAGCTCCACTATCTTGTTGTTCACTAAATTCATCTTCTTGAAGTTGAGAATGTAGATTACATCCATTGCTCCAGGAGTTGAAAGACAAGCTTTGGAAGAAGAGTCGCAGCATGGTTGCTAATTCGAAAACCTCGTGGAAAGGACCTGCTGCCGTAACTTTCCCTTTTTCGTTCTGCCGCTTCAGTTTCGTTGGTCAATCTTCCTCTTACTGATTACGAGATACCCTTACTTCACTACAAAGAATCTTTGGCTTTTACAGATACTTGAAGATGGACTACGTTATCTCTTCAGAAATTACGAAACGCATACATGCATGCGGTCAAATTGTAGGTGGAAACAGCATTTTTGAGCCATATGCTTATATGGGGTTCTATACTCAAATTTTCATTCATTCCCTTTTTTTGGTAATCATTTGATGATGAGGCGTTTTAGGCAAATACTTTGGCAAGATGGCATCTATTTCTTGCTCCATGTTAGATAAGTCACAATAGCTTTATTGCATGTCATTCCTATTACTCCATGCCTTCAATCCTCACAAGGACTTGATAATCCTCAATATAATCGATTAAAATTTGCAGAAAATGGCTTTGTAAGTAGACGTTAGATAAAGGCCGCACCATTTGAGTCCTCTGAGTTCATAGAATTCACACATACGATTTTCATGACCATGGCCACCCTACTGTGCAGTAGCGAAGCCAGGACTCGCTTTCAGAGCGAGGAGCATCTCATTAAATGATAATGTATTATTACATTTACATTCATTAATCTGCCAATGCAATAATTAATGCTTTGTTAATCGTTTTTCAATTACTTTTTTCTATATCCATGCATAAAACATTAGCGTGCTACATTGCATACAATATAATATTTGAAATGCAACTATATTTAGTTGATTAAATTATGATGAATAGTAATTTAAAAATCATTAATATTAAAAGTCATCTTAAATTCCAGCATGTAATACTTTCCTATACGACAATGATTTAGTTTTGTTTCCACATTCCCTGAATTCCTTCTATAGTCATTCCCTTCGCTTATTCTCCTTGAATCGTCTTAAATGAGATATTTGGCATGAACTGGAGACCATAATAAAGAATCCCATAATTTAAGATTTCAACTCACTGCGGAGATCATAATTGCATGGTGTGTTATATCCCATGATTTGAGTATCGGAGGATTTTTTTATTGATCGATTTAGCGAATTAACGTAAAAGTTCATATTGAGATGATTGAACGTGCGGCGTCGAAGGCGTGGAACTAAGTGAGTTTATTCGATCTAGTTCATTCGCAAATATAGTTATGAGTAAGACAGTTCAGAAGATTACATTGATTATAGTCCTATTTAAATCGAAAGCTAATGAAATAAGTGCATCTTTCGTCTTGAAAGAGAGCAGTGAAGTGAAACACATTTTTAAATAATGGAATATTCTCTCGAATCTCTGCAGACCTGCCTAATAGATTGATCAAATATGAAAGTTATCTTAACATGAATAATAAGAAAATGGATTTCAGATAGTAGTGACATTCTACTTGCCATTCTTGGTTAAAATCCCGCTGGGCGCATCTGATGTAAATGAAATATTCTAAATGTGCATCAGATGGCAAGCAGTAATTATTATTATTTGTTAACAAGAAATTTGTCATCAATGTAGAAATATTTGCAATATGAAGTTCGAACCAGAAATCAAAGACGTTTTCTATAGGCCGTCACGATATATGATGAAATAATTCTCCAAAATCTAAATAATGCACTCAAGCAACTGCTCTCATGTTGAATCAAATATTGATCTGCAAATACAGAATCTGCAGAACTTTCAAATTTTCTACTTCTTCTCAAGGTTTGCCGCCCGACTAGGGGATGAGTCTTGCCCGTCCTACCCCTTCGGCTGCGCCAGTGCCCCTGTTTGTTTAATAGCAACATTTCGAAAAAGGGTTAAATTTTCCCTCGTCAGATCATTGGTATAATTTGTATTGATTCTATTTCAACGGCATTTTTAGAATGCACACGATTAGGGATGACTTGACAGCGTCGGAAACTTTTGAGGCAGAATATCTAAGGATGTGAAAAACTTGAATTCCTTGAAATCTCTAAAACACTACATGCAACTTTTTAATTTTATTTTACAACAATCATTTTCTAAAATATAGGAAATGGTGCTTTAAAATGTTTTAACCTTCATATAGATGTTTTAGTTTTCAAAATTCTATTTGTCTTCATATTTGGTTATGTGACCAATTGTAATATCGCTGAAAGGTCATCCAATTGCATTTCACTTAAAGCTGAGCTAAAATGCACTTCACATCGCCAGCACTTTTAGCTCACTTTTAGTATCACATTTCGCTTGCCAACAAAGGAAGCTGTAGCGTGCATAATGGCAAATAGTTATCTGAACAGAATTGCAGAAGAAAATTTCGTAGCATTTATAAAAGAAAACGTCGCTGAAATCGGGCAGTATGAATATAATTCGACCGGTTTCGAGTGGAAGTCAAAAACTGAGCTCCTACTCTTCCTCAGGAAGGTTAACAAAAGAATAGACCATAGAAAGGCCTATTGCATTAACGGCTTGGAAAAAATTCAAATGATCAGTGGAGTCATAGAAAAATGTTATAGATATGGAAGTCTACATTTTACATACAGCTGTAAAATTTTATAAATGTAGACTTCCATATCTATAACATTTTTCTATGACTCCACTGATCATTTGAATTTTTTCCAAGCCGTTAATGTAATAGGCCTTTCTATGGTCTATTCTTTTGTTAACATTCCTGAGGAAGAGTAGGAGCTCAATTTTTGACTTCCACTCGAAACCGGTCGAATTATATTCATACTGCCCGATTTCAGCGACGTTTTCTTTTATAAATACTCTGAAATATTTTCGCATCGCCAACCGATCCGTCGCAATAAGTTCTTTTTCTAAGTTTTGAAACAAGAAGAAAATTTCGTGGCATTGCATCCTATAGTTTTAGTTTGTTTCTAAACTTTGGAATGGTTGATGTTATCCAGTAAACACGAAAAAACAAAATTCTCTCCCGATATATATAATACCAATTGATAAAGTAAAACATAATATGTTTCGCCAGACGTTTCGGGTCCAGACCCTTTGCTAATGACAGAACGCTTGCTCAAACGGTCTGCCATAGACAGAGGGTCTAGACCCGAAACGTCTGGCGATACATTCTATAACTTACCATATTAATTGACATCATACTTATCGGGAGACAATTGAGCTTTTTTGCATTAAATGAATTATGGCTCTCCCGCCCTCAGGCTTATCTTGTGTAGTTATTATCTGCGTTAATGACAAACATGAATCGCTTGGCCATGTTTATTCTTCAAATTTTGGCCTTTTCATGGAACCAAATTAAGACTCTAGACCCTGAGCCACATACCTCAAGTGATTCTGCCTTACTATGAAAATGACGCTCTTGACAACTCCTCAGAGCATAAAGCTTAAAGCTCTTCAGAGCTTCACTCAACATGCGAGTATTAGTTCATATGTGTTTCATCAGTAGTAACGGATTCAATTGGCATGTTAAATAGTTAAATCATCGTTTTATTCTTTAATTTGCAGATAAATGCGTTAACTACTTCGCTTCTATGGATCCAAATATCGGTTCTACTACCAAAATGAATGGTGGATTACCTCCTCAACAGGGGACTGTTTATATTCGAGTATCACTTCCAGAATCGAACTCACAAGTAAGGAAAGCTTTAAATTCTTTATAGTGTATCAGTGAATTTAAGGGAATAGGAATTTTTCACATAGACCAGTCCCAGAAATGAGACAATTCATGACTTTCACACTTAAATTTTTTGTAGGAATGTTTACAATTTCAATTGAACGAGGCGGTTGGAGTAGCTAAACAACAAGTAATCGAGCGTCTTGGTCGTAATCTCAAAGATCCGCTGAACTATGGTTTATACTGTCCGCCAATAAACGGCAAAGCTGGTAAATTCTTACAAGAAGAACGACCTCTTCGGGATTATCCTCTGCCTGGTCCCATAGGATTTTTGGAAGTAAGTTAAGCTCTTAGATCGTCTTTCTTACATTTCTTTAAGATCTTAAAACTCTCCATAGAAATTGCTTGGTCACAGCTAGATTGTAGGCGATGCTCACTCATTACAGAGTGTCGATGTTCTTCAACTCTTTGGAACAGGTGTCGCGACGTGAATCCTACATAGTTCGCATCACATGAGCCACATTTATGTAGATAGATCACGTTGCTACTGTTCACAAAGAGGTGCTTCTCTACTGGGTTTGTAGCTATCGATGAGATCTTCGACTGGTAAAAATTGGTTTGATTACAAGACCGATTCGCACATTGATGCTGTGAAGTTTTCGTACTAGAGTTGTAGAACGCTCATCTTTGTACGGTAAAATTAGCATTGAATCTGGCTTTTCTCTTTCAGTCTTGCTTTCATCGGTTGTGTGCAATTTGTCTAATACATATTTGATTGAACTTTCTATCAGTCGGATGGGATATTGTTATTAGATGAAAACGTTTTTGATTTTTTCACATTCGTTGTTAAAGTCAGACCAACTTGATGTCAAGCGATGAGCGCGTGTTATCATGGCTTTCAGAAGCGCACTTTCATATCTGCTGTCAACATGGCTATGAGAGTTTTAAGATCTTAAAGAAATGTAAGAAAGACGATCTAAGAATCTATGAAATGTTATTTATTCAGAAGGTTAAACTCTATATTCTATATTTATATAATATTCGTTTTCAATAGAGTTTCATTACAGTATTTTGGTTCTGTTTTTAGGGATCTTAGGTGTAGGCTTACTTAAAAGTGTTCCAATAACTACAGACGAGCTGATACCCGTTTATTTCGACATAAAAAAGTAATTCGGATGGTTGTTGCAACATCACATTCGAGTATCGTCAACGATATGTTTAGAATTTTCAAAATTGACAGGATATTCTTCAGCTTCTGTAAATAGAATACGATAGATTAAATCAGAGTTTGAGCGTTAAGTATTGTGACTGACTCATGAATATTGTACAGGTATTAACTGCAAGCTACTGTATCGGTACTCACTAATTATGTTGATTTAACATACTTCTTGGTTTTTGGATAAATGTGCATGTGATTGATTTAAGTCTAATATAAAATATAGCTTGCACAATCATACGAAATTTTGTGATTTGCTTCAAGACACCGTTTTTTGGAATTTGCGAACGATGCTCATGCTGTGTAGCAGGGCTGCTCTGAAGATCCATATTCCATTTTTAAAATGGCAATTCCTACCGATCTGTAGGTAATGTTTTGATCACAAATAATTATTCTGTGAATCAAATTTGAAACTCAATGTTAGAACTTAAAAGACAGAAGATCTTTATTCACGGCTACAAATTGCATATAACTATGTTTACATAGAAGAGAACAAGGCATCATAAATAGTAAAGTATCAGATACATGAAATACCGGAGTCCTGCTGTAAATAATATCTGATGTCATCAATTCCTGCACTTGACTTAGATCCAATATATCGGACATATTGTGGTATCTCATTCCAAAATCGAGGACTATAAAATTTTAGGAAATATTGACCACATCTCTTGGTATTCTTTTGCGGTTGATATAACACAATACGATGGGCACCGTAGAGGAAGCCTTCTAAACCAAATCCATCATAGAAGTTGGGCAGATGCCCATTGAAAAGTGATCGTCAGTCAATTGACTAACTACGGATATCGCTCAAATGAAGAAGTGTTAACTTATTCACTAACATCTGCGATTGGGCAATGTCAGTAGAATTGTGCAGAATCTTCAGAAAGCATGATCTACAGAAAATGATCAAAAGCTAAACCAACCTTAAATATATTTTAGGGAACTGTGATATTTGATGACTGATGAGAGCAAGTAATTGCTTATTGGTTATCTTCCCAATCGTCATGAATCTTGATGTACGCATTTTTCCACAACGTATTTTTCGATAATAATTTGCCGATTGCACGTGATACCGTCACATGATGATTCACATGCGACCGAAAACTTGAAATTGCGGAACTTTGCTGTACCTTTACTTTTGTGATAAGCAACACAGCTATTTGTGTGATACACAGTGATCTACAGACATGTTCATTTTTCCTCTCCTCAAAAGGGTCCTTCGCATCGGTCTTGATTTCTTTCTAATTTCCTGCTTGACTAAAGCTAACGCAGTGTTTCTTTTATGAACTCTCAAAATTAAGCGTTCAAAGTTCATTTTGATCACGCTCGTTTCCTCCGCCTTCTGTCTTGAGTGTTCATTTACAGTTTTAGCTGTCTTTTAGACACATGTCTTAAATCTAGTCTCCATTTGCTTTGCATTCAAACGTGAAATCCACCCCCCTTTCTCCCTAAAAATGCACTCATTTCTACTGCAATTTGATATGCGATTCGTTGTAGAACTAATCAGCACAATGATAATTAATTAAATAGCTATATGTTTAATTAATGAACATTATCAATTATCTATCACCTACATAAGTCTGTGATGAACCAAAGCAATAGCTTGACTCAACTTGATAATTTTCCACTTTCACTTTCAAAAAATAATATCATTCAGTAATCTGAAGTCAGATTTTTGTAATTTGATGGTGAAGTTTACTTCAGACGTCACATACAAGTTGAGGAAAGTTCAGGATCTGCAATTTTTGTATGTGTCCAGTCATGGCCGTCTGGTCCAGTACATTATTTCAAGGTCATTTGATAATTTATAATCTGACTACATCTGTCATACTGGGCTAATCACTTAGCGTTGTTCTTCTGTCAACGTGGGTAAACACATGACAGCCTTGTTAGTTATACATCGGCATTCATCATGCGGTTAAGCCATCAGCTGCGACTTTGCATTCCTGATCGCAATGTGCTATTTTATTTGCCCCATGGCCAAGACTAACAGTGTGGACCGGTGGTCTGGTTCTACAATTAGTGTTTTGATTCACTCGGTGCGTAATGTATGATATTGGACGCGTGCACATGATGAGTGAAAACTGTAACTTTGACTATATTGCTTGGATCGAGCATAGATGCAATAGCAAAGTCAAAGTTGACTTACTGCTTGATCTGGTTGATAGCCGATGTGTAAGTGTAAGTGCGCTAGTGGAGCTGTCGCATAATTGGTGTTGTTGTTAGAATGCTTGTGAGGGTGTGTAGAGAACTAAGACGCAGATAACATTGGCAATGCATGTCGTTCGAATAGAAAAGAATAGTAATGGTGGAGAGAGGTTTTAAAACATGTGATAATTATCTTCGTCACTGTTTTCTTTTTGTAGATCTTTTCGATTTAATTTTGTGTCCATAATTTTCTAGCGATTTCAAAATGACATGTAGAAGATTCTATAATGCCTCGTATGATGAAAACTTTTTTGTCTGGTATTTCATCTGTTCTGTATTGAGACATGCACGGTTATGATCAGAACACAAACACTTGCAAAGAGTCGCCATTTCTGTCGTGATTAACTTTCGAATTGACTGACGTGATCATGGCATGCAGATGACAGATATTTACCAACAGAAGAAATAAATGATAGATATCGAGACAGAATACACAGGATTATAATAATTGGATGTCAACTGAAGTAACAATAGATATAGTTTAACACAAATCTTGCGTTGCTTTTCTAATATTGGCAAAAATTTCAGTAGATTAAATCAATCAAATTTGCTTGTAATGGTTACTATTCGGACTTGAAGATCAAATTGTGATGTGCATTATCTTTCCTTTGAGCAATTTGAGCGGTTAAATAGTAATTGATGCATCAAATGTATTCATTGGCCCTACATAGATGAACCTATGCATAAAACTTAGGAATCAAAACATAAAATTTATGTAGACTTTATATACAGCGAATAAATTTATTACTCGTATATTACTAAGATATAATCCGTTTCATAAAAAGTGGATCATCCTAAAATTTGACTAAATAAAACATAAGTATGATACAGAAAGCATTTTTCATGTTATTTCATGTCCCTAATATATTTCAAAATGTCTCCTTATATAATCCTGGATAAAGCTATGATATACCCGAGTAAACGGTTCTTTAAGAATCTAATCATTTTGTGGCCTCCTACCCTTATTGGTCAATGACATTACCAATTCGTCCTGGCATTGATTCGATGATATCGTTGATTCTTTGACTGATCTAACTTACTCTTCTCCCTCCACTCTCTTTTTAGCAGTGACGTGAGTTTGTGATAACGCCATCTGGTAGATAGCAGTGAAAACAACGAACGTTACGTTTAGTAGAATACTCCATACATTTTTCTATGGGATTCAGATCGAGTCGAGAACGAGCCTGGCCAAGATAATGTCCCCTAAGACCCTAATTGAGACTTGCATTAAAACATTGACTCTACTACTCCTTGTGACACGTAGCATTTATCATCCATAAATACCCAGGTCGTCTGGGATCACCAAGGAAGTTGATCTGGTCATTTGGCCAATGTTCATTCGTAAAACATTCACATAGCGTTCAGCATGCCTTCATATACAGACCAGAACAACCCAACCCATTGATTTCGCCAGTTGACAAATGACTCATTGCCCATCTGAGTAGACGTCCTTTTTGTATGCTGAACTGATAATTCCGATCTGAGAGGGCCCTCTTACACGCTCTTGAATGAATTCGACTACAATAAGTCTTTTCTACGGAATGTGTGGACTTAAGAAATAGACGAGACTAGTGGTCAGGAGCCATCTCAGTTAACGAGAGAACTTGGATCAACTTTAAACAAATCTCAAAATTAGGCGGTCTCTTCTACGTTTGCGTATGTTTTGCAGTGGACCGGCCAGTGCCCTCTTTACGACAGAGTCGAAAATCATCATTATGCCATCGATGCACATTTGTGCAAGGGACATTTAAGTCGCTTGCTTATAGCTTCGCAAAGAAAACCCTAGTTTCTAGCAAGGCTGGGCACTTTGCCTTTTGTGGAAATGCGATCTCGTTATTGTGTCATTTGTTGTTTTGTGTTACTGTTTTCAACCGGTAAGAGATAGATTTCTAGCTGAAAGCAATCAGGAGTGCTGCCAACACCACCGCAACGAAGTCAGGAAGCTATGGAACATGAAGTCCAGTTAATCACATATAGTAGTTACATTATTGTTGATGAATAATGGTGCTATACTGGCTCTGATTGACCGATTTTCTTTATTTTTGTTTTGCTTGATAGCTTTTGGCTTGTAGAACAACATATTACATAACAAAGGAAACAAATGTAATTTTATAAGAGTGAGGTATGATTTTGTGTAACATTGCTAAATGAAGATCAAATTATCTACTACTTTTTTATCTATAACAGGAAAGCAACTCAATATTCATGCTTGAAATTTCCAACAATGATATTAGTAAGCACAACTGACATATCTTCCAAATTTCAGAGAAATTCGTTGAAGTTTGGCGGAGTTAGACAAAGTTGAAGTTAAGGCGATGTTTAAGGGTGATCCATTTTTTATGAAACAATCTGTATTTTCATTTTATATTAAAATGTCCCAAATTAAGCCTTATTACCATAGTCTTGGAGGAGCTATTCGCATACTAAAGCACACACGGGTGTGCGAATGTATTTGAAATATTCCTTTTTTTATTATATTAGCTTTTGCAAGCCCTGTATACATACACACACTTATGAAATATAATGTATGTGTACCTACTAAAGAAGTCAACAAACATGAGCAATGCGCATATTCCAAGCATGCATTCTAAAACATGACTTCGGGCGTTATAAATTCATAGCTCAAATAGTTTACAATCAACCTGAACCCAAACTAAATTCACAAACCTGACCCGAAGCGGTCTGATGGGGCCGGGTTCGGGCTTGCACATCTCCAATTTGAATGACTTTCGATAATTGTATATCATGCGAGTTGAAATATTTCAATAATTTGCTTTCTCAAACTTGAACGAGTTTGAAGATAGATGAAAATGATTAATGTTAAACAAGTTAATTGCCAGTGCGGGTACAATAGGTCGAATTTGTTCCAGATATGTGACTAAAATAATATCAGTTTCAAATGATACATTAGCTAATGTAGTGGAAATACTAGTGTGGAAATTTTCATGATGCTTAACTCAATCGGCCAACAATTTTGCATGCTGTGCAACACTCCGAAAAACTTTGGATGGATAAATTGGCTGATCTTTTAGTGATTTTATTATCGATGTTTCAGACTTAACTCTCTTAGAAACGCGTCACATTTTTTGTGAAACCAAATTGTTTTACATAGTTAAGAAGATGACGTTGTAATTATTTGATTATTTTAAGATACCTACATAACAAGTACATTGTTGAACACATCGATTTTCGTTCCAACTCTCTCCAACGATTTTTGCAACTTGAGATTGTGTCACCAAATGTTCTTCATCTCTTATTTTCATGCGATTTTATGTTCTAGCCTATTCCGTCATACTTACATTTGCCTTGTTCTCAAGCAAATCTTTTTTCAACACAAGTAGCCGGCATTCCTTTCCTGCAAACTAGGAAAATCGTCTGGTATTGGAAGTAGACTATTGTCTAAAATAGTTATTAAAATTCACTATCCTTTCGAATAACATTCAGTTAGTCTATTTCATAATTTACGATTCCGATGTTAGAGATATTCAATGTAGAATCGTTGCCATTTGGTCACATATATTTTGGAATATATCTGTTATGAACAAATAGCATACTGACTTTCTTATGCATGAGAACATTATTTAGATATTGATGTCAGAGAATACTTAGATCTCTTTGTAGTCACACGTGACTGAAAGAATTGTATGAAATGTTAAGAAAGACCATCAAAGCAGACTGCACGATAAACTTCTTAATATGCTACAACAGCCTACACCAAAAATTCATCTCGCATGATTAATTCAAGATTTTTAATCATTGCTTTTCATCTTTGATATTCCATTTCGATTTTCGAATCAACATTGATCTTTTACTCATCAATTAATCATATCAACTTTATATTTCAGTTTAAATACAAGAGACGAGTATACCGGACATTGAATATCAGTCAGACGAAACTTAAAAAGTTACACACAAAAGTAAGTCAATGAAAATCATCATTTCGAATTTTCTGTGTTGAAAGTGTCTGCTCTTTTTTAGGGAAATCTAAAGCAGTTTTTAGATTATGTGAAGGCGGGCGATGTATCGAAAGTGACCAAGTGCACCACCAAAGGTATTGATCCCAACTTCTTTTGCCGACAAACTGGAGGTAAGAATCAGAATAGTCACGAACTACTGATGCATAATTCTGCTTGTGAATGTCATAATAATGATTCATGAGTAACATTGTTAATTTCATCAGTTTGTAATAGCATTGATAACTTTGACAAAAATATGTTGGGTGTTCAATGATGTAGTGAAAAAATGTCTGTCTCCACTACAAATTTGGAATAATACTTTTTTTGCTCTATAGGTGACATGATGTCTAATTTCAGCAACAATTTATGAACCGCCCACGTCACGACTGTCCCGATACTATTTCAACTCTTACATTCCATGCCACGCTCCCATTGTTTTTCATTGAGTGATGTCAATGACCGGCAATGCACTGTCTTTCAATTGACCATCATCAGTTTTTCATGGTGTCAGTTCTCTCGTAGGTCGTATCGAACGCAACTTCCTGAAATGTGTAGCATTATGCTTTATGTGTTCTGATTTGACATTTGACAAGAATTGCGGCGCATATATTTATGAAAGCGTTATTAGTGCAATTTGAAAAAGTCTTGATATCTTTACAATTTTAACACTGTCTCCGTCACGCCTGTTTCACGTCAATTGGTCCTGTCCGACAGGATGCGATTGACTCCATGTTACACATCTCCATTTCTCCTGATCAAAGTCGAGTGAGGGTCTAGGTTCATGATCTACACATCCTCTTGTGATTGAAGTCACGTTTCTGGGGTCTTCCGATCGACTTTGTTCATGCATCCATATCCAAGATGCCTTTTTGATCCAGCTCGAGTCGCTTCGCCGTTCGACGTGACCGTACCAGCTGAATAGGGAATTGAATTAAATACCGTCTAAAATTCCAACAGCAGTTTAGATTCAGCATCCGAATGTTCAGGACTTCATGCATTCTTTGATGATGGCGGCCATCGGTCGATAGAGTAATTCAAAATGAAAAGGAAAGTATTTTTTCACGACTGTTTACTTCAAAGTTGAAACGATGTATGTTCAAAGAAAATAAAATAAAGCTTGTTTGCGTTTCAAGTGTTCATACGTTCAAGTCTTATGACAAGAATGAAAAAAGCGTCAAATCTACTAACTTTCTTGTTAGTACATGTAACTCTTTTCCCTCCCTACCCCCTTGTTTTTAATCTATTTATTGCCGAATCTCGAAATCCAATGAAATCTTCATAAAAAATCCGGAAAATAGTCCATCGTGTTGTAGCCAGTGATGTCAAGAGCATTACCAGCATCGTTTTAAGCATGCGAAGAGATTAAAATGAGAATTATTTAAATATGTGTCTGAAAATAATGACGATTTAAATGGGTTCTTTTTAGTGTTAGAACTTCGAAATTAATGCATGTTTGCTTATTATCATCAAATGTAGCAGATCATGTCATATCATTTATGAATGTTCATACTTTTCTTCGCGTAGCTACAAATGTTCTGATACATCTTTCTTTGAAACAATTAATTTCTTAGTTTCAAGAAAACTTTTCAATCCTTGTCGATGTCAAATGTTTAAACTATTTGAACATTCAATATTCAAGGCAGTGAAGTCACATATAGTTGACATGCTCGTATTGTTCCACATTCTAATGTCTAAATGAAATCTCCCACTCATACATTGCTTTGATTTATTCATTTGTTATACTTCTATCATTTGAGGCACAATCCTTGTCTACATTGCTTGCTACGAATGGTTAGGGAAATGTGTTGATCATCATAATCAATTGATCTGAATCCGTAGTGCGCCCCTGTGCTTCTCTACTTGACATTACACAAATATCGTATGTCATTCATGACTTAAGTAGCTGCTACTCCTTATGATAAGGGTCTTATATCCTTCATCACTGCTGAAATCATTCACTCTCTCACTCTTCATTATCACTGTCATTCCACACATCGCCTATTTTGCTTAAGGTTGAATGGCTATTGAATTTTTGGCACTGATTGGTTATCTCCCTACTTCTCAGGTTAACCAATTTATCTATGGACTTTTATGATTTATCAATCGCCACAAAGCTTCCTATATATTAGTAAATGAATGTATTACTGTATCCACATGCTAAATTTGATGCAGATTTGATAGCTTCCTTATGAATCAACAGCGATTTTGTGGAATGTAGACGATAAATATTGGTTCGTCAGGTACTGGTTGAGTATATTGCACTCCGCAAACTATTCCCAGGTGTCTTTCTTGATAGGAGTTGCACACTTAGTCCGATCTAATGCGTACGTCCCTCGTCCGCTGGGCCCATGTCGATGACACTGCGGATTTCTTTCTCCCACGTTCCTCCTGGTCAGCTTTGTCGCTATCTGCTCATCATGTTCTTAGGATGCGAAGCATCTCATTGATCGTATCTGCAACCACACCTGAAACTCCTCTAGTTTCGTCGACTTTCTTTGATAAAGGTCCACGTTTGAACCGATACTCTCATCTACGAATACTAAACCCGTTTGAAGGCTTATCCATTTTACATGGCTTCGACGCCTAGAAACATTTACTTACACTGCACTTTACAAAAATATAAGATGGAAAATTAAGATGCTCGTATTCAACGAAATATTTGGTTGATTGATTAATTATGGGTACTGAATTTTCCGGAGACGGATTTTGCACCATTGTGCTAAGATGCCAACCTGGAGGGCATCTGGCACGAAACGAGGGTGCGAGATAAAGATGGAGTTTATCTCGGTCATGAAATATACTTCTTATGACTTTCAGAAACGCCTCTCACATTCGCCGTTCGAGTTAAGAGACCTCGCGAACTGATCATGAGTTTGGTGAGTGGAGGCGCTCATATCGATTTCCGATCACGTGACTCAGCGACACCTCTTCATAAGGCGGCTATGATTGGAAACTGTGAAGCAATCACGGTGAGCATTTATTTTTTCAGGTCATTATTTGATGAGATGCAAGATGTCACATGAAGTTTTAGGCTTCATCGGAAGTACCTTAAGTGTGATGATGGTGATTTCCTCAACATGAACACAGAAAGTAATTCAATAATTACTACTGCAATCCCCTACAAAAGCAGATGTGGTCATATATGAAAGTATTTAGGGGAAATAGGTGCCCCATATCTCCCTATTTCTTTATGATCGAACAAATGTTCGTTTGGAGTTAAGGTTCTATCAAAATGGTTAAATATCACCTTTCGGTGGAGTTGTTTTATATTGTTTTCATTATTGATAAGTAAAAATTTATTATATGACAAAAATCCTCCTGCTTTACGAGCATTTGATTTCGTAACTTGCTTCCCAACTTATTCAATTAGGCCTACGTAATATTCGTATTTCGGTGTGCATCATTTTGTAATATCTGCATTTGCATGGTGCAGAAGTTGAATTATTGATATTTCCCCTCTCCAGAAGCAAAGCACTAGTTGACAAAAAACTTATCAATTAATGCTTCTTCAGTTTATTCAATATTGAAAATCATAGCCATAGGAGAAATAACAATTTTATGAGGTTTTATGACTGTAGGCCGTAAGGTATATTATATACTTGTATCTAGATTTCGGTTATTGTTCATTCATTATGTCCTTGGCATTATTCTTTTTCAATCTGTGCGTTATCGCACTGCCTAGAAATTAGTACGTGAAAGTCTAGGGGAGGCCCCTAAATTGCGCCCATGCTCTGGATTAGATAGATGTATGAGAATCTTTCTTAACATCGTGTAATTAAATGCCTTCACCTAAATAATTATTCCTATGCGAATGTATAGCAATGCATCCTCCAGGTATATCTAGATTTTATAAATACAGTTCAGACTATTGTTACATTTTAAGACTGTTGTTGAATTTGGATTGAAAAATACTTTTGTCGAAAACTTTTCAATACATGTTTTTCTTTACCTTGTCTTTTTCCGCAAAATTATCTAGATTTTTATGTCATTAAATCTAAACTAATTGGTCTTTATTCACCAGACCCTCCTGGACTTAGGACAGTCTCCGAATTGTCGGGATCTGAAAGGATTAACGCCTCTATTCTACGTCATCGCCAATGACACCAGTTCTACATGCTCTGACCGCCTACTCTACGAGCATTCCATCATCGGAGTTGCAGACGAAAATGGATCTCAGGTAAGTGATCGAAGTTTCCGTACCTGTCGATGACTCATGCTCACAACTCATCGTGCGAATGAAGCTAATGGACGTAGTAATGTCTCGGCAGTTGGCAATGAGAATGTTCGTGTTGCTCTTAAATGACTCACACTCGGGGGATTTACGAGAATCTCCTTTCTCGCTCACATCGTGTGTAGTAACGTTTTGTCAACAAATTGAGTTGTGAACGTCATAATGCATTGAGTCTGAAACAATCGTTTTCCACTAGAAATGATGACGTATGACAGTAATATGTTACTAATATTAGTAACAACAACTGCAGCGATCACATCGACAAAGACTGACACAAATTAATGGCTGTGATTAGAAAGGGCGTGGTCAGACGCGTTACAATGAATAATGAAATCGGCGATTCGAGTGCATTATGAAATATAGAATATTTGTGCAGAATGGAATTATTTTCCACGCGGTCACATTTGTTGACCGATAAGCTGAGGTTAAATCAATGGATCAATTAAAATGAAAATGACCTTTGCTCGGTGTTAGAGGTGAAGTCAATCATGTGGTTTAGATGTTTAATCACTACCGCTGTCTCTATCGATTGTCGATTAAAAGCATGTGAGCTAGGTAAAGCCTAACTAAGTTCCGATGCAGATAGTACTTGCGGAATCTGTCCTATTAACTATTGCAAGCTTTCAGACTCGGAAGTCATAAATGAAGGTAGCCAGCGATGGTATGGGCATGTGTGGTGTGCGGGGAATATGAAGTAGATCAGGGAAGTGTTGTGCTTGAATGGAATTCTTCTTTCAAGTAATGGCCGAGAATCAGAGGATAATTGTTTATGTGATGTCAACGGGTCTTTCAACTATTTGTATACAGATATGTTTGACCAGTAAAAAATATGTGAAAATGGTTAAATGTTAGAATGATGAAATTATGTGCACTGACGAGTGTGCCCATCTGCTAAGTAAATTGTTATACAGGGTCGGATAAACAGTTTCAATTTCACAACATTCTTGTAACATTCAACATTAAAAGTAATGTATGTCAAGCAATATGATTTTAAGTTGCGAGAGTGCAATTTAATTTCGAAAACGAATTGCGTTAGGTAGTTAAAATAATTCAAACATACTAGACAGACAGCTATCGAGTTTCATAAGATAGCAATTTACGAACCTTATATATTAATATGTGATTTCAATCCATTGATTGTTAGATTTCACAATTTTCTTTCAAATTGATGGGCAAAATTTCCAATTTTTATATGTAACCAAATCGCACATCAATTTTATGAAACAATTTATTTGTATTCCGTCATTTATTTGTTATCAGTCATCAACATCTCATCAATCTAAAATCCACAATAAAAAAATTCCATTATCTTGTATAGTACAATTTATTCCATTGTGCATTATTAGGGGTCTGAGAAAGTCTTCTAGCCAATATTACTGCTTTACTACAACTTAAAATCAAGCTATCAAATAAGCCAGTCTCCGTTTCCTAAACTGCAAGTCCAAGTTGTCTCTGAACCACGTCAATGCCTATCGATGCCGACATCGCATCGAAGAAAGATAAATTTCATTCATTTTATCAAAGCATTAAGAACTTCATTTTCACTGCTCTCACTGCGAAGCCGAATACTCGCATCGTTGAAAAGCATTTCAGTCGGGTTGTTCAATCAAACACAACTGAGTAGGCTGAACTTCAAAATATTTACCCTAATGTATGTAAAAGACACCACCGACAATTGAAGTGTGCAACCGACAAACATCATTTCTAAATTGATGCCGAATGAACTTATTTAAGATTTTAGGCTATGCAAAGCTAAAGCTAATGGTGCTTGAACACATAAATCAGAACATAACTTTGCGTGCGTCAACGTTAATATCATAGCATTATTAACCTAGGCAATAAAAACAGCCTATTATAACCAGTTGCATCGCAATGTGCTAGTGTGTACATTAATAGCAAAATATAAACTTCGTTTTATGAATATATTCGTAATCTTCCGTCCAAGCGATTTATGATTTATAATCAGATTTCCTTGGGCTTTCGTCTTTCGATCAGATATGATTCATAGGTGACTGCTGTGAAGCACGTTGTTGCAGATTCAAACAGTTGAAATTGATTGATGTCGCGGAATAATGCCTGAAGCTAGTGACGGAAAAGTAGTGATTGCTTTCATGTGCGGTCCTGTCATTAGTACGAGTCTACACTTGATAGAGAAGTTCAATGCATCCAGACTGGCGGATGTTAGATGAAATACGAAATTAAGTCATCGAAAAATATATGAATGTGAATGCTACCGTCGAAACACGAGAAATTTAGATGAGCATTTATGGATTCGTTGACCCATATGGCCATAAGAGATCGTCAAAAGTCACTGACTACCGTCGCAATGATTTCTGTGGACTGTTCTCAACTTTTTCGATGACGCGGAAAAGATATGTTACTCAGTTAATTTAACTTTATTTCACATCACACTTTACGCAATTTTTTACGCACGATTAATAACCCACGTTGTTATGCTTAAAATCGATGGACAGGCTTTTTTATTGGGAATGTGCAATGACTATCGCAGGTTGTGACTACATGCATTATTTTCTAATGCTTAAATATGCAACATTAATATAAAAGACATTTTCAAAACTAAATTATTTAAACTATTAACTCGCAGTTGACTGTAACAGTTACAGTCAACTGCCTTGAGAAAGGGTCAGGACCCGAAACGTTGGCAACTCTGTACCTAAACTTTATTTTTCTTTTATTGTGGTATAAACACCTCGGGAGAGAATAATTTAGTTTTGAAAATTTCTTGAATATGGTCCTCCCGCTCACTGCCATTACTTATTATAACATTGATATATCTTATCTGTCATCATCTCTCTGCTCGATGACCAATCAAAACATATTTTTTTTACCGACCTAACTCAATTTTCAATTTTGCAGGAAGTTCATCACGCCTGTCGTGCAGGACGAGTCCAACATCTTCAGAACCTCATTTCCTATGGTGCTGACATGAATGTGCAAGACAAACGGGGGAACACTCCTCTCCATGTGTGTGCAGTTGGTCCGCAGGACTCCTGTGCTAGGCTATTGCTCTTCCGTGGCGCTGACCGTACAGTCACAAACGACTCAGGCCAGACACCGTATCAGTTGGCTGTCTTGACGGGTCATCAAGACATTGCAGAATTAATAAAGAATTATTCTGACGCCGATATCGTTCAAATCAAGGTATGCTGTTTACTTTTACATTCTTTTATCAAATATTTCATCTGACCAGAAATTACCGGTACATACAGCTATTACCGTGTTGCAGTATTTTTCATTGACTCGTTAAGAATAGTCCGATTTGCGATCCTTTGGTTGTTGGAATGACGTCCCCACGAGACTTTCATTTGTATCAGAAACATCCGGATTGAGGTGCTGGTATGCTTCAAAAATGTAGGGACTAGCTAAGTGTAGAAGAGTTCTGGCGTAGAAGTTTCGTTTGCCTCATTTGACAGATTCAAATTTATGATTGGAGTTCTTCCGGTCTTTTCCCTATTACTAATAATACCGTGCTTCGAACACTCAAAGCTTTTTCTAAATACGTGTTTTGCACTTCTCTATAGAAAGGCATATTTTCATGATGTCAGGTACCTATATCCGAAGAAATTATCATTCTTAGACCATTGCGAAACCTACAGGTGAAATGCCCTTCCTGCTAATTTTCTATTACATGCCTTAGGATACTCACCTACACGAGTATTAGATCGCAGGGCCTAGCCCTTGTAGCTGTGTACAGTTATACTACGATTACGAACATTACCTGGCTATCAAATTATACCAGGAGATGGATCACTTTCTCATTCTTCGTTTTTTCCTCTTCAACAAAACAGCAAAGCATAGGTTTTTAAAAAGTGATGTTCTTCTATGAATTGATTGTATCAAGAGTAGTGAAAGGCAGAGGAAGATATACTTTATTGATCGCTCCTTTCTTTTCATCCACATTAGAAAAAAGTAATCTGTTAATATGAAGTGTGCACAAATACCATTGTAAAGTAAAGTTACCCTTACCTTTAATCGAATCAGAATCGACTCGCAGTCTCTGATGTAATAACTGTGCATTTATTCAGGGTTGCCATGAAATATACTTGCTGATTTCCATCTCCACAGAAAATGCATGGAAATAATCTTAAAACAAGAATTCCGCTTGGATTTCCATCATATGCTGCATTGGCCAATTTCTGTGTAATGTCGTGTATGGCTGCATTCGTACAAGTCGTACAGGTCATGTTGACCAAAAGAGTAAAGCGTCAACAGGCCATAATAGATGATATCATTGAAAGAATTAGAATAAGATTCAATCTTCTTCCAGAATGTCTTCGAATCATGGTTGTATATTCCACAACTGTGCCGCATCTGGCATTTTTAAAAATGTGATTCCAAAAGTTTCGTGTAATGCGCGCAGAATGAAGACATCTTGTAAGTAAAAACGCGAATTCCAAATAGCAAAGACGCACTTTATTTGCAGACGTGGATATTTATACCTGTATAACAATGGCATAAAACAACTCACGAAACATGCACAATAATGAAATGTTATTATCATGAAACGTCACCAGAACACTTGATAATAGGATGTCAGGCATGCGGTCGAGAGTCGGATTGCTATGTCCTAAGACAGTGAACAATAGAGAATTAGAAATACAACACGCTCACACGCTCCCTAGTTTCTTAAGAAACTAATATACAAAAGTATATATTATATACGAAACAATATAAGGTCTGCTATCTGTAATCAAACGACATGGTCACCTTGAAAAAATAGGTCTTTTAGTCACGCGACTACTCCTTCGGGGTACCGCCTCAGAATCAATTTCGACATCGCTATCATTCGTCAAAGAGCAGTATTTCGTTTCTAAGTCGACTTCGGTAGATTCCCTGCAATAAGGTACCAGTCTTAAATGCGATACATGACGAGAGACATTTATATCATCTAACTCAACTGAAACACTCGAAATGATTTTTGTCACGACGTGTGGACCGCTCCAAACGTCATCACATCGGGAGGAAGGAGGCTTAAGAAAAACTTTATCGCCAACAAGAAAAGGATTACGGTCTTTATCAAAGTAATTATCGTTTACCTCGTAATTCAATTTGGGTCGTTCTATCTCAATGCGATCAGCTGTAACATCCGGCTTTCTAGACTTCGCACAGAAAACTAATTCGTAAGGTGTTGAATCGTTTTTACCTTTTGTATTATTAACCCAGAAAACGGCCTCTGCGAGGGATTTTCCTGTACGCTTTACGGTTCTCTTAACGGTACGATGAACCCGCTCAACCACCGAGTTTCCCTGGGGCCTATAAGCGGAAGTCAAGACCTGTTGAACTTTCCACTTATCTAACAGCTCATTAAACTCGCGGCTACGGAAAACTGTCCCGTTATCACTCATTATGTACGCTGGGGGACCAAATTCTGCGAAGATCTGTTCAATGTTGAAAGCTATCTCAGTGGAGGATTCATTTCTTAAGCTACGCCAGATTGTAAATCTGGAAGCAGTATCGATAACGGATAAATAAGGTCTACCGTCTACATGAGTTACATCAGTGCCTAAAACTTCCCAAACATTATTCGCGGATATCGATCCTTTGTCCCAACTAAAGCGATTCGAAGGGTCTATGCGGGTACAAGTTGCACAATCGCCAATGACGGCCTTAATACAGATTTTGAAAAGGATTTATTTTTATACCGCTCTTTACATAATTCATATGTTCGATTCGTGCCAAACAAATGGTTGTTTTCATGAACAAACTTGATGTCAGCGTAATCAACGCTATCTAGTTTCTCCCTGACCCATGAATTAGGCACTCTAGTCAATGAATCTGCTTTGTTTAAACTTGACTCAATCCAAACGACCTGTACTGCCAACTGTTCCTCACGGATAATGTCTGAAATAATATTAAGTCTACGCTTAATCAAAACTTCTGCGAGTGCACGAGTCTTAACATTTCTTGTCTTATGAATAACAGATTGCAACCATCTATAAACTGAGATGGAGTCAGTTTTGATCGTAATGTCCCTCTTACCCCATTTTAAGGCAAGATTCAGGCCTTTGATAGCTGCGTCTAATTCAGACCGGTTTATATGCGTAGCATCATCCTTCGGGCGCAGCCAAGCCGCATCCTCGACCACCTGACCTTCAACCTCTAAATAAACCCCGTAGGCTAGAGAACTGGAGTCAGTCCAGACCGTGATTGGAGCTTTAGGATCAACCTCCCACATGCCTCCGACAGGGTCAGACACTTTCAGTCGAACATCTATTTCTCGAATCAAACTCATTATTTTTTCCGAAACTGGGTCATCCCACCTAGTATGATCTTCGGCAGTGCACCGCTGTACAAACGCGCAGGCGACTCGAAGCCATCCCGCCACGGGGTAATGTCCTAAACATTCTCCTATGTACTTATGTGCTTCACGCCGCGTAAGAATGTTAGCTATTAAGGGCAGAGAACCGTCTCTGCGCCATCTCAACCCTGAGTCCACACATAGTCCCAGTAATCTAACGTCTCCTTTACCAACTTTTTGTGACTCTTGTTATAAGGCCCCAATTATTCAGATGGGACCTGACCTTTTCGCATGAGACAACCGATTCAGAGACATATATATCGTCAATGTAACTAGAAGTACCTTCCTTGATTTTCTGGTCACCCTGCAATACTCGTGTAACTATAGCTGTCATTATTTTTGGGGCTGAGGCCAAGCCGAAACCAAGCCTCGTCAACAGAAAGTCACTTCCTTTCCACCTAACAGCTTGGTATGCCCATAAACTCGGATCAATTTCTACCTGTAGATAGGCACGCTTCAAATCAATAATAGAACACTTAGGCCCCAGTTGCCGCCACTGACGCAACGTGTCAGCACAAGTAGGAGTAGCTTCAGCAGTATGAGACTCAATGGATTCGTTTAAACTTCTATAGTCCAAGACAGGGCGAACTTTAACGGTATCGCCCTTCTGCTGACGCACAGCAATAATCGGTAAGTACCTTTTTATTTTCCCATGGAAACTTACGTCATGCCTTACTAATATGCCCTCATTAATCCAGTCATTTATTTCAGCATCACACGGTGATTTATCCTGATCATCGATAATATTATACGGTATCTTACAATCGGATCCTGGTTCTAAATTTTGTCTCCAATTCCACCTTACGCACCATCTACTTCCATTAAAAGTAGCAACAAAATCCTTATCATGAATATCATCACTATGCAATACCGAAACTACAGGCCCTTTACTATAGGGAAAATCTACTTTCAGCTCAGTACCTGGACGTACGCGTGGATGTAATATTAAACCCGTTCTCTCAAATACATTCGAACCCAAAATGATATCAATACCAGTAGGTAGATCAGTTTCTAAGACTACATATGCATTAATGGGTCCCAGCTCTTCATTATTATCAGTTATCACACTACTCAAAACAACATACGTATACCACATACATTATGCCTACCAAAAGATTGAATACTAATGTAGGACCTAGACCGACTCTCATTCCCAACCACATGCTCACCAATGACAGAAGTCACAGATCCAGTGTCGATCAGCGCGTTCATCCTTTGGCCATTGACATTCATTGGACGTGAGATTTGTGCACCGGTGATTTCCGTCGCCGCAGCCATGCTCGCACTTGCCTGTTGTTGACGGTGTGGGCAAAATCGCTGAATATGCCTTTCTCGTTACAAAAGAAACAGGTGATAATACAGCTGGCCTTCTCATGGCCAAAGCGGCGACAGCCTTGACAGCGAACCATTTGCTTGGAGACTTTCATTTGGCTGTTTTGCGGACCATCGTCGCAGCGACTGCGGGTGGGTAAGGCATCTCGAGTTGCCAAAAGCGCCTTCGCCGTAGACAGAACATCTTGGAGCTTCATATCTTCGCCGTCTTGGATATACACCTTCTCCTTTACATCAGCTGGTAACGCATCGATCACAGCTAACGATACCAGCTCCTCATCAGGATCTTTGCCAGTGATAACCTTCAACAATGTCTTTGCATCATCTGCGATGATGTCGATCTGTTCGCCAGGCCACAAACGGAGGGATTTGAGTTTTAGCCAGGCACTTGCCTTGTTAAGTCCATAAACTCTCTTCAAAGCCTTCATCACAACTTTAAAGTCATTTTTATCTGTTGGCTCCAATTGATCCCAGGTCGCGAAAGCAGGACCATCCAAAAATAGAGGCATCATTCGAGCCATCTCAGCCTCTAAATCCTTTGGGGCGGTTACTATAGACACCGCTGTCTCGTATCGTCTGAACCATTGATCAATATTTTCATCACGCTCACCCTTGAATCTCTTCACGATATCGACCAACTTTAACGAGCCGCTCATGTTCAGCAAGACAAACTGCCGTGATAGCTTGTAAGTAAAAACGCGAATTCCAAATAGCAAAGACGCACTTTATTTGCAGACGTGGATATTTATACCTGTATAACAATGGCATAAAACAACTCACGAAACATGCACAATAATGAAATGTTATTATCATGAAACGTCACCAGAACACTTGATAATAGGATGTCAGGCATGCGGTCGAGAGTCGGATTGCTATGTCCTAAGACAGTGAACAATAGAGAATTAGAAATACAACACGCTCACACATCTGATTCATGATATTTCATGTATAATGCAATCAGATTCTTATATGGAAATCCTCTGTCTAATGTATAACTTTTATTTTTACTGAATTATCTGCATTGATAAAGAAATTGCAATGGTCTAACGGTGACGACATGTGATAAATATAGGCATATGACTAGATTTGCAGTCGCTAAATCTAGGTGCAATAAAGCGACAGATGAGAATTTTAATTCCTCAAAAAAGTACTACATTTTGCAGCAACTACTGATTTCCACGGCAATCCTGAGTTTAATACAATGATTGTGCAGATAACTTGAAAAACTTAAGTGTGAGTGAAGAAAAAGGTATGGCAAAATTGGCATCGATAAATCAGGTCACGCTACAAGCCAATTTGAAGTGCCCTTAATGACATTGTCAAAAGCCTAGAATAAGATGATATTTTGCTGATGGTACAGTATATCATGTTATTGATTACTGCAACCATCCACAACTATTGCGAGGTAAAGAAGGAATAAACATGTTCTTTGCAAGAGGGATTTCATTCTCTTCCGCTTATGTCATGCTTGAAGATCGCACATTCGTATCATTTCGGCGAGCATTTGTTGCTGGATTTGCGAAGATTGAGATAAATTATTAAGTGGACATAAAAATTAAGTCCGAATGGACTCAAACATCCCATCTCTCCAACCATAGCGTGTCGTAAATCATAATTCACTTTATTGTCGTCTTCCTCAGGGCAATCCCAACTTCAACCGCAAACGACGCACCAGTATTCCTTCACTCCGCTTCAACTCACTCCGAACTGCCAGTATGCACAATTTGAATCAACAATTCGACGACGATCAAGATCGTCCAGCCACAGGCCCTGTGAGTGGAGGGGGAACGTTACCCTCTCGAGATGGACGTAATGTATCGCGATCTGGTCTCGGCGTTGCAGCTAGTCTTGGCAAGTCGATGGGAAATCTAGCCATGGGTGATCACGACAGTAGTCACCGGGATCGAGGCAACGGCGAATTCATGCATTCTTGGGGGCAAAATTCGGTTGATGGAGATTCTGTGCCCAATTCTGTGCGAGGTAAGTTCATGACAGCAAAATGTTTTGAGCTTTGTCTTCGTTGAACAGTGTCAATTAAGCTTATTTCCAATTATTAATTTCGTTCAGTAAATTTACATGAAAATGATGATTTTAGACAGGTGGCGTTTAGAGATCAAAACATCCATAGCAAAGGATTTCACAAAAGTTGGCATTGATAATAATTACTAGGCTTGTTTTAGATCACTTTTTGCCAAACTTTCTGGTCACAAATTTAGCGTGTACCAGCCTCACGATTTGCAATATTGAGACACTGGTGATGGCTATCAACGTCATTTCTATTATTCAGCACATCTGATTCTTTTATTGGCATTATAACGAGGTTACTGAGTTATGAACAGGCATTGCCGCCTTCATGTCTCGTAACAGCCACTTGTGAGTATTATGTCCTTTTGTCAGGCAGGTGCTCAATCATCCTTGAAATCCCTCAGGTATCTTTCCCATGCATTCAAGTTTTCGATCTTTTCCATGCATTCAAGTTTTCGAATCTTGTTTGTATATGATTAATCGTTTACCATGATTTCCATTCGAATTCGCCATTCACTTTTGTCTCTACAAATATTCGTGATAAATGTATCAAACTCTTCAGAAACATAACAAAATTCTCATAAATGATTTATCATATTTGTTTATGCCAAACCTTGTCAGTTGTTATCACTCAAATGCTCATCATTTGGTAATCAGTCCAGGTTTAATGCAAGCATAGTAAAATGATTTGATTATTCCAGTGCATTATATCAACAAGATAACATTCCATCATTACACACGAGTTATTAAAACGAGAGTCAACTGTATATGTAAGTCTGACGTTGTTGTTCTCATCAACGAGCTATTAATTGCTTGCTCGTCATAATGGATTGCGTTGGCATGAATTCTAAGGTAGTTATCAGATGCAAGGAGAGATCAAATGCAGGAATTTGTGTTCATGAATTGAGTATATCTAATAGCTGATAATCGTGCTGCCAGAAACAATTACTGTACAGCGTCATTCTCTCTCGTTAATCAATTTTTTGATAATTAACAGATGAAAATCATGTACATCAATTAAGTATTGGCATTAGGCAGCAGAATCAGGCGTGTCGGGCTCTGTCCAAGAGTCCAAGGCTGACTTTCTGCAACTCAAACCCAAAACGCGTCGCATGAACCACATCAACCGCCTGCTCACAGATGCCGGTCAGTTTGCAGCTTTCATGTTTGCTTGGGAGGAGTGACCTCGCGGCCGTTATCAGATTGCTCAACATACACGAAATTGTCCCCTTCTTGGCCTCTCACCGATCTCGACAACTCTCGCTTCACTTCCCTTCTCTCAAACTCCAAATTTTCACTGAAGCACAGAGACACCCATTTCACACGATATAATTAAACTAAGTACTTCACCCGTGAAATTGCCGTTTAATAGGATTATTATTATGCTATCTTTGGCTGAATTCAGCGCATATGTCTGCAGACTGAAAGGTGGCACCTTATCATGCCTGTGATGTGGTATGTCATCAACCCAATCATAATTCTCGTTATGAGTGCTTCATCGGACACCCATCGATGAGGAAAACAGATTCTTTCATATACAGGAGCCAGAATTCATATTTCATGCATCAAGATGACGGGCAGGTTTATCCAAACTTAACTGACAGATTCTTTCTATCATAATGCAAGCTGAGTACATTCATTGAATACCCACATGTAGGTCGATGGGTTGTCATAGGTAAAATGCTTGTGGATTACTGGCGCAATATATCGTTCCACATACATCAATCCTCTAGGAAATATTCCATCAAGAAAATTGGTATACACACAGTAATATATTGCTGACATTTCTATGCAATGCTATGCAGCAAAGGAATAGTCAAACTGCAGTTTAAGTAACATCTAAGTAAATCTGCCAGACTGAATTCGGCACTTAAAGGTGCACATACAGGGGTTCGCTTAATGAACTTCCTCTAAACCCCATGCGACTCATTACACCAAACACGCCATGCAAATTATCTTAATCATTCATATTTGATTCCTCAATTGTTAAATTTGAATCTGACTAATCAATCATTATTACATTTGATATCAACATTGGTGATATTTGATGACACAGGTTATATTTGATAACTGTACTTCAAGTATAATATTAACTGGTTACATTCGCTTTTTGCTGCTACATTTGATTGAAAATAGTGTTATATTTGATCGGGAAAATCTATAAAGTTTGATACCTCCTTCGGTTGATAACTTGTATCCACAAAAATTACATACACTCATGACTTTTGTAACTGCATCAAGTGTCTGGTAATAACATAACATCCAATGCTCATCTCTACGAAAAGGCGTGATGATAGACAACGATCTCACTGCATTTGTAGGTACATTTTATTGAAAGAAAATGTGAAATGAAGTGCTTTTGTATAGAATGAGGCACTCATTGTCGGTTATCACTTAAGTTGCACAGCTTATGTTAAGTCGCAGCTTTTCATAGTGAGCTTTGTATGAATTCATAAGCTTTGAATTAGAAATATCGCAAATTCGATTTCAGAGAATATCTGAATACATTGAAGTCAGACTAGTATTGACTAATGGAAATTACGCAATTATTCTATTTCTCAAACCAGTTTTCTTTCCTTTGTATTTATTTTGACGTAGGAAAATGATGCATGATAGTAATTAGGCTACTCGACTTTTCGTTATTAGTCTGTTTTCTCTATCAAGTAAAAATGATGGTCAGAGAGATAGACTACTCTGTCTCTGAAGAAAATTTTCTTCAATACAGTCACTGTCGTTTACGCAGTTGAATAACCATTGATTAAGCATCCAGTATTGAGAAGTGATTCAATCACACACGACTTAAATTGAATAATAAAACGAGACAGTTAATATATAAATTATGTACTTCATCGCCTGGTTTCCTTATCATATACATTCGTATACAATCAAATACATTGTAATGCGTAAGTGACATACAATGCTGCTATACAGTACAACCATTAACATAGCATTGAAAAATTTAGACCAGATTTCTACGATAGTTTGATATGATTCTGTTCGTCGAATGATTTGTATCACTTTATGAAATCTGCTTCTAGAATTATGGCATCATATTTCCACTTCTTCAGACGATAGAGTAATCTACAGATACGACCGAAATTTGGACCATCCACTCAATCCGTATTATTTCAAAGGCCCAAGTAAGGTTGAACATTCTCAAACTATGAGCGCATGCACGCATGATCAGCGATCCACACCTCTCGACCCCGGGGGAGAATTTTTCCCTTTTCATTGCTCTATTTCTGCTTTTCATATGCTTTCTCTAAATTTGTGTCGCGATAATTTTTTAAACGGTTGTGATCGTCTTGTTACGAACTGAATGATTTTTTCAGTACCACGTTATCTGAAGAATCGCATTTACGGTAAGATTGTTGATGGTACTGTTTGCATTTTAACTCGAGTTCGCTAACATGGGTATATTTTCTTATCGTAAGCTGTAAACAGGTTCGTATTTTTATGCATGTGATATTAAAGGCTACAAATTTACATGATTAATGACTACATTTCATGCTAGCACTACATTTTTAGCGATCGGAGTGTAAAGAATCTATGAAGCACCATTTAATCCACACAACGAGTTGCGCTTTTTAAAAAGTTGCAATCACGAAATATCTCATTTTTCTTTACATTTTACAACGAGATGGAGCTAGTCAGTGGGAAACGCAGTGATGATGAGATGATCATCAAATTAAATTTCATCATTGTCCTTTAGCAGATAATGAATGTCATGCTATGATGCTATTGACATTTTCCCAGTTGATAGATTAATACAGGATAACAAGACTGATATTGTTCTTACTGTAACTAAATTCTTTTGGGGAATGGAACAGAGTAACGTAGTATTACATGTTTGTACCTTACATTGGAAACTTCGAGTGCTGATTTAGAGACATCCTGCGATTTCAAAAAGAAGTTCTTGGAAATACTTAGCATTTTTGGAGCTTTTAGAGAATCCAATTAATATTCAAAATATTCCTGTAGCCATTTGAAGAATGAATTATCGTGTTAAGGAGCAACTTCAATTCAAAGACTCCATTATTTGTGTGTCGTTTTTGAATGAATATAAAGATAAATGACAAGTAGAGATATCTTGCTTTGTCTAACTTCTTTTTTGGTTTATTTACAATTAGGCTAGTACGAGGATCACTTCAGAAAGTTATCTACATCTCTTAAAAACCAAATTTAAAATGCTTTTCATCAAAGTCAATGAAATGTATTTCAAAGTGACATCAGATACAATTCTCAGACATACAGTTCATCCACGAACTTGAATGTTTTATAAACTGAATGGTCAGACTTGATATTTTGCGAAACGATAATGCTATATGGACCTCGATTTGCATGTTATGAAATATGCTTAAGATGATACTTAATTAACCAGAATGGAGATAGACAATCATGTGTATTGCACGCCTGGTGTTTCTTTTGTTGACTATTTCAAATCTCGTGTAAAATGCCGTTGCAGCAAATTAAATGCTCATCAAAGTAGCTGTCTCTCTTATTGCTGTACGAGTGATCAAAAGATTCCTGACAATAGTTGTCTTGTGCACCTAGGCTTGACTGCACCTTCGATAGATTCTGTATTGATAAAACGAATAACCATTTCTTTCATTGTTTTACTTTTTGATTCTGAGCGTTGACATTGTGCTGTAGTTATGAAGGTTATATACAAGGTATTTACTTGAAGAAACCTAAAGTAAAGAGATCGTCAAAATTATTATCATAAGAACTCTGATGGACTATTATTGAAAGAAAATGGTGTGCTGTACAAGTTACTTCGTACTTTGATAACCAAGTACTTTGTTAGTTTAATATTCATTTTGCTACCTTGATATCTTGCTGCCATCGTTAGAGCGTAGTTCAAGTTTCAACATTCATTTTGAAAAAGAAGTTCATTTACAAAGAGTACAGAAAGCAGTATGTATCTGCTGATCATGTAACAGTTGTGTCCGTCTTTCTGAAGCGCTATAAACCTCGAAATCAAGAGGTCGACCTATTCTGTCTAGTAGGTACTTTCTACTACCTTTTCACGGTACATCTTCTCACCTTAGTAAATCCTATTTCTTTCTACTGATTTTGAGGAGCTTTCTTCCATTGTGATGTGCGTAGACGAACATGTCAATCTTCCTGGAAACATCTGTTGAGTAGTTTTGTTGACACACCACGTAGCAAGGTCACTGATGTCATGAATTGATATTCATTTGAGCTTTTATTCCAATTTGGATAATGCGCGAAGCAAAAAGATTTCTTGTGTTGTATGTATCTGATGTCGTTCCTACGTTTATCACCTGAATGTGAATTACCTTCGAGATGTTTGTCCCTTTTCCTTATGTCTAGGCAGTATGCGTAAAGTAGTATATTTTTGAATATAGACAAAAATCACATTCCGGGTGATGACAATTCGTAGTCAGCGACTGTCAGCTAAACATTATTGAATGTAAAATGTTAGAGACTGCATTTTTCGTTTGGAATTTCACAATTCCTTACCTCTGAAGTTCTCAATACCTTTACAAAGTGTTTATCGAGTTTTAATCGTTTTTTAAGGTGTTTGTCCTGAAATAATATAATCAAAAGGATGCGCTTCATCCTCCTCTAAGAAACCTACGGCATGTGATTAGTAGGGAATATAGTATTTGGCGCATGAATTCAAAAACAACAATTACTTGCATTAATTGAATATGAGAAGAATTTTATGAATGACGAGGATATAGGCTATTATTTATTTGAAAATGCTCCCGCTACTTGTATAACGTATTTCTTTGAATAAGAGTCACACTAGAATGAAGGACACTCTTGAATAAAAGATGCATATGAAGCTGCTCTTTTGATTACACGTAGAAAGCAGTTGGCCTATTAAGCTATGTTGGAAAATTCATATTTGCAAATGTACAAGCCCATAGCACCGAAGAGCCAATTTGCATTTAATTCACAAACACTAGAATTCCGATTGAGTAATTACAAGCACTCCATGAAGGAAAACAAAATTAACATCGGTTGCAATCCACCCATAGTCCCATACATTATGTGCATGATCAACCAAACAGAGAATTTAGGAATGAAGAATGAGAGACGCCTTTGAAAGGCGCGCCAACAGAAGCTGCAGAAACGTAGAAATAGTGATAAACGCGTCACTTATTCAAAGAACTGCAATGCATATATTTTTATTTTAAAAATATTATGATAAATTCATGTCGAGTGCAGGGCTCAAATGTAGATTGCTTGCATCTAAGTGTGTGATTCTTGCCCTTTCATGAGTGCTGACATTGTTTCTGAACTTATGTATATTTGATGGAGAAGTGAGATGTAATATTCATTAGTGTGTCTGGAATACAGTTTATTTGAGTTAATTGATTGTCTATTTCGCAGGGAACGGACGATTTGGAAACATGGGAGGCTCGCTTCATTTTGACGCTCCTGGATCTCGGCCTTCTCTTTTGCCATTGCTGTGAGTGTCAATAAATCAAAAGGTTTTTTGTAGAATTTAGGCATTCGCTTCTATTTGCCAACGAGAGAACGCATGGTAGTTGTGCAATTAATGTTGATCTCACTTCAAATTTTAGCATGAGTCCATGTCCCATGATCGGTCAATTGATCTACTCATAAGTCTATGTAATGCAAGATATTTCTATACTGACCACTTGCGATAAATGCTGATGCATTTTATAATCTCCACGCATCAGCACCAACACGATTGATCAATAGTCAGCAATAACGGTTAAAGAGTAATATGTATCACCTATGTTAAAAAAAGTGATAAGGAACTTTTATTTCCCTGGCTAAAGAAATGATATTCATGCCTATCGCTATTGTCAGGCCGATCTTCGTGGCAGAGGGGTTAAGTGCCTGGCCTAGTGATCCTGTGGCCCAGAAGTCTAACCTTGAAAGTGTCATCGCAAGTCAGCAGGAAGGACATCCGGACTCTAAGCATCACTTCGCTTCAGCTGGGGTCTGACTTTGTTAGCGCCGTCAAAGCCACCAGTTGGGAGTATTTATTAAAGCTTCATGACGTCATCTCAAGTCTCAATAGTATATATTATATGTCCTGATTTCTCATTTCTATCACTCATCAAAATTCAGCAATTATGTGATAATGAATATAGATAAATAAATATTTTTCTATCATTATTAAACTTTTTACATTTGCGTGCTATATAATAGCTGTTTATTTTGAATGTAAGTATTATTCAACAGCAAAGAATCATGGATTCGTCAGTCAGTCAGAAATGCCGTATAGATACCGTAGAAGACAGTATGCAATGAATTTTTTATTGGCATTCAATTCTATCACAACTTATTTTTCAGAACTAGCGATATGGCGAATCTGCCACGAGCAGTGGTGCTTCAAAAAGGTCCTAAAGGTTTTGGATTTGTTCTCCGAGGTGCCAAAGGTGAGCATTTAATCACATTTGAATTTGAAATTGCCTTCTATCCCTCTTAAATTGATAGTAGAAGCGAGTTTTCAGCATTAATGTTTAGCACCTTCAGCATCGGTTCTTATTTCGCGAGTAGATAGCAATATGCTTGATTATTGGCCCATAGGCGTTCTACAATGTGATTAAACTGGCAGTGTCACTCTCTTATTATAGGATCCCATTTTTTTGGTAATCATTATCGTTTCTGTTGAAGACAGGAGTTCAAACAAACTGGAAGGTCAAAACTTTTCATGTTTTAAAATGAAGATCTGTAATGGAGAGATAATTTTCTATCTTTGTTTATCATACGAGGCCTTTCTTAAGATCTCATTGTCAAGGACTATACAGGAATGATTGCATAGCTTAAGCTTCACCGTCAGAAAATTTTTATGAAATAAAAAGTGGATGTCAAGGTTGTAACATAAGGGTTTACCGAAAGCAGTTGCGAGATGATTCACTACTGACACCACAAAGTGGAATTATGCACGTTTTTTAGCAAAGTTCCCAAATGTTGGAAGCAACTTAGCCAACCTCTTAAAATCTCGTGATTTTATTTTTTACGTTTCATGGAATCTTAGACAAACAGGATAATAAGTTCCAAACCTCAGCAACAGCTTTGAAGCTACTATGAAGTTATTTTTTTGCTTCTGAATGTTATTTGTTAAGTACTGCGTTTTGTCTGATCGGGGCTGAAAGTCGACGTGCGATGAATACCATGGATCACGAACTTAATAGGTCTTCGCTGTGTTTTCCAGAGGTACGAGTGTACTATTTCGGCATGAGGCGATAACTGCTAATGAGACAATTGTTTATTATAGCATAATTTGTCTGTCTATAACTGAGTATTTGTTCAGTCAACAATTTTTAGCCAAGAGAATGCAATTACGGATAATCGTCCCCATAATTATATTTTCCTTCAAAACGAACCGCTTCATTTAAAAGGTTCTCCATAAATTCATCAATCTGAATAAAATTACTCGATGGACATCTTCACTCACGTCGCCAATGGCATAAATATCATTTTCCGCAATATGATTTTAATATTCAAAACATTGTACCGGTACATGAAACTATTTTTTGAATAAATCCATAAACCAAATCGTGGCAATTTGCTGACGCGTTCTGTCGATGTTTATCGCTGCTTCGAAAAGTACCATCGACAGTTCTACGACTAGCTCACTTAGATTAATCACATTGTTATGTGAAACACACATTGATTGATGTAATTGTTGTCATCGCATGCTGCATGCCTTTCATATTTGGCGCAACAATAGAAATGTCGTGTGTAAAACAATTCGGACTTAAGATTTTAATGACGTCACGAGTTTCAATCTTTGACTGACGCCGCCGATGGAGAGTAAACATGGTTAACAATACTTCTAATTCTAATGTATAGAAAATACCATTAGCTTCAAGATCTGATTTCATTGTCTTTATGGCTTTTGAAGTTGATAGATAACGATGCTATGAAGGGTTGTGTCCTGAATTCGATTGCAAGTTATGGAATGTCAGTCCGCCATTTGTCGACACAATTGAGTCGGTGATAAACTTTGTGAAATGACAGTCTCTTGATAAGGTCAACAATAGGAATTTATGATTGTATTGTTATCTGTTCGCTCAATGCATGTGACTTGTCATTACTTGCTGAATTTCGATCAATATACGATTTTTTCCGAATTCGACAAGAATGTTGTCCAAATACACACATATATACTCTCAAACATTAAAAAAAACATGCATTATCCTAGATCTAGAGTTCTTTTATTATTGATGTTGCTTTAGTAACAAATTTTGAAATATTTTGCTAAATGGAAGCTTGCTCTGTGCTGGATGTGGGGTGGCACTTGCTGACCGATAGTGCATTATAGTGACTTCGGTGGAAAGATATTTTTATTTAGTTTTTTTCAAGCATGCAAATCATCGCTTTATTGAAAACTGAGTGTAAAATGAGAAGCACATTACGTAGAGCAGATACATGCAAAGGAAGGCAAGAACCGAAAACGGCAAAAAAGCAACATATCATTAAATTAGCCGATTTCAAAGAATTGTAGTCATGCCAAGAAGAATCAAAGTTTCATGTGAGAAATTAGCGACGAATAAGAGATAGAATAGCAAGCGTGTAAATTCATAAATTAAACAAACGAGCTAAATCAATGAAATTGAAGCTCGAAATTGATGAAATTGATTAATTCCAATCAATTAATTGCAATGGTTGAAATTAATAGCTTAATGGAGTGATCCTCTAAGTCTGCATCTATTGTAACATATGGCGCCTGCAAGCGTGTTGCACGTCTGCTGTGAAGTCAAGTTGGTAGTTGGTGGTTTGCACTAGATTGCTTCTAATCAGAGTCGACCCGTCGGGTTGCCTCAAATTCAAATTGCAGTGATTTCGAGCTTTTTTTGCGGACCATTGATCAGCCACAGGAAGGATAAATTGAACTTCTATCGCATGTGGTTCCTGTTCCGAAAAACAAGAACACTCGTCTGATTGATGACTACAGACCTATCTCGAAACTTCCAATCTTGTCCAAGGTATTTGAAAAAGTGGTTTGCAGAAAGTGGTTGATTCCTGGTGTACTGACAGAAATTGGTTCCAATCACTATGCCTATTTACCTGGACCAGGACGAGGTACGTTTGTTGCATTAACATCCTTGTATCTTCACATTTTGAAATTCCTCGATTCATTCTCTGGGAGAGTGCGTGTTGGAGCCATCGACATGTCCAAGGCGTTCGGTAGATTAATTCATACTTCAATTATGAAAGCATGTATTGATTTTCGACTCCCTTTTGAGTTGATTGCTTGGATTTGTGACTATCTTTCATCACGCTGGCAAACAGTGACTTTTGGAGGCAAATTGTCTCAGTGGGAAGAGTGACAAGTGGAGTCGTCCAAGAAAGCATCATCGGGCCGATGCTTTTTTGTCTTGTCATCGATTCGCTTTCTCCTGCATGTGATAACTCTCTGTTCATAAAATATGCCGACGATATTTCCATCTTGTATTATATTTGCAATGGAGAAGACAACAACTTTCAGAGTGAGTTTGACCATATCTCTCAATGGCCGGACAACAATAATTTGCAAATCAATCGTTCCAAATGTTCCAAAATGTTCCAATCGTTCCAAAAAGTCTTTATGTACCAAACGTGTAATGCTATCTGATGATCATATTGTACAAAGTGTGGATTGTCTCTATATTCTTGGTTGTTGCATATCATTTGATATGAAATGGAACGCTCATGCTGACCACCTTGTCAAGAAAGCCTCAAAAAGAATATACGTGTTACAAGAGCTCAAGAGTAGTCGATGTCCTGAAGACTGGATTTTTAAGGTTTATTGTTCCCTGATTCGGCCTATTCTCCTGTATGCATACCCAGTGTTCTGTAATGCATCTAAATACATTAAACATAGACTGCAACGTAGACCACTCCGGATTATCAGCGGACAGTTTTGGAAAGACGAGATTTCCATCTTTTCAACTGGAGATCAAATTTGTGAGATGTTTGACAAAGTATCAGAAAATGTGACCCATCCAGTTCGTCAGCTCTTTCTCCCTCTCCACCGTGTCTCTTCAAGAAATACATGCTGCCTGAAAAAACCAAAATCCAAAACTGTAAGATAGGCTTCTTCTTTTGTCCAGCATTGCCCGTGACTCTCATGAATTGTGACTTTTTTGTATTTTAATATTACTTTTTATCTTCTTCATAATGTATGTGTTCACCGCCCTTGTGAAACAATAAAGAGTTGATTGATTGATTCTAGCAGAGGTCCTTCGGAACGGGGTATGAGCAAGCCATAAATATCACACCTGCATTCAACTCTATCTCAAAATGAGAAGAGTCGATTTGTAAAATTAAGTTAGTCCTTCTTTCATATATTGTTTTTAAACCTACGGCTTCTTGCACACAATTCTCACAACATTATTTTGGATATTTGACGATTTCAGAGAACAATAGCATGTTGTCATGGCTGCTGTGTAAAAAGGTGTAGGTCACATTAATCGTCACAGGAATCATTCACGATCTTATTTGTATCATAGCCACTCAGCATTTGAATTAGGATTTCCTTCCCGTATCGTTGAGCTTTTTGCGTTGCCATGGCGAACTAAACCATTATAATCCTTCTAAACGCTCTATAACTTCTGAACTCAATCTAGACTGTTCAGAAGCTTTGATTTCACTTATCATTATCCTCATGCTGCTATTATTACTCAACTCCCCCTCATGCTAGAAGCCAGCATCCCAACCTAAATATTTGCGTTTCTTTTGGCATGATGTTATGAAGTAGCGTTGCTTGTTAAATTAGTCCGACTTTTCCATTTAATTAAATATTGAATTAGCAGGAAAAAGAATTTTGATGCCTTTTGACTGCATCAAATTCTGCGGGTATGTTCGTAACTGTTATTAATCACTTTGCTAATTATGCTATCGAAACTATTTCAAGATCTTAAGTTGAAAAAACGCTTATCCAACGCTCCAATATGACTTTATTCCATCTGGTTGAATAGCACTTCTTATTATGATGTTTGACTTTGTGATATCCTTGCTTATGTCTAAAATTATATTTACGTCACCGACTTCTCAAGTGTAAGAATACACAGGTTTTGCGGTGGCGATGTGATGGCATGATTGGCTCTTTATATATTTATCTTAAGAAATACATAAACCCGTAGGTATAAATGGATGAACTCCCTTCCTAAGAGAAAATTTCATTGTGACACTTCGATTGTTCTTTCAATTGTTACGAATGCATTTTGGCTGTCACTTGCATGGCAATGATATGAATAAATAAAATGGAAAAAATATGAATTAAAATTGATACATTGATTTTCTCCAGACTTCATTCAAAGTAAGTGATGCGGAATGATAAACTAAGTGACAATGCTGAATGTGAGCAACCAGTTAACCACGGTTAATGTGACTTTTTTAGTTGAACAAAATTTAATCATTTGTGCAATATTCTTTGAAGTCTTTCCCTTACCGGCTGTTCGTCACTTTAATCTGACAATTGAGCAAATAGCCAAAAAAATATCAACAACGTAGATAGATTCACGTAATAAGTATTCACCGAGCAGATTTATTTGAAGCACCATTTTCATTACTGATTCCTCGGATATCCGATTCTCTACAGCTGTTCATTATTTTATCCTTATAAAGGCCCCATACTTAGCATTGCGTATATTTGCAGCAGTTATGTAGATATAGATTTCACTATGAAAATTTGCTTGTGTAGCATGAATGATTATGTCGTGAGCTCGATGGTAGCCTCTTATTTTCTGATCTGAATTCATCTTAATGAAATTTCCTCGTTATGGTTCAAACATTTTTTTAGAGAATTTTACATTCTGCCTACTAATTGACCTTGTAATAACAATTTGATGCCGCGCAAATCCACGAGGCGACTTACTATCACTTTTCTGATCGAGTTGAAGTTCTTCTTTTTGTGATTTCGATTACTGTACCATGATTTCTATTGACAAAAGCAGTAGATATTCACTTATTTTTGTGAAAATAATTTCATTACAATTGTCATAATTGCTTCATTCTCAGAATAATATCGAAAGTGTTAGGTATATGTCTCCAAAGCGAGCAAATCTCATCGTGTTGCACTCTCATGAGCTTAAGCTACAAACACTAAGACGCTTATATTACTACAGTATATAGAATTATTTCGAATCGGAAGAGGCGAACAACAGAAATTGCTCAAGCCTTGATGTTGGCATGCGCTTGTCTTTCTGCATCTTTTTGCATCTGAATGGCATGCTATAATGTTTGGCAAGCCTGAATACCTCATGTATCTGTTTAAGGAACTTAAACTAATCTAAGGCGTTCATCCACCCATAGACGCTTATAAAAAGATTATGGATTCGAGATTCCGAGAAAGATTGTTTGCATTAAAAAATGCCTTAAAGAAAGGTAACATGTCTCAAGTAAACATGTCTCGTAAGTTTTCAACTGCAATATTTTTGCTTCAAAGCATATTTAACTCAGTGTTTGAATTCAACATTTTGTAACATGTCATTCAACCACGATTAGTATCACCTTTCTACCTGAAAAGCATGAATTTGAGAACGCGTTAGCACCAAGGTAGCGTATTCTATTTCTTGCCCAGATAGAGCTTATATTAGCTACGTTTGAATGAAGTGAGCTCACAAAACCAGATTTCAGAAACAAAATATTTAACCGCGGTTAACTTGGTTGTTATTGTCGCATTGATCGCGTTCAGTCGTGTTTTTATACGAATATATACTCCGCAGTCATACGGATATAGGCCTAAATTTGATCTTGCTCCAGTGATGGTAGAAATAGCTGTAATCTGCTGTTATCTTTGCTTTTGATCTCTTACAATATCAGCATGCCGAATAATGTTTGGTTTGGTGCTTCAGCTCCCAGGAATCCACGCGGATCTACTCGAAGTTTGTCAGCGCTTGGTAGGTATCATTAACAAGCGATCAGAACAATCACATGTTCATTGCTACATTCTGTCTGCATTTCACTCACAACTTCTACTATTTCTCTAATGTATCTAAAGTCTTCTATTGGTGAAATTGTACAAACACTTTTGAACTCATGAAAAATGCATGGAAGATATTTATCATCTGATTTTACCTTTAATAAAATATTTGAAACTAACAATTTTTAAATATTACCACATAACTGTTCCTACTAATATTGTTTTTCAAAGCATCACATTGTTTTCAAGTAATGCATCATTCTCATTACTTTTGAGATTATTTACACACAATCATTATAAATCAATAGAAGACAGCTTATCAGCAAATATCCCAGTCCGAGGATCTTAGTTATTCGTCCGATGTCAAAGTAGCACCTGCTATCATGTAAAGTGCAAGAAAGATAATTTTGAAGGCAAGACTCACATCAATGAATTGCGGAGATTCCCGGTAAACGAAGAATAAAGACTTAAAACAATTGCACCATGGAAAATCCTAGAAGAAAATGACCCATGGACGAAATGAATTTGCATCTCATTAGCAAAGCTTAAAATGTGACATTATTTAAATCAAATTTATGGCACGTATTACATCGATTCTAGTTATCTTCATAGCATCTATGAATTGAATATTAATACACCATAGACTACTTCAAATAATTCAATACTGCGCTAACTCACCAGTAATGCTTAAAAGGCTGTTTTCGCTTACCAAGCTTCAGGTAACTCTTTGTACGCTCGTAAGCGACACCTGACTGCTTCATACTTGCAATGCACTGCTCCTGTCGCTTCTTTTCTACCAGTATGCAGTGAACTTGTTGGAACATATCCTATCTAGGCACTCCAACGTTTTACTGAATCTAAGGCATTTGCGAAAAAAATAAGAATTAATTTGTGAGTGATGCATTAAACTTTTTTTGATAGTTATACACTGCAGTTACTGAAAACTTGTTCGTGTCATTTCATCATGTCCGTCAAGTTATGTAAACATCGATCTATGAAAAGTCATCTTATGGAAACAGCAGACTGCGATTTGTGTCAGCATTCTGTTTGCACTCTCCATCCTTTGTTTTTCTCGCTTATGTAACAAATCACTTAACTGTAAATCATAATTATTAACACATGATATTATGAAGCCTAGATTATTATCAGCAATCACATAATTACTGTTCTGAGCCTCATTTGAAAACAGCAATGAATGTCACATATCATAAACTAATGGTAGAAAGACAAAGTTGCTTCTTTGGCTCAAATTCTTTCATGCAAATTTTTATGGATAATATCATTGACATTTTATTATACAGCAGTTGGTGTATTTTCATGATATTTGAGATGTTGTTCACTAAGGTTTCTCACTTTGTTCTGAGCTGCATACTGTTTATCCACTACGTTTCTATTAATTTAGTCATGAGCAAGACTTAAAAAGCTTCATATATTTCATCATGTCAATGCTATTCAATAAATATCCATGATTTTTTATGCGTATGTTTCTAATAACCAAGCGCAACATATGATAATATATTTTCCCTAAAATTTATCTTCTATTGTTTTATTGATGCTTATCAGTTTTGGTCGGTTTGCCTTACTTTTGTTTTTATAGGCATTAATTTAAGTATCTGAATATCTCCAACGAAGTTATTCAGCATGTACAATTATGTTATTTTTCTAAAAAATCAGAAGTGATGTATCCGGGACGATATCGAACCATTCGACGACTTAAGCGTAAGAAGTCTTACATCGGAAATTCTTTGCCTTCAAGCATGTTTGGTGGATGCATTCTTAAAATCGCTTGTTCGTTTGCCTTATCTGGGAACAATATGTTTCTCTTCGAAATCCGAATAAATAAGTAACTAAATGAAAAAGTTGTCAACAGATAATGTGAAATATTTCATATTTCAGCTTGCTTTGAGTGTTATTTTTATCAGTCATCATCTATGAAACTGATCAAACCTTTAAGAGCACAAAAGTTTTTTATCTTGCGTGTTTAACTCATGGATATGTCTACCTTTTTTCATCACATGAACGTAAGAAAAACAATAGAAATGATCAGTTGACTGCTGGCTGCGAACAAATGAGGGAAGCCTTTTCCCCTCTTGTGTACAATTAATCAGATTTGAACTAACGAGACAATGACCAAACCTACCGATGTAAATTGTGAAGTGAGCATCAGAGACTGGAAATTCAAAATGAACTTCACCAAAGAAGTATTTTTATGAAAATTATCATATTTCGTTCGCCGCACATTACCATTCAATTTTCTTTTGAAAACATTATCATTCAATTTCTATTTATTAAAAATTGGTCGATGTTTTGTTGATCATATTCATTTGTCAATAATATCAATCAAACTGCTTGAATTTTAGGTTTTTCATCTCAAGTGTCACCGTTAATGCGATGGTTTCTGGCAAAACATTGATATTAGCTTTTGATTAAGAAGGCCGTATTAACGATGAAAAATTGCATTTGAGAATGCGCTGTAACATACATATTAGTAGCTTTGCCTGCATTTTGATTAACAATGTTAAGATAGTGCAAAATGATTTTTAAAGCGAGTCATAATTTACGATCATATTTACATCGTAAAGGCATCAAATGTGGTTGCGTTTTTCTGAAAATGTAAATTTTGAATTGATGTTACTTTAGAATTTGTTCTTCGTTTGGACACGAATGAATGAACGAAAGGTCAAGCACGTTGCCACCATTACGAAATCTACCAAGTCATGTTGTTTACTCAGTTAGCAACGAAAGATTTTGTTAGGCATGTACTGTACATACAAATTCAACTTTATCGATGCAGAATTCCTACTTTTATCCTATATCAATCAAGCGCAGCAGCATTACATATCAACTATGAATTGCAAAAGTTTTCAGCCGCACACATTCTAAAATTTCCTATATTTTCATTAAAAGTACGGAGTACACTTGTATAAAGGGAAACACAATGTACCGGAGATTGTGATGTATACTCTGACTTGCTTTCTCATGCAAGACCATAGTCAAATGCACAAGCAGCACTTGTTGAAACCTGAAGCTATCAAAATTCGTAATGGATACATTAGGTTGCAGTGTGCAGAGTCTGCTGAGTGCAAACCGAAGAATTTTCTTGTGATTTTTACGAAGTGAATTCAACGTGAAGTTTATCAAATTGAAGCTCTCTAACAGACTGGCGATCTCTTGAATACAAGGAGCGCAATATTCTTAAAAGTTTCTCAACATAGCCTTCCATATGAAATTGGCAAGCTGTTTTGTGGATATTCAAAGATCACAATTCAACAATTAGATTTTAGCTATCATGCTCAAATTTCGAAGCTCATCGTAACCATGATGAAGAAAATTGAGGATTGACTTTCAATACTGAAAAGATTAAAAGAAGTATTGTTTCATACTTAACCGGTCAGGTCCGAATTAAATGATTTGCTGAACATGAATTTATTTTACTTAATCTGAAATTGCGAGGACTGGATTGTGTGAAACTATCGATAGTATGAAACTTGGTTTCAATAATTGTCAACAATTGGTCCATTCTATTGATTACCTACATCACAACCCTTAGAAAACTAGGTCATTGATTCGTGTTTTAACATTTTGGCATCATCAGATACTTTGATGATAAATTTTGCAGGAGAGCAGGATGCTAATCACCCTTGAAAGCTATTAAGCTGTATTTTGTGAAGCATTTATATTTAGCACATCCTTACTTCTAACTTCGAAATATTGCCATACTGCTCATTATTGAATGCAATGACTTTTATAATCTTTTCATTTGCTATTTGAAAGTATCGCTTACTACGGTTTTTGTTTTTACTAGCAGATTTTTAACATAACATTTCTTATCATCAATTAGTTAGATTAAAATCTTCTGCAATTTTTTGCTGAATTGTAGGATCAAATGCACTTGACTTTGAGCCAACTCCTGAAATTCCCGCACTTCAATATTTCGAGAAAGTTGATGCAGACACTCCTGCAGCAAAGGCTGGCCTAATGGACGGAGATTACATCCTTGAGGTAAGTGTCGTCTCATGCGCTGATATAATTCTTTCGGCATTATTGTGTACTTATTTTTCTATCATGCATGTGCAACAAGGTTGGATCTTGAATTTCATTCGACATGCATTGATGCTTCTTGAGATAGCCCCAATATTGAAAAATTTACCCACGTAACAGATCATACATGTATCTAGATGTCATGAGCTTTATAAAAGTCAAAAGTCAAAACGTTTATTTCCAACTTGGAAAACGTAGTACAAATATACATAACATTGATGTGATGAGTGATGAAATGATAAATAAAGCGATGTTAAAGCTGTGATTTGAAATATGGGTTTGATACTAAACTAAGCACTTCTTAAATTACAACTTATATGCATGTGCATGATATCTAGATCCACGCACAAAAGTCGTGTATATCCAGCAATTTATCTTCCATAATGATGATATAAATAAACTGTATTTATTATAAATTATGTCACGTTTTTATCAAATAAGCAAATTCATATTCATCATATGATATAAAATGTAAAGCAATCTCAGAAATAACCAATACTTGCCTTCTCTTACTCTATAGGGAGTACCATTAATTAATATACGCCATAGAATTGATTATTGTAAAGAATAGAAGTATTAGGCCTACTATGGTAAAAAATTAATCCTTGGCATTTGAAACTAATTAAAAATAATGGATAATAATAATAATAATAATTGACGTTTATTGAAGTGAAGGCCTCAATATTGATAATCGTGAGGCTAAGGCATGCAATATGCATTTATGCATGTGAACAGAGTGTTGACGAATGAAACCGCTGTTAAACAGTCGAATCATATCGGATAAGTAGGAACTACTTTTAATTAAGGAATTACAGGCAGGCATAAGCAATTTAGCAGAATAAAGCAGTTTGTGGGGTGAAAGATGGTGCAAAGGATGTTGAGTATCATTTAAAAACATGTTGAACAAATCAAAACCAATTAAAGTTTGTCGATAATACGAAGGAATGAAGTTAGCACATTTACAACCACTTGAAGTACTACAAATAATTCGATGTGAACGATCCTGTAAACTTTCTAAACAATCACTTTGTGTTTTGTTCAAACCGACAAACAAAGGCTTAAGAAGCCGCCTGTAAACCAAAAAGTCCACTGCTTTCCAACTAAATTGATTTGATTGAAGAGCAAAATCGAAATTACAACTTGACTTGATAAAAATTGAATATTGTATATTATGTAAATTGCGTTGATCGTTGTTGCAATACTTCTGAAGTGGTTGCGCAAATCTCCTGCACAGTAAGCACAATAGAATTGCAACCTCTCGTCAATCAACAATGTCTGGATAATTGTATTTTTAGAAATTGTATAGATATTCCATTAATATTTATGACAATTGAAGAGGAGCCTCTAAATATATTCAAGACACGCTCGTCGAAAATGACATATTATAATCGGTTTTCATCAATGAAACAATTGAGCGTGAAGTATCATCCTTGCCTGTCGTAGCTACGTCATGCACAGAACAAATGTCATGTCGAATTCAGTCTTCTCTCATGTTTACGCATAGTGTGAGTGATTCTCGGGTAACAGTCCATGCTATTTGACCTGTCATACACCGCCCATGATGTGATCGTCGCTTCCTCATCGGCATAGTTCAAATAGTAAATTTCAAACTAAATGCAAAGCTTGGATCAATTCAAAGTTGTTTATTGACAATAGAATAATCGGCATAGTTGCCGTGGAACGCGAATTTTCATTCCCACAACTGTCCCATACAGCAGAAAATCTCTACGCTAATCCTGTGGCTATCCCCACACACCGCAGGAGTGAATCATCTTGTGCAATACTGTTATACTTGTTCGTTTTGTGCATGATTCATATCAATCAGGCATGTTGTCAAGTATTGCTTCCCCATGATATATCTCTCCGCGTTGTAAGTAAATAAATTTACTGATAGGAATATTGATGTCGGATTGTCACTTGATGTGCACAACATTGCTATTAATGAGCCTAACCCGGCAGCGATCTACTGATATTTATATAATATCTACAATATTTAATACTATAGATCTACTAATATTTTGTGAGCGTTATAAATCAAATGGTTTGAATCTATTGATATAGAATAGTTTTTAAGATTTGGAAAAAGTCAAGTAAAAAATCCTAAAGTACACTGTATGTCTACTAGGCAAGGATTATTCCCAATGTGGAATAGTGCTTCTTATATGATTGATAGAATAAACGGCAGATGCATGCATCCTTGTTCGATTAAATGTGGTTGATGAAAACCAAAATCGAAATTGGCCTTCGATTTTATAAAAAAACCCAGTACTTCTGCTAACAACTTTATTCACAGACATCTATAGAAATACAGTAAACTGCTCCACGTTTTTGTAGTTTCTGTAACCTTGAGTATAATTACTGATATTTTCTATTCCCCCACTCGATTCATATGACCATCGCAAATAATACTGTAAGGATTTTCCTTCAAATGTCACATGACTTAGCATATCTTGCTGATATTATTTGTAGTTGACGTCATCCTGTTACGTAGTCAACGATAACATTCAATTATTTCATATGAAACAATTGAGTTCCGACTTTTCCGACTTTTTTGGGTCTGAAACCTTCACTCTCGTAATTCGTCCAAAAATGGAATAAAAATTATAGGGGGTGGGGAGTATGAAAATATGGTTATTTACATTTTGAATTTTTGAATTGCATGTCTATTTCAAAATGTGTGATTATTTCACTGAAAATAGGCACCGGTGCCAATATCGTTATGTCTATGCAAATACACATTGGTATGATTTTGTTCATTTGAATGAAGTTCCGTAAGCATTGAAGCTTGGTAGGACTAGGCTAAGACCTTATTTTGGGGTTGAAATTCACCATGCCGGAAAAATATGTTCCGCAACGTTGACTTTCAATCTATGACGTGACTGTTGATGTCGTTAGATTTATTGAGGTATACATAATCCTTCACTTCGTGTTTATTTCTTCAAAAGAGGATCACGTGCTTTACTTGTCTCGCGTTATGGAAAAATTTCGAAAACGAAATTGCTCGACAGAAGCCAGATCTCGCATTAGAGAAATCAGATAGCAGTTGCGAAAGAAGAAAATGACAAACGAAGGTAACACTCGGAAACATAAGATACTACATGTAGAATACCTGTTTCATCAATCTACTGAAGTCGGATTGCAGCTATACGTCCACAAAAGTGTCCTCCCATTGTTAAAGCAGTATGTCACTACACTAGAACCACAGTGCAGGAACACGCAAACAGAGACCAGGTTCCACAAGCACAGGAACCAATTTGTCACACTCTGCATGATCGGCAATTCCGTGCTTGCTTCATGAAACCATAACATATTCCTGAAAGCAGTTCAGATTTGGCAAACTCAATGTACATGACAGCCAACATCTGTTACCGTTTTATGTTATGTTTGTAGGAACCCAAACGAAGTCTCTGTTAACTAGCTGCAGTCCGATTTTTATTGAAACATTTCTTACAAAAGGTTCGTTGGGCCTTTGTTTCAGCGGGGTCATACTTATGCAAAAAGCTAACGCTTAACAACTTAACTTAGAAGTGTCTTTCTTCTCTTGATCCTGATGCTAAAAGACATAGTGTCTCTCAGCTATACTTGTTGAAAATTCCGAGCACAGTGCCAACTGTTCTTCAAATTCACGAGCACGATCAATTCGATTTGGAAGAACGTCAATTCCACATATCTAAATTGCCTCCTTTTGCTGAGCATCAGAGAATTGATACATGGTAGTTACAACTGTGTCAACAGTATCCTCTTCTTACCAAAGTGGCTCTGGCCCTTGTTTCGTGTTTTCATGGACCACAGGTAGAGTCGGCCTTCAGCATAATGAATGATATTGTTGATCTCCAATCGTCTCGTATGAATGTCACCACTTTGAATGCAATTCAGTGTGCCGAATACGGAATTAGATTTAAAAGGTATCGAGCGCAACTGCGTGAAAAAGATTCTGAGTTAACTGCCAAGAAAAGTAAACCTTCTTGCGCAGCTGTTTCTGAGCCTAAAAGCAAATTAAAAAAGTTGCTTTGCAATCAGCACAGAAGGCACACATGAAACACTGCCGCAATCTCGTCAAATTGGCAGAGAAGAGAAGAAGAACCAAGAAATGATGAATCTTCTTGGTATAAACTATGACGACCCCACCACAAATTCTGATTATTTCCACTGTGATAGAGCTCATTCCATAAAAAAATCTTCTTTAAACAAGATACCCTCCAGTTCTGTGTTGATTTGTGCTCTCATCAAAAGACTTGATCAGCAATGGATGCTCTAGTAAAGAACTTTGTAATTAATGTCGTAGTTGAGTTTCTTTGATAAAAGCATTTTTGAACAGTTCTATATTTTTTTGCTTTCATGTAGCGCCCACCATGTATTTATTGTGGATAGCATGATCTCAATTACTGACCTATGGTATGTAGCTGCATACGAACTATATGGTTACGACGTATAATTGCATGATAAGGTACGAGTTATAGGCTTAGTCATTGTTCGACTGTTTGTTTTTCATTCTGATACTTGGCACCGGTACAAAGAACCCGCACATCATCTGTTTAAGTAGTAGGGAAAATAGGTTTTCTAATCTCCGATTTTTCAATTTGTCAATCACATGCCTGTATGATCTAGTAGAGCTTCTTAAACCGATTTTAAATTGCACTTCAGAGGTTTCCACGGAAATCCCACATATGTGAATTGCCATTAGACAAGAATCTATTCTCATTCATACACCATACCAAATGTGAATTCTTCTTCTCACGGCAACCCCGGTAGTCTGTGAAACAGGGAAACATGCACAAAATGAATAACAGATATGAAGGGCAGACCAGCGTCCAAGATGTCTATGCTTGTCGGTCAAGCGGTTCGTAATCACTTCAGAATTCTCATGCGTAACACACTGTGCTGCTGAGTCCCTGTTCATCAAGCAGTACATCCACTAAAGGACACTGATGAACAGTAACTAGGTTCTTAGGAAGAACTTTCATTTTGGTTCAATTTCATCTTGTATGAATGTATCGATAATATATTGTTTAGACTGTGTATGCCACAGATGATGAACGTTGACGTTTGAAAGTATTGAATTTTGACTGCGATGAATATATCTTGATCGATCAAGACCTTGAATCTTTAGTCACAAAGCGGAAATATTTCAGCGTATAAATGCTACAAAGTGGTAATTTTCATGTAATTCGTCACCTATATATGAGCCTAACGACATTTATAATAATCCATCAGCAAATTTGGCGAATTGAAAATGGAACATGACTGATTGACGTAAACCCACAATTGAAATTCAAATTCTTTGAACGTAATTCTCTTATAAGCAGAACAGCTTCATAGCAATAGTCAATAATTCCTACATAAGTGTCGTGTCATGAGATTGGAGCAGGTGCTGATTTCAGGACTTCTCAACTGTGTAGCATGTTAAAATAAATGTCGTCAATGTGTGACGTAAGTGAATCAGTGAGGTGCCTAGAATAGATTGTCAAGAACGCATGGTATGACGTGCTTGTTGTATAATGTGCTAATGAGAAGACTAATGATAAATTTCTGCAATCGGCTGATAGTTGATCATGTGCGAGTAATAAGTCTGTCTTTTTAATGCTTAAGATGACCCTTATTGCGCTTTCTATGATGTCTATGATATTTTCATCAATTCAAACTATACTACATTGGTCTCTACTACATCTACCATCCTGGTGACAACAGTGGCATTGGTAATCACTTCCTCTGTCCGATATGGAAATCGATGAGTTAGTAACTCTTTAATAAATGACACGAGAACTGATAAGAATGACACGCGATAGACAAAACAATACAGTTAAAAACGAAATGAAATAACCAGCTTTATAGTCATTACGAATAATCATCTACGAATAAATTCATTTACGAATCCTTTTCGAATCATTACGAATTTATTTACGAATAAATCGGCGAACTATAAACCGTGTTTCTTGAATAAAAGATCTCATTCAAAGTTATTCAATAGTTGAACATTCGGTAGTTCAAGTTATTCGGTAGAATAGTGATCCTATTCTGCGGTAATTTCCGCATCGGCGGTGCTTCCAGAATTTCGGCAGATTCCAGCGGGAATTCCGGCAGGAATTTATTAATAGTGGGAGTTATGAGGAAATACATGTATGGTGGGAGAGTTTTGTGCTGAATTTGGGGAGGAATTTTATAGGATAATTAGGATTTGGTGTGATGGCGTAACGTATCCTGTATTCTTACATGCCTTTAAGTTATTGGTGGTCTCCGTGGTACAGTGCTTAAGTGCTTGGCCTAGCGATCTTTCGGTCCAGAGGTCGAGCCCGAAAGTGTCACTGAAGTCGTCAGGAAGGGTATCTGGACTAAAAAGATCAAAACGCTCCATGTTAAAGTCTGACCATGTCAGCACCGTCCAGCCCCCAGTAACGGGGAGTAGTGACGTTAAACCATCATTTAAGCTATTTCATAAGTGTTCTTAAGCGATTGAAGCTCCCAAATATGGAAAGAAGAGCACCCGCATTCAATTAAAACCTGAGAGTTTGTTAGTTATAGGCCTACTTTTGATTTTTTGCAACTTTTACAATATTTGAATATAGGAAGGTGAACAAAACGCGATTCACATGCACGAATTGATGCATTGATTGGAACAGCACAGTTCTCCTTCGACGAATTTTTCTTGCATTCATGACGAGCAACTGAAATACTGCGACGGGACAACAAGTTGGATTATTGACACTATTGAGAAAAAACTTTCCTTTTTACATGTTTCTTCGAGGTGGGCGTTCAATGCCATTTGTATTTCAGCACTTATATTTGTAAGTAGTTCTAGCATATTGCACGCTTGCTTCATGGTTGAGGTTGAGTTGCGGGAACTTAGATGTCGTGCATGTCAAGGATCACCTGAAAATTTCGAATGGCTCGTTATCAGTGGATTTTGCGAGAGATCAGCGCATTGCAGCAAGACTTTCTTATAGTAAATATTCATCATAATTGAAGATCTAGGCATTAGTCGAGTAAAAGAAGAGACAATTAATGTAGGGAAATCAAAAAGTTACTGAGGACTGAATTGTTTGAAGTTTCAAAAAAGTCGGTGCTGAACTTGCGAAGACTGACTTGAATGATCATCACGTCAACGCTTACGGAAGAATAAGTGTTGAAAGGGTGAAAATTGACGCGAAAGACTGTCTAACTTCAATACTTTTGTCTACTCACGAAGAAAGGTAAGAAAGATTAGGATGAATCAGAAGATGGAAATAGTTGTCGAGAAGGAATGTGAAAGACAATCCAGGCGAAGTACAGACGAAACTTGTGTATCAGTTGTTGCCAGCCAGAATGTAAAACCTCATTGAATAAGTCGTCAGATGTTTCATTGTATTACTGGTCTGAATCTGAACCTTGTTGAATTATATGTTCAATTTGTCAGGAGTAGTAAAAAATACAAATGCGGATTTTGCTAAGTCGGCGTGAGATTTTTTCTGGCTTGGGTAGGAACAGTGGTCTTAACCGAATGAACTTAACGTAGTCAAAGTCAATTGCATCGGCCTACAAGAACATTAAACATCAAACTAGAATGAATAGAAGTAATGTTTGTGTTGCTTAACAAATTATTAACGGACTACAATTTAAGAATGTTTCAGTGTCAGTACAATGAGCGTCAAGTACTGCTGTTTGGCATGGTGACTTATCTACAAGAAACATATCGCTGTAAATGATAGTCTGCCTCTCCTGCATGATTGACTGTGACAAAGTGGCTGGTAAAAAGACTGGCTTAGAGGCATGGGGTTTTTGAACAAGTAATTTAAGACTTTTTCTTGTGTGATTCATTACATCGCATTCACTTTGTCGCGACACACCCTGCAGAGAATGAATAAATTACAATGTCTTTCGATTTACTGATCTCTTAATTCAATTGTTGAGGTTAACAATCAGTTTTCAGATTTCATATTGAATCTAGTTAATTTATTGTTTTTCTTTCTGTTGTAGATCAATGGCGAGAATGTCATCCACACGTCTCATGAACGTGCTGTACAGCTAATACGAAAAGCTGGCGACACATTGGCCCTGAAAGTGATCACGGTGGATAAGTTGAAGCTTCAACAACAGCAGAATATGGCTATAGGTGAGTTTGCCATCGATGTATGGAGAAAATGATCCCTGCATTGCAAATGTACTGACAACCTAACGTTTGATGTAGACACGCCTACCTATTCTCCCTTATTCACGTCATCCTCTTTGATACAAGATATTCTGATCGTCAAAGGAAGCAGAACAAATGCTGGTTGATATCCTATTTCCTGACGTCAGAGAGCAGCTATATTGAACATAAGATAAGCGATGTTTATCAAATAGTGCAGCAATTCTGCCATATAGTAGTCTAGTATCATATAACATTTGCATTGATTGTGACAGGGAATAGAGTTAGATACAGTAGATATCGCTGTTGGTGGGAAAATGATGGATTCCTTCTGTAGATCAGCAACATGTTTTTTCTCCTTGATTTCTTGGAAACTATTTGAATGATAGTTGTGTGTTTACTGTGAGATAAATGTATAAGTATGCGACTCAGTCGCCCCGGATATTCTTAGCTATAGAAAGACGCAGAAGCGATTAGACGGAGTATCAGACGGAGCATTTTGACGTGCAGTCATGTTGTTGCTATAGTATTGCTGAAATAGTTGTCGATAATTTCACTTTTTGTGTCATTCTCTTAGCAGCATCAACTTTTCGAGAAAAGAATTGTTTTGATCACGGTCGTCGGAATATGCAAAATATGATAATTTTGATCTAATAACATGAACTATTTTTGCTGAAGATCGAACATTCCAGATTCAACTATTAAATTTGAACAATTATCAACACAAGACCTTCCTTTTCACATGGACCTTCAATATGCGGTTAAACCTATAATAAATCCAAAATGATTCGGTAGTTTAAAATGTGCAACTATCACAATTTATTTCATTTTAGTGATAACTGTTTTTTGGAAATAATTATCGATACAATCAGTCGCTTTTGTCTATTTTACGGCAATGTTACAATGTTCCATTCGCATAATACATACATCCGCGTTTTTTGCTCATGTGTTCAGGAAAGTATAGTTTCAGTTTCAAAACAGCACCTGCATTGGTGTAGCTTGCATAATATATTGCAAAATGGTGCACTTGTAAAGCCTATTATCTGAGACTAATGTCGTTCTTTGGATTTCCCCCTTCCTGCGGGTGTGGAAGAGTCGAAGAGGCTTTCTGCCAAATACAAAATTTGATATATCGCTCACATCTGATGCTTTTCTTCAAATCGAAAATGTCTTTGGTGAATTAGTGCCTATTGACAAATCTTTGTAATTCCTTAGATGCTCTCCATGTTTTCAACATCGGATTCTACTTTTGAGACTAGCGTACTGGCATATTCATCGGCGAAGTCATGCTATTATTTTGGCAACCTATTACCTAAAATTTTGAAATATGCTTGAAAATTTAACATGTATACGGCATATGACGTTGGTATACGTTATGACTTGAAAATTGAACATTTGTGAAAATATGACCTATATGTATATTCAAGTCATTGAACACCTCCTAAATCGACAGCAAGATAGAAAGTATGATTTACACAAAGTTTTGCAGTTTAAAAAGTTAGACAAAACTGCATTTTATTACATTGCAGTGCACCATCAAATATCTTATTTCAATGTTGTTATACAAAATCTTACTTTCTTCAGCAATTTTCTATTCCTAGAAATTTAGTTTTAACTCGACGAAGCGTTGATCGATTTACAGATTTGGAAATCCGCGTACATTGATAGCGATTGTGTCCTATTGACACGACATGCTTTTCTATGCCTTAAAGGGGATATTCTATGCTTGACAGCTCTCTGATTCTGGTCGTCAAACGTAAAAGCATTGACAATCAATAGCATGATCGAATTTTCATAAAGTCATGAAAATTCCGCACAACGACGTTTGCCTTTATTCTATCAACCTTTTAATACTTTTTATATATATATAGTCTTTCTAAATATGCTCGTGCTACCCCATCTTCGAGTGCTCAGGCCTCAAGAGAGGAAGAAACAGCTATAAAAGTTTGTCAATTTGTAAAAACATGGTACAAACGAAGGAAAATATTGGAATGTAGAAATACGAAAAACACCATCGAACATACAGAATGTAACAAAACAGAAAGATCTGACGTCATAAAGATATCCTGATAGGCTTCCACTGTTTACTTTCATTCAGAGAAAATATTACCTTAAAGAACTTCCTAATACATAGACTGCTCCAGGTATGATATTCAATTTACCGCATACACAAGCAATTGAAGACATGGGTGATTAACTGTAAAAGCACTCTACCCGAGGTTTAGTTACTGCCAGTCATTAAATGTAATTCTGTGCTAACAGCGCACTTTGAGAATTGTACGCGCGTGCCTTGTGCATTGGGAGTCTTTTCAACTTTTTGACGCCTAATCTGAATAAGCTGGTAGATAAGTAGAGTTTGTCGGATATCATCAATATCAGTCAACCCATAACTTCAAAGACACGGATATAATCAGTAGATGATAGATTGTTCCGCCATACAATCAGGCATTTTATACGTAATACGTTTAGCAAATTTGCACATAATATCCAGGTATCCATTCTACATAGTGCGACCTCCTTCAATTGTTTATGGCATGATGAGATATCATTTTAATGGCAGTTCGTTGTAATGGTCTCAAGCGACCGTTCTAGAAAAGACAATTGACCAACGAAAATGTAATGAACATAAATCTTGGATATGCTCACAAAGAAGTCATTCAGCTTGCTTTTCATGACTATCTTTTATTACTCATCCTTTCATCTGAACAGATCCGTGATGCACTGATTTCAGTTATTTAGTTTCACTCCTTCAGTTTTGCTGAGAACGAGTGTGATGATGATTACTATCAAAAACATGGTTTCTGAAAGCCTCGTTCGAAGCTGAAATTGTTTATCCTTGTTGGATATTTTGGAATCCTGATTCATCATGTCCTGGTAGCGAACGAGCGTTGAAGAGTATCTCTGAGATTTGAAGGTGATGGAATGAGAGATCCATCAGTCATCAAAATTTGCGAGGAAATGAAGACAGTTAAAAGAATCCCATATGCAAGATATGCAAGTCAGTGTTGTAGTGCAGCAAGGTTTAGTTATCAGCTTTAGTGTTCATGGTGATCATGAACGAAATAGCGAGGGACACGGAGTTCTTGTGCTTCTTAAGCACCATAATGACCATCAAGGAAAGAAGAGGAAAGGATGTGTACCAAATAGAAAGAAGCTTTGGAATATATTTACACGAAGCATACGACGGATACTCTTGTTGTGGAGAAAATTGAAAGACCAATATAGTCTAACTTTTGCGGCCATGGCGGAGATAAGGAATAACTTTTTTATTGAATTACAACTTATATTTTATTGAATTAAAGTATCAATAATTGGATTAAGGGATCTCCCCCTCTCTCTCTCCTTCTTCTTCCGCAAAGAGCTAGGTAATAAGTATAAATGATCAAAATGTAAGTGTATGTTGTTTCCCAAATGTTCACGCTGTGGCTTGATCACGGGCAATACAAATGATGTTGTTCTGGCCCGTTCGGTGTGAAAACACATTGACGTAAGTCTCTAGAGACGACCGATTGCCCTGAAATATTTCAGCAACTGAGTGGCGGAAATTTGGGTGGGGTCCGGGTGGATGGTATGAAGTGGTACAACGCTGCACATCCCATCTGGAGCACCTAATGAGGTTGTGCTCCAGGCTTCCTTCCTCTTCGCCGCAAATGATAAAATGTTATGAATAAGTTGAATTATTATTAAGTTATGAATAATTAACTTGCGTTATGATTCAAGTTTTAATCTGTTTACGAAGATCTAATTTCATCATTTGTATTGCCTGTGATCATACCTCAGCGCGAAAATTTGGAAAGCAATCACGCACATTTAGTTTTTGATTATTTTACTTATTACTTAGTTCTGTGTGGAAGACGAGCCCTTAGACCAAAAATGTGAAAAAAGCTAAAAGACGGCCTGTAGAAGAGAAGCTTGCTCAGTGCTAGATAACTTGAAAATTATTCAATATAGAATAAGGTCGAGCTCCGAAAGTGACGTTGGAAGATGGCAGGAAGGGCATCCGAACTAGAAGTACTATAACCCTCCAGAAAAGTCCATGTCAGCAACGTCCAAGCACCCAGCTTGAGGGAGCAATGACGTTAAAGCTTCATTGTATACGGAAATGCACTAATTAATGCGGTGAAATCACAGTGGAAAGAAAGTAGAAGCGTTGAACAGGAGAAGATGACAGGGGTTTGAAGGATGCCAAAGATCGATCGAAGTGAGGAAAAATTCGCCCAAGCCCTCAAGTAGGCAATTGAGACTCGCTCATTAAGTGTGAGCCGACCGGATGTTCATCATGTCAACACTGTCTCCGCTCACAAATTATAGTCATCTCATGTTATAGTGGGTGTACTACAAACATCCTAAAAAATAAAGCTTTAATGTCACTACTCCCTTCATCGAAGGTTTGGTCAAGCTCAAACTTTGCAATCAGCATTATTGTACTTAGAGTTCGGATACTCTTACGCTCTGTTTGTTGCATGAAATGAAATATTATACACATCAAATGAAAACTATAGGTTCCAATCAATAATTCTGATAACGAACATCGTATCATAGCTAAGTAAAGGTGGTTGACTGGTATATTACGTGCTTCAGAAATTGGTAAATTTCATCTAACATATTGACAACCAGTCAGAAGTCGGATTAATGCAGACCTGCCAGTTGATCTAAGCCGCTTCCCATTTCTGCTGAAAAATTATATTACCTAATGCCACTACCATTTCTACACATTTGTATTTCAATATTAAGCACTGAGCTCAGTAGTGCTATTTCCACGGCTATAATCATTGTTTCATTCACATATATTCATTGATCCTTTTCGGACGTCTTTGAACTAATGGTCACTGATGTCAAACTGCAATACTTCAGAATTTGTTGACGTCAATGGACATCACTGTCCTCATAATCCTTAATGACTTAACAGTAAACGGCATTAATTTTGCTTATGTAATCTATCTATGAATATTACTATTACTTGCTCATTCAAGCACACAGACCTTTCCTTCTTAGCAGATTGGTCTCTCTTGTCTGTGCTAGAATTCTAACAACTGAGTAATTTGCCAGCTGGGCACCACATATAAAGTGTAACGTTTAATTTTTTCCGAACCTTTCTTTTATTTACTTAACTAATTGAAACAACAGATAAAGCAACAAATAAATATTCAAGTAATGCATAATTAAATGCTCTTTTGACGTATCCTCACGCGAATCAGGATAGGACATGTACGAATCATTTATACTACGAATATCGGTTATAAAAATTTATAGACATATGTTCCTCTCCAAAATTGTGAATCTGAACTTAAATCAAGCATTAATTCAGTCGTACTATTCTCGTGAATATAGTTTCTATAGTTTCTAATTAAATGTCTGGAGCACTTTAGAAATAGCAGTGCATTCATGACTCAGTTTGACTGACATGCATCAATGAAACTGGTCATGACTTCCTTAACGCAATACCTGCTTTTTACTCACTTATATCAGCTTTAATGTTCATGTTTAGTTTTCAATCATACTGACATTGCTTGAATTGTTCAAAACTCGCTTTTGGTTTGCATGCATAGGGATCATTTACGTCATCGCAAGAGAATTGTAATTTACTCCTCTGTTTGCGTATTGCTGATATATTTATTTTAGTTATTTTAAGAAATCAGTTATGCAATTCCTTCCCAATGTGTGAGCGGAATCAGTTACAATCGCACCTGATAACACGTTTACAACACAACTGTTCAACCCATTTAATGATCTTCCGCATTAAGGGGATGGGAAGCTGTGGAGAAGAAGCAATGTAGGTTGTTCTGGTCTGATCAAAAAGGAATTTTGCGTTCCAAACTGATATACATGTTTCGCAATTAGATACTGATTTTGTGTTACGAAATATACGCTTGATGAAGGCTATGTTTTGTGATCATTTGATCCAGAGATTGATCATATTCTTGGCACTCGGCATGAACGACATTATTGAAGTTTTAGCGTCACTGCTCCCCCACACAAATCGCTTGGAAGGTGCTGACATAGTCATACTTTTCTGAACGTTGTAGTATCTTTTGTCCGGATGTCCTTCCTGCCACTTTCGGGGGTTGACCTCTGGACCGAAGGATCGCTAGGCCAAGCACTTAACCACTGTGCCACGGAGACCACATATGAACGACATAATGTCTGAGATTATTACAACTCCTCGTGTGACTGACCTAGCTAAAACCGTGTTACTCCTACCATCGGAGTAGCAGTGTTCAATTTATCAGGTTTTATTTTGACATATCTGGTATGTAGTGAGAGTCCAATTTCACATATACTGAAAAGGCAATCGTCGAAACATGTTAACCAAACTTTTCTTATCAAAGTAATGTATTTTGAAAATTGATATGAATTCTTTATTTGTATTGCATGCGTGTATGTCATACTGGAAAACCCGTTGTTTATCAGATGACAATGAACACAAATCATAATTAACAGTCCATTCTTCTCAAATTTTCTGATCATCATATCCAACATTGAGTGTAGCACACGGCGTACTGAAAGGAGGCCTGGAAGACACCAACAGCAGTCAATCTAACGTAGTCCTACTTATTAAGAAAGAATGTTTATTCCATGAGCACTTTTGTCGAGTTAAACCTTTGATTCTTTAGTCAGCAAGAACTCGCAGTGTAACACACACATCCCAATGCTTATTCAGATCACATGCGCTGCCTGACATCGCTCATCAGATCGGGGTCAGCCGCTACGCGCTGCTGTTTAGCTTATCGTATTGATTTTATCACGCCGTGATTTTTCTCCCTGTAGTCTTTCATTAGACTGAGAACGTCATTACATCGCAGCATTGAAGCTGCTTCTTGGCTTTATTAACTGCGGTATTCCACTTCGTGCTGTGTGTGATAAAGTGCTTCGAGACTATGGGTCGAAAATGCATTGTGTACGGTTGCCGCTCTGGCTACAAGGATTCTCCCAATTCAGTGCCACTCTACAGATTTCCGAAAGATTTAGAAGACTGTCAAGCTTTGTTGAGAGCTCTTCCAAATAAATTTATTCCCGGTTTTGTTCCCTCAAGGAATCAATGCGTTTGTCAGTTACACTGGCCTACTGATTTTAGACGCAAACCATGTAGAACGGCGTACCATTACTACCACCCTCTGTTTTCGACTGTGTTCCACCTAGCTGTGCGACAACAACTTCGAGATCCCTACCATCTATATGTAGTCCATCAAAGAAAAAACTTAAACTGACTACTCAACAGCGTTCTCAGCAATGTGATGAATTGCCTCAATTTCTGATTGATGATAAATTACCGGAGACTTTAAACGCAGAGACTTTACGTCAGCGATATCCAGACTTGATCATTTATAATTCTACTGATGAATTGATCATGCACTCCAAGGAGAAAGATGGACCCATTTTCCTTTATCAACTCACGCTGAGTTTTAATGGAAGCATTATTTCTGCCTACAATCGAGTTGAGCGCCTGTACTTTCCTTTCCTTGGTGTCTGCGCTCGAATAACCAAGTTTAGTCAGTTGGAGGCTTGTGTGACCTATGTAAGAGTCTATGAATCAAATCGATGTGATTTTATTTTTTCTGAAATTCGGCGTATGAATTTTTCCAAAGCTGTTAGCGTGACGCGATATTCAAACCAAGACATCCTTTTTGCTATTGAATTGATGAGCCGATCACGCGCTGCATACAGTTATCTGAGAGAAAAATTACTCTACTTTCTTTTCGCCTTCGCCATGTTACATCAGGAATTAACGCTGTCAGTGATTCAGTTTACATTAAGGGTATCGTCAGCTCACTTCAGGAAAAACAAAAGGCATGCATTCTAGAAATAGACGAAGTATACTTGAGAGTTGAGAGTGATTATCATCGTGGTGGTGCATTTTTTGGGTTTGATTCCCACGGAAAGAAAGCGAGGACATTATTGTTTGTCTTGATAAAATTTGAACATGGCGGTCCAGTGGTTCCGTTCAAGTATTTTCCCGTCAGCACGTTAACTGAAAAAGGTATGCTTATGTTTTATGCACAAACCCGAGAAATCCTGCTTGAAGCTGGAGCAAGCGTTCTCGCAGTCGTAACTGATAACAATAGAACTAATCAACGATTTTTGAATGAGATAGAAAAGCTCTATCCAGGACAAGAGTTGCCCTTAAACGACACAGTTCATTTGTTGAAATGTCTTCGCAACAATTTTTTTGCACTGGGGTTTCTGGTATTTAAGGATCCGGATGATGGTATTGAACGTCGTGCAAAATGGAAAATTTTATGTAATATTTATGAAAGTGAAAACAATCATATTATCAAAAAAAAAGTGACATTATATTCAAAAGTATGTGTCCGAGACACACTGCTAAGCAAAATGTTGCTCTAGCTTTACAGGTTTTTTCAGAGAAGACATATGCCACCGTGCTTCCAATCGACTTTGATACCGCACTCTTCATATTGATTTGCTTGAATTTTTTTAAAATTTGCAATAATCGCTCCCTCGGGGCAGCGGTACGTTCACGTGATGAACATCGTGCCGAGATACGAGACATAACACAACTTCAATGGCTCTCTTCGTTTATCAGGGCGATGCAATCAAGTAATTTAAGTGTTGACACAAAACGAGCGTTGGAGCGCTATGGGCGAAATATTGTAATTCTTTGTGAGCGTCTGTTGAATAACCCAGATTATGATTATGTTCTTCTTGGAAGATATCAGAGTGATGATGTGGAAAAATATTTTTCGAAGCTTAGACAGAAAGTTGGAGGTGGTTATCTTATCACACACATGCAGGCAGCACATTCTACTCGAATTGAGTTGGCTAAAAAAGCATTGCAAAATTCCCAGGAAAATTCGACATTCGATTTGTGCAGGACACCTCAACCGCATTCGTGTACTAATTGTGACAGAGAACTTTCTAATGAAGATGGAGCCTTTGATTTTGCGATCGCCATGGTGGTAGCTGGTGACGTGCCTACAAATATTCGTGACGTGGTAGTGTATATAGGTGGATATTTATTGAGACGACGTGAAATTTATGTCGAAGATTCAAGTTGCCCTGATGAGTGGCAAAATTACACGCAAGTAATAAGCAGAGGAGGCTTGATGATTCCGTCATGTGATCTGGTTTCCTTCATCTCAATTTGCTATATATTTTTCACATGTTTGTGTCCTTCATCGATTTGCATAAACTTTTTGATATGTCAATTTTCTTCTTTTTTGGAACTATTTCCATCCCTGAACAGTTTAAGCAGTCTGCATTTACGAGCACTAGCAAATATCTTATGCAACAATGTAGCGAAATTGTCGAAGGAAAAGACAACAACGTCGGACAAAAAATCACTGTTGAAGCTTCAATAAATTATTTTAAGTAATGTGCTTTTTGTCTATATTACGCATATACGGGAATAGGCTAAATAATCATTTTTCATAATCATATTGTATGCTTTAACATTTCACTACTAAGATAGAATTTCCACATGAACAATAACTAACATCCAAAAAGCAACGAAACTCTAGTCAATCGTCATAATAATGATTTTTCGTATAAAACTTAGTAGGACTCCGCTAGATTGCCGGCCACTAGCGTCTTCCAGGCCTCCTTTCAGTACGCCGTGGTGTAGCACTTTTCCCGCGGGATCATGCAGTCGCAAAATTTGACAGCTGAAAATGCAGACAGGATGATTATTTATACTGAACGGCGAAATTTTCCAACATGACTTCATAGTTAATGAACATTGAATGCAGATATTTGTTATGCACCCCTCTCCGTATGTATTCCTACATATACAAAACATACGATTCATAATATGAATATATTGAATTCTCAAGAAGCATGATTGCAGATAAGTCACAGATAGCATCTTGTTCAGATGATTGAGTGCATGATTTAAAGGAAAGTCTTTAGTACAGAGGTCGTAGCATGTATACTTCACGTATGTCCATTGCAAAACCAGTTGATGAGTCCCGCTATAATCAATCATGTACGATTTTTTGACGTAGTTCAGGCCCAGAATGAAGCCACATCAACGATTCATGTCAACTAGAAGATGAAATATATTTGTACCTGCAATTCAGTTTTCGTAATCTGGAGACTTACATCGACCCTACGAAACAAAACCTGGCTGACGGATTTCATTAGATTTCATAATCATGCGTTCACTTACTAACTACAGTTACATCATCATCCGCACAATGTAGGTGGTGTTCAATTTGACGATTGTCGAAATAGAATCTGTACCCAGAAACATCGCCAATTTCCTTAACCTCTTCATTTGAACTCATTTAGTAAAGAATGCTTTCAGTAATGGTTCAGTTTATAATTCTAAGCAATTGCCCCTGTCTAAATGTTGTTAGAATATTATATTTCTTCATTGATAGGTCAATAAAAACCCAGGTAATGTAATTGACGTTGAAATTTTGATTCAAGCACAAACTTCCTGATTATAAAGTGCATGAAGGTTTCACTTCCTTCTCACGAAAACCGAGTCTGAATTTTATTGTACAGCATTTATTTATCACTCTCTTTGAAAAATTGAGTATCATGCCTGTCAAAATTAGACGGCAGGGACGTTAGACAGTGGGAGGATGATATTGAGAGAATATCTCTTGAGATTCAATGCTAATGCCACTCAGATCATTGTGATGTTCATGTCGAGAATAGTAACAATGCTGCTGTTCAGTTGACATATTTTCTGATTACATATTCCGATTAGGCATCATGTTCCCTATCATTAGCATCAAACTCGTGACAATGTGTTCGAGGGTTCCCATTCTCAAAAGATTGAGACAGCATTTTGATTCAAGCCAACACGGTTATAAACGAAAATTTACTGCAACCGATGATAGTCATTAAAATTTGGCTTTAAACCTGATCTCTTGACCAAGCAATAAAGGATTGCAGACTGCTTATGCGCCCGAACATCGAAGAAAATGTCCGCAGGCTTGAATAGTTTGCGTACGAAATTCCGTGGCACTCAAAGACCTGTTTTGGACAGTTAGAACTCGTCAATTTGGCTTGGAAGAGCACAAAGTAGCTATTAACACGCTAGATGCCTGAACAAGCGGACAGTAGAAGCACAAATAGGGATATCGGAAGAATTGCTAACAAAAACTTTCTTCAATAGAACAAGAAAAAACGTATTCTTCGGATGTTTTCATAAAAATACGGGCGTCAATTGAGAGCGACTAATTTATGGTAACTTCAAAGTCTAAAATCAATATTGTGACTGCATATAAAAAATACAAAAAATACATTTAAGTAATTTACACTGTACAATGCATGTAGGATATATACGAAATTAATCAAATGGGCATCTCATCTACATACCAGCAGATTTACTGAGTTCATATTAGTCTCGAAATGATGTCGACTATACCGACGTCAGCTATATTTTGGAGGCATTTCGTAATTGTTGTGATTAAAAGTTCAAACGAAGTGATAGAATATGGCACTTATGTTCAATGATCATGTGCATGCTAATGGTGACATTCAAGCACGATTTCTTACGTGCTCTATTTTAAAACTGTCGAATTATGAGTTCTTCAACGTGAAGTGAGAAAATACATCTTCGTTAACATTTCACGGTCGATGCGTTAGTAAATTCTATTATGAGTGATTCCATGTTGCAGCTAAGTTATGTGGCGACAATTAGCAGATTATGTATTCAGCTGATTTATCAATTGGAATGATGAGAAGTGACTGAGAACAGTTGATAAGCAAAGAGGTACCTACAAATGTAAATCAGATCATTTGCATGACACGCAGTTCGTCATTTTTCAGTGGATGTGATGTGATGGGAGGCCTGTTTGTCGATGACATAATCCTTATAAATAGAAATACGAAATTATTTAGTGCAGCTGATATTGATTAATTAAGCAACTATACGATGAATATAAACGTAGACATACACGTACATATCAGTAGATCCTTAAAATTACTGCTTTCATCGATTTTAAAGAAACTTTCAAAGTCTTTTAAAATAGGTTCAGCCTACATTCCTGCTAAACACTTTGTACAATAAGAGCGAGAGTGGAATGAAAATCTTGGCCTTTTGGATGAAACGCCCTAGCTATGTTTTTTATATAGGCATGGTGTATTTATCGTTGTATTACATGCGTCCATGGAAAATAATGCTGCAGGCTTATATCTCCAATCTCAGAAATTGTCTCTGGTAGTCAGTGAGAATGAACGTGAAAGAAAATTGTTGAATGGTACTTTTTATAAACGAAATTCACGCACCATTTGGCAATACATAATGAAAACAAAAAACATAAAGGCACATATCTAAACAATACAACCGAAGATTTGTTTCAAAGACCAGTGCATTGGCATTGTCAGAATCAAAGACAGTGGAAGATGTCTTTGGTCACAGTATTCACTCACAGTTGAAAAGACTATCTTCTGTCACGCTATGGATTTTCAAATGCCGTAGGTACATTCTAGATTTTGCTAAATAATCAGCGAGTAAGAATAGCAATGAAATGAATAATGCTAACTAAGAGTATTTTGTCCATCTATGATATTCATTCAAAGATAGTCACAACTTTGCGATTTCTCGCCATTTGACTTTGAAGAGAAATGGCAAACTAAATAGCAAAAGAACAAGTTTTCACTAATTTCATTAAATTAGGAAGTGATTGAGATGATTTTTAATTTAGAATAATAAATTTTCGTAACTTAACTAGCATTTCCTCGTCAGCCCTATCAGGGCTCGTCCGCATAGCTGAAAAAAGCCCGAAGGCCTGAAGTGTGGAACATCCAAGATAGATTAACAAGTAGATGCTGCACTGCCAGTTGCTTATCACTTCCTAGCTTAGGTATGTGGCTTGTAATTGATATTGTAGAATGTCAGTTGGCCTGGGCAAATAGACTCCGCAGATTTGAACTGTGCAGGCACTTAATTCCTCGGTATCCATAGTCGTTGCGTTTCGTCTACAAAGATTCGCTAATATGACGCAGAGAGGCCACACCTTATCGTAGTTTGCATGACTGAACAAGTTTATGTACCTTCCTAAGACAACATGCTGCTCTGCTCTTTCAGCGATTACTATTTTCTAATAATGAATTTGTTATTAAAATTTGCAGTAGGCTTCTCATCGAAATATATTCTTATTTATCTTAAAAATGAATAGTTTTTCATTAAATGATCGTGATTGCAATATTCTCGGCGGTAATGGTCTCAAGCAACATTGCGGTGAATGGGAAATTGTAAGTCAGATCAAAATACGGAAGTTCATAGAGATATTTATTGCCCTGATATCACGCTGCCTCTTTTAGGGTTGACGGCAGAAACGACAGTGAAAGTTTCTGCCGTCAACCCTTAAAGAGGCAGCGTGATATCAGGGCAATAAATATCTCTATGAACTTCCGTATTTTGAATCTGGTATACAGAATAGCGCACAAGCATGGTGTTTCCAGATTGTAAGTCATCATTTCTTGAACAGAAATTCGTTCGAGTTTTCTCTCCTTTGTATTGTTATGCGTCAAATTAAAAAGTTAAAGTATAAGCATCTGTACAACCCAACGTTTTCGGGTATTCACCTGTCAAGGGTATCAGCGCTAAAGTTGACAAAAAACCTTGAAAACTCGAACGAATTGTTATTCAAGAAATGAGTAAATGGTCTATGTAATGAATCTGGATAAAAAGTTGATGTTATTGGAATTTTTAATTCTCTCCCAAGTTCTCGCCTGCACTTCTGATGCTGACACAATCAAACTGTGAAGGATGGCTGTTTTTTCCTGATCTAACAATTATGCTGTTCATTAAGGAAATCTTCGTGTTGAATTCAAATCAAATTTCCCGCTCTTTCAGAAAACCTCGATCAAACCATCGCTAACTACGACGCAGTTTCTCTCAGCTCTGCTCGATCTCATGATTTGGGCTCCATGAAAATTGCTAGTATTCAGTCGCGAGCTTCACGCAACATTACCAACAATGACCTCCAAGAAATGTTTGCCAGAGCAGGTCGGCCCGAGTTACCTGGAGAGTCTTCTAGTGTCAAACCTGATATCGTAGCAGCACCTAAAATATACACAGACGAGGCTGACATTAAAGTAAGTGATGAATTATGTGTTGACTCTGCTTGCTCATCGATGTATCGCTAATCGACCACAATCTGCATAGTCTATAACATTTCTGCACAGCGTTGTCGCACTGGCAGTGTTCTCACTTCTGTGTTCAGGATTATAAGTTCGTGCTTTGTATGTTACAACATTATGCGATATATTTTTAGCTGCTTAGTTTGAGAGTACGATTGAAAATGAAGTATGAGAACGCTCGTACAGTGTGTGTTTGATATTAAGGAAGCACAGTTTATGATTGTGTTACTGTCGTGCAGCGACTGTAACATGTGTATGAAGGAGATATCTGTGTTTGGATCAATGAGTCATGAGATTCCATTGAATTAGTGTACATGTGCTTTAAAGAAAAGAAGACAACTTCATCTTGCAACAAAATTTCATTTTTAAGGCATAATTTTATCCACACAAGGTGAACATCAATCGATCGTTCACTTTCATATATTTTCCACTTTTCGAAGGCAACTGAAATCTTGTGCGATGTCTTGGCATTTTTAAAAGCATGATTAGATACCTTTTAAATTTTATAAATATAGGGTAGTGTCACATTCATTTCAGTAAATTTAAACCCCAGCAACACATGTTCAGTCCATCTTTTTATTACGTGCAACTTAACGGTTGACTATAATTTAGAGTAGCATTGCTGAATGACTATTCGATTAGATTCATCACCATGGTAATAGGAACATGTTCGGTAATTAATTCCTTGCAGCAAAAATACAGTTACTCTGCTTTAGGCATGAGCATCTTTCTAATAAGCTTTAATGCCTCAATGCTTTAAGTTACCCACATATTCATTAAATACATGTAATGCGTTGAATTATATGCGTATTTATATTGCTAACGCACTATAGTCTTCCATCTTACCTGCTGCATACAAATGCCAATTATAAATGTGACATGTAGTGGAAAGGACAATGTAACCTGTATAATTAGTATCAGTGAAGAAAATCAAAGTTATTAGCAATAGAATTTCGATTGATTTCGATGTTATTGGAAAACGTGCTCACAAATCGCACTAAGGCAAACAGGGTAAAATAACGCATTCCAAAACATTTTGTGATTTGTTAATATTTTACCTTTCTTTTGTCATTTTAGCTCAATAATTGTCGATAGATTGTTGCGACGTTTCCATTATCATTAGCGGTTTTAGTAGCGGAGTTTTGTAATTGATTTTTACCATAAAAATGTCAAGACCTCATTTGTTCTTCAATCATGTGTCTGATGTGATCATGGGTGTATGTGAATGTCTCCTGTCTCATTGACCCAACCCAACATGCGTTAGCATGTAATCACCGTGAACAAAAAGCCAATGTCAGATTAAGCTTGTGAGTCGATGAGCGAGGATTAGGAGCAATGTGATACCAATTCTTTCCACGCTTTTCTTTCTGTCTTCATTCTTTCTCTGACCATCTTGGTCGCTTCACGTCATCACTTTGCCTGTAGACACGGCTGCGAGCCACTATCGCCACGGGTGGCCACAACTCAAGCGTGTACGCATCTGAGCAGTGCGCTAGCAGTGACTCCGGTGTTTCCTTACACTCTGCAAGTGGCAATCATATGTCCATCTCGTCCACCTTCCGACCGGCCCCCATCACCCCGACTGCAGCCGTCAAAGTCGAAAGCCAACCACCAAAACTTAATCGTCAGGTATGTAGCAAGTTGTACATTAACATTAAGACATCATTAACTGACCTTCAAACATACGAATTACTCATTTAGTTGATCTCAAATACTGAAGCAGTTTATTTGTTTAAAGAGGTAGGTGATGGTAAAAATTATGAAAATCTTTTTCATAGATACATTGATGTAATAAGAGAAGTGAAGTGGTAAAACTTGGCGTCGCTTTTCCTTATTTAGAAATAAACACTTCAAGTATCTGATCGCTTATAAAGTGACGAGTGATAAAGATGTACATGTAATAGATGATGAAATGTAATTATTATTTATTTACCTTTGATCACCTTTCTACAGTGAAATCTGTCATTTGAGATCGACTGACCATCGCGTGAAATTTGCTTGGTTATCAGTGATGTTGATGATGTGGTTTTGGAATAAAATAATGTTGGTTCTTAAATATTATTATGAAGTCTTTGCTTTCATTAACCACGCGCTATAAATGCTGCTGTCGCTATGCATATGAAAGCCTGCTTTAAAAATATTTTAATCTTGATTTTTGTTAATTTATTATTTATATGATCAAAGATTGTTTTTGGAAGCTTGTTTTTGTCTTACCTTACATTGAATATGCTATACTCATAAAAACTTGAAACGAATAACATGCTTGAAAAGAACGAAGACCAATTGAAAGTCTATTTAAAGTAATGATTTGAAATGCTCTAAAATTAGCTTCTTGTTGAAAAAAATCGTTTATAATATTTTATAAGTTTATTAAAATTATGAAACATGTAGACATCGTTATGGGAATGTCCCAGCTTCAATTGCATCAGTTCTTGTTCAAACCATGTCTTTACCAAAAAGATCATAATTACAATAAAATGTATCCAATATAACCCCGTACAAAAGAAAAGGGATTTGTGTTGTAATTAATTTATTTTGGTGTTGGTCTGATTCCTTTATTTATTAAAGCACTGTTAAAGCACACTCACAGCAATGGCTAAGACATCAAAAATTAAGCAGGCATGTTATGCATAGGAGACTAAACTAGATTCCAACGTTTCTAGCGTTCTCTCGTCCTGTGAAATTGGCGGATTGCAAACCCGAACACGAATTCTCCAGCGAAGGAGTGACCACTTCAAACGTTGATATACCATTATGTATTTATTGTTAGAGCAAAACTGCTTAATTAAAGGAGTTGTCGTAGCAATTGATTTTCTCATTCTACGTGAACATCTTGCTCTGAATACCAGTCCCGTCACTTGTATCTCACTCATTATTTCGCTTGTGTTTCTATGGACAAGATTTGTTTAGTGAGATTATTATCGTCGTTAATACGAAAGATAACGGCATTGTACGCTTGTATTTCTTCGTTAGTAATAATATGCAATTATTCCTTCTTAAGAAAATTTATCAAATAAATCGATGATAAAAAAACAAAAGTACTAAGAGCAATTTTTCCTAATATTTAGCAGTAGTAGAGGAACTCCAGTGAATCAGATGTGCCTCGGAAATCGTTTTATGATATCAGCTTGCATAAATTGCACTCCAAAACTATCTAATCACAAGTGAGTTTCAACAACGAAAATTTGTAGTCCCTACTGTAATATTTTTCAATTACACCATGTGACAACTTTTCAGCATGAGTTCTTTCTATTCATTATTAAACGGAAAAATGAATTAAATACAGTGTTATCCAGCATGAAATAAGGAAATATGATCAGATTATGCATTGTTTACAGCCGCACAAAATCAGAGGGCATAAAATCTATACAGTCATCATCGAGAATGTGTAGTTTTATAAAAATCAGCGCTATTTTATCTTAGGAGGTCGGCATAGCCTCTTTGTATTCCATTTAATGATCACAAATGACGCTCTGCATTGTTGTACATCTCCAAATTAATGTTTACTGACATTCAATAGAAATATGATGTGTTCATAAATAGCCATCAAATGAGGAAAAGATTGTAAATATCATTCATATAGTCACTAAGGTGTAATCCATTTTCTGCAGTTCATTCCTTTTCTAATTTTTATACAAGTAATTTTTATTTATTCTTTTTTTCTTGGCATTTTTGTTAATATTCTGAAAACATCAGGAATACAAACATGTCACTGATATTGAGTGATGTTAGATGCATATCAAGTGTTCTTCAACATTTTCAGAAAGCATACAGATAATGCCAACATCGGAAGTTTTAAGGTCGTCGCTAGATCACACAAAAACCCCAGCTGAAGTCATGTGCTCAAATTACTTTCTTCAATCTGACATGGAAGTTCGGTAGCCATTTATATGTACAATACAAGTAATTATATCAATCGCTCTTATCTATAATGCCGATCTTCATTAAGAGTGACTGAAACCTGCGATTGAGTCCTGAGAATACTGAACGCCTAAGGATTGTCAATTGACTTCCATTAAATCAGGCTATGATTTTTGGCTTTGTGGAGCTAAAAGTGATATCAGCTGATAAATATCTCCCGCCACTTGATTAAAGTTCGTATAGTTCGGTATCAGAATACAAGATCTTTGGTGTTGATCGTCGAACACTTACGTCATTTATTTAAAATTCAGAGTATTATGAGCACATTTTCACCAATCGATTGACTTGCTCTTAGTTACAAATGAGAGAAGTTCAAATCCAAGTTGTCAAAACAACTGAATTCCGTTGTGACTGAAATTGGTGTTATATTTATCTTGATTGGCGTCTCAACTTCTTGTGCATGTGACTCTCTCATTTCTCACTAAGAGAAGTAGTCATCTGCCAGAACTGCATTATCTGCGTAGATTGTAGGAATTATGTAAACTTCTTGTAAGTTCCCATTTCCATTAGAGTGTAAATGATAATTCTAATCATGATTTCGCTATTCAGATTTCGGATGTTTTAGCATATTTGATTTGTAAAGAGGCATCTGCAAATTGTTGTAAAAGGAACAAGAACCACTAGATCGAATCTGTTGTGACGCATTCTATTCACTCCATAAATTGTATTTTTGCTCCTCGGATGCTACTAAAACTGCTTAATGAATGGCTGATATACATCGTTCAGCTAGATTAGGAATGACCCCGTGCGAACTGCAACTCGCTGTCCAAGTGGTGGCCCGCAATTGGTAATTGAAAGTTGGTCAGTTTCTTTCAAAGTAATCCATCAGAAGAAGTCAGCCTTATGTCGATTTTAGTCTTTCACTTTCAATAGTCAATTTTCACACAGTTTTGTTGGAGAAGAATTCCAGCCTGATTTCCGTAATTCTTTGCCCTTGCAATGAACCTTCTGTTCATCAATGACAGAAAAATTGCCAACTGATTTTTTTCAATTCATGCTCTAATGGAGTCTTTATATTGAGGTTGAGTCGAGGAAAATGTACTTCCTTTGATGGATAAACGGAAAAAAGGCCACAATAAGTTACGAATTTGTTTTATAAAAGTCACGCCGTTTCGGAAGACACTGCTTCCCTTGTCAAGTGAAATAAAGTGGAAAGAAGAAATCGTTGTACACACAATCAGCGGCGAACACTATTTACAACACGCTTTGCTGTCAGCGAATCCGGCTGGTGGAAACCCATATTTAGATTCATGACATCAGACTGACTAACCCTGATAAAAGAAGATTCAATGATGCCTTTAACTCAAAAATCGCTGCACCGTGACAGGATATCTTGGTTATCAAAATCAATAGCGTGATCAGAAACTATACTATGTTGAGCTGTGGCATTATTTGGATCAAAATTTTGAACAGCTGCTTTATGTTCTTTACACCGAACATCAAACGCACGACCTGTCTCGCCAATATAAAGTTTAGGACAACTTTTGCAATTGATGCGATAAACACCGCCTGTGTGTTTCATACAATTATTGTGGACATATTGAGACTTAATGCTGCTAGGAAATCGGAACACGACTTAGGAATCGTAGTGCCTAGCCAGATGGTGGTTGCTAGGACGATACAGACAAGATACATAGGGTAGAGACAAAAATTTCACGCTTTTCGAAATACCAGAGAGGGCCACAGGTTTAAAATAGGAAGACTTGGCCTTCGACAAGGCCTTCTTTAAAACATGGTAAGGATAAGCGAGCTTCATAGGCGATTGAAACACAAAATCAATTTCACCATCAAGATACTCGGGACTGCTTATGTGAAGCGCACGAAGAAACAATCCACGAGCGACATTAACTTTAGTAAGCATAGGATGAAATGATAAAAAGCGGTCTTTGTATGCTATTGTTGATTAACTCCATGAAAACTGCCATTATTTAGGCTCCCACAAGCTTGATTTATTCTGGCGACTCCAAGTAACGATAATTTAATATTTTCTCAGACAATGAATTAGTCATGCATTGTATCTGAAATATGGACCATATCAAATATCGATGGTGCTCGTATTTTGGGAATAACAGAAATCATTATTCAGACAGCTTAAGATTTGATGAATATTTCTTTTGCAATAATTTAATCACATATTGCATGTGGAAGACTGGGCATTTGATGAATCTACTCATCGTCTTCCTAAAATGATCACATTCTTTGAGGAAATCAGACATCATCTCTTTGTGGCCACACAGGGACATTAATAGTACTCGCAGGACCTTTGATAGTAGTCGACTGTTATTTGTAGTAGCGGGACAACGGGTTTCTCAATGCTTGATCTTAATAATTATAACTTCCGTTTCCCATTTCAATTTGATACTCTGTCTTTTGCATAATCTTATTCAATCGATTAACGTAAAATAATTTTTTTTTCAACTCAATACATTTATTGCAATGAAGATTTTAGCAGCAATCATCAGTTTCATTCATCTTTCAGGAGTGGGAAAGTCCTGTCGTTACTCCTGAATCTCCCACTGCTCATTCAACCAATCATGTGTATGAGAAAGCTGCCGAATTTCTGAATGAGAATAAGAACGCATCGGTCCTGCTGACCTCAGGAAATGAGAAAACAGCATTGGAAAAATTGCCTTCCGAAAGCAGAAATCGTGTTACAGTGAGTGTTAAATCAATCGAAAATTCTCTCTGTTGGCATAATCAAGATCAGTATTTATTTTGACACTATTGAATATTCTCAATAAGTAGTAAATTATAAATTTTCTTTTTAAGTATGATAATGTAGCCATAAATTGGGATGGGCTAAACCCACAGAGATACCATAGCTCAGGTTAACCTAAGTAAACTTGCCAGATTTTGCAATTAATTAAAATGTTGATAGATGCGAAACTTGGAGATATCCATTATCAGATTCGGAAAACATGTTAGCTTATATTTGGGGCACCACACACATGTCAATGCTCGTTTTAAAATATCAAGCAATTTTATTTTTGTCCGTAAGTAAAACCAAGAATTTTCATTTTCGCTGGGGTAAGATTCTTTGCCGATCGTTCTGCTTCCAGTTGTCACTCGCTTTCAAGACAATGTCATGCTGCTTCTGGTTTTAGATCGATCAATGCGACTGAGCAATTCACTTAAATTGAATAGTTGTGAAGAGGTTTTTGTTATTTAATAAAGAAAAAAATACCCCTACATTTCTGGGTCCTGCAATCCTGTAACACAGCGGCCTAGCCTTGAAAATCCAGTCTCTGCAACAAATCTCCACAGAAAAATGAGAATGGTTGTTATTCAATTATTTTGGCGATGACCTGCTTACATCACGAAAAAGTTGCAATGCAGAGAAAGACTCCGAAAGCAGTAATTCATCTGATCTGAATATCCATGAATTATCCATTATCCTCCATAAATTCATTATCCAGGTATTTGTAACTTGGTTATTGGGCTTTGTGAAGTATAATATCTGTGACTACAAGATGATAAAACACAAAGAAATTACTTTCCTCGAGCACGCGCATCTAGAAAACGGAGTAGGAGAGTGACTACATAGCTTGATGTCATGTCGATCAAGATCAGGTCGTCTAGAAAGTTGACAAGTGTTTCTCCACATCCTGTCCTCCCTTGAAAGCTTACCTTGGCTCATGAAGGAGTATTAGGGCCAGAAAGATTAAGTCTCATCGCATACAAGCCCCTCGACTGACTAATTGGTCGAATTCGGCTGATTCATAGTTTGACATTTAAATTGCATTTCGAGGTTCCCACCAGCAGGTCGGTATTGATGTAATTGCTCGAAGGCGTATGCGAAGGTCATTGTGCAGCAGACGACGATACGTTGCTGTCTTTCTTCACGATAATAAGCCACTGATGAATGATGACTGATGATAGGCCTACTAAGTTAGAGAAGCCTACTAACCGTACAACGTGATATTTTAGAATCTATGAACGCATAAACTGCAAAGTGCTCAAATAGTATTTTGTGAAAATATATAGTTCATTTTTAGATAGGGGTTATTTTGAACATTTGCTGTATTTTTTTAAAAAAAAAGTTGATTTTGTACTGGATTCTTCTAATGAAAAGCATTCATGAAATACACTGCGTATTTCGGTTTCTTACGATACCGACAAACGCGATAAATCACTCTATTATTTACCAGCAGATCTTTAGTTGATTTCAAGCATTCTTATAATAATTAATTGCAGTTCATAAATTCTGAAACTCAATGATTCCGAGGAACAATTCAATATATTTCTGGGCAGTAATTGGTATTTTTCTCAGCCGACTCTGATGGCTTGACCTTTCTCATACTCTTTCATGTTATGGTGTTAAAGGAGAAGGTGGTGACACTGAAGGATGACATCATCTTGTCGACTCTCAATGCATCAATTGATGATTAATGATAGGCTTTTGGTAGCATCAGTTGATCACAACTTAACATTTACCGATTTTGCATCACGCTACTTCTTTAATGAGCTGATTTGTCATATTTATAGGCATTGTTTCCTTTCTCATTTCATCCGTGTGACTTTCTGTTCAGGTTGTCGGATCGGAGCCTGTTCCTGATTACTCGGACTCAGATCCTGAAACAGAAAAGGATAAAACGGCATCTCCAGCGAAGAAGGCTGCTCCCACGCCGCCTGTCAACATGGCCGAGGGAGGCACTTTTCAATCTATGTTGGCTGCTGCTGTGGCGAAAAGGGAAGAGAAGAAAACTGTTGGTAAGTGTGATGATATCATTGCGATTCCTGTACCAGTTTCGAATTTCATTGTTGTTACTTTTCTGGATCACCCTAGCAGCCATTCCTTAGCTACATGTGCTGCTACGATACTAATATCTTCTTCGAACTAGCAGTATCAAATCAAATCTTGTACATAAAAGTGTAAGGCCCACAGATGATATTTATCGTATCACTTGTAAGCATTCTCCTAAATTTGATGTATGAGAATGATCGTTGTTGATACCCGTTTTAAATAGTACAAAACAGCTGCACAGAAATGTGATCCAAATAATGCCTTAGCATAACATTCTATGTCTTCTGGCTGCGCTATTGATTTTGTTAGCCATGACATCTTGTCTCAGTGAAACGATTATTGAGTTAGATGCGTCATTCAATCTTCTTTTTTCAAATTCGATCCGTCTAGTGCCCTGAATCTCAATATGAGTTCTATCAATCTGATTTGCTATCTACACGCATTGAAAACAGTATTCGCCGTTGACTGCGTGTACTAGCATTTCTTTTTACTGAATTCACCTCCGCAACGCTTGACAGGGGAAGCAGACGACTTTGGAAACGGTGTGTCGTTACAGCGGATTTTCTATCGAGTTCTGGCTTTTTTCTGGATTCATTGTTGAATGTTGTAAGAAACAGTCATGTCTACTCTATTTGGAAATACATGTGATATCATCTAAGAACAATTGAACTGTGGCATTTTCACAATCTTCAACACAAACAATTAGGCTTCGCATCTATACACACAATCACCCGACATGACTGTAAAGTTACGAAAACAAACACACACACACGTCTAGCTGGACGGCAAATTCTTCCTATACAGATAGAAACAAGCAAAGTCATGAAGCACTTCATCCACACAAACATAATATTTCAAACGTTCTACAGACGTGCACGCAGAGTAATTCCACAACTCCGCACCAACAAATTACCTCTGTACAAGAAAACCTGCTCAAAATACATCCGCATATTGCGCATCAGGGTTTGGAAAAAATTAATTGGAACTATTTTTTACCATTGCCAAATCTACGAAGATCTTTCCACAAAATGTTTGCATGACTGATAAACTTGACTGATTACTTGAGTGATAAATACTTAGAAAGTTATTTCCAGAGCACATGGGTCTGTGAAGGTGCATTAGAAATACTTGCAGAAATAGAATTTACCTGTAATCATATGCATGCATTTTCATCACTGTGTTCGTTGAACTAATTTGCATGATAAAACATGTAAATGCAATGATTTAGACAATATCAAGCAATGACTGATAATTAATGTTTATGTTATTCGATATTCTACGAGCCTAATATTTCCTAGTTCAGACACTGAAACACTGCCACTCTGGCCATCGTAATAGTATGTGTTTCATTTGGTTTACCATAATTTGAATCTATCTGAGATTACTAGAATGTATGAAACATATGTTCAGTTAGAGACTTTTTAATTAAAGTTAAAATGAATGCTATAGATTATTGAGAACAAGTTCCGTATCAGTTTATAATCAAACTATTCTTCATTTTAAATACGAGTAGGCCTACAGAATATATTATATTATCGACTGTGTAGGCCTATATATTTTGCTGTATAGCTTGCAATAAATCGCTTTTTTGACTTGTAAATAATTGCAGTTACTTGTAATAATTGACTTCTGACCCAATCAATTCATTCATTCATTGGTTCATCAATCAGTTAATTGCAATTTCCAGCCCTGTTGCGCATAACACATGTATTTCCCATGCGTATATGCACATTGGGTTTCCCGTCAGGTGTTCGGAATACTTCCGCGACTGGTGGTGAGATAGCTCTCCCCTTGAATCTCCCAATGCCTGACAGCCCTGCATCATTCACAAAAGCAGTGATGGGGCGATTCTGGCGATACCACCACCAACGGTTGACATAATCAAGACAAAATTTATTTGCTTTATAACTACTTGTACAGTACATGTATATTGTTGGCGGTGGTTCACTTCATCGATGCAATGTTGGTTCATTTTGTCGACAGGTGGATGATATTCGCCAAGAGTATCATGCATCCATAGATAGTTAAAGACATTAACTCAATAATTCATAGGCATCAAGCTAGGATGTCTTTGAGCTTTATCAGAGAATCCAATGTCTTCTGACTGTGGACATAGACATTGATGAAACGACCTGTCGATGAAATGACTCAAATCCATGATATCTACGTGCCGATGAAATGCCCATGTCGACGAAGTGAACCACAATCATATTGTTGAATATTGTCAAAATGCTGCAGATTGTGGAATGCTCGTGGTGGGTTCCACCTATCAAACCTATCAATGCTCTCATAATTGTCTCATGCATCCAATATCAAACACCTTTGAGATGTATAGTGAAGTATGTTGACAAGTTCAAGTATTTGTCAAAGCGTGGATGGTGACCTATTTTCTTAATTTTTCAGTGCGCTTGCTTATCATACTACTCTCATTTGGATATGAAAATCAGATTATTTCGTTTTTCATTTTAGCTCCTCCCGCACCGGCTGCCATTCCAGCTTCTGCTGTTCCCGTGCCAAAAAAGCAACCTCCTCCACCTCCATCATCGTCTGCTGCACCTCCTGTTCCTCCACCACCACCACCACCACCACCTCCTCCTCCACCAGGCCCACCTGCCGTTTCAACAACCCCTCCAGCCACCATGCGCCAAACATCTGCTTCCACAGTCTCTACCCGTCCAGCGTCGGTCAGTGCTGTTAAAGCCGATCATGAAGAGATCCTCAAGGCGGCTATCGCACAACGCCGTACAATGATTGATTCTGGTGAGAATCCTGCTGAAGGTATCGAAAGCAAAGTAAGGAGTTCACGCCAGCCGCCGAAATCAATGACCTTCGGCGCGCCTGCTGCTCAAGTTAACGGCAAGACAGTTCCCCCACCAAGCCCGAAGCAGACATCTACATTCATGGCTGCTGCTTCAAAACCGGCACCAGCCAGCTTTGCACCTAAAGCACCAGTCAATGCTCCACCAAAACCGACACCGGTCAATAATTCCCCGAAGCCAGCACCCATTAATTCTGCACCGAAGCCAGCACCCATTAATTCTGCACCGAAGCCAGAACCCATTAATTCTGCACCGAAACCGGCGCCGATTGCGAATGTCACCACTAATTCAACGACTGCCAAACCTGCACCCTTGAAGGCGCAAGGCCCTCCGCCGTCACCATCGTCTAAAGTCTTCACAGCATCGAATGCCACTCCGACTGCACCTAGGGCATCATCCGGGATCTCGAATGAACGCCCGATGTCGTTTCTGGCACAAGCGGAACAACTGAGACGTCAAATGTTGGAGCAGAAGCAGCGACAGAGTGTAAAAACACAAGGGAAACCCGCGCCACCTCCTGTCACAAACAACAATCATCTGGACAGTATTGTTCCTCCACCAGATACTTTCGCCGATATGTCTGGGAATTCACGTTCGAATTCCATGTTCTTTGGAGCAGCCCCGAACTCTAAAGTAAATGATGCCAATCAGAAAGAGACTTCAATGTTATGAGTGAATTTCTGGAGTGACTTTCATTTCGCATCTATTCAATTCGTGCCGTCTTTCACAACAACCAACTGTTCTGAAACTGCCAGCAAAATAGGCTGTTAGTCTTAAAGGATTTCTGGTACTTCAATGAAAAACTTTTTTAAGAAGGATGCGAATATCGGACGATAACTTCCGTATGGCAGACTTGTTTTGGAAAAAAAGATTTTGCGCTGTTGAGACAATCGTTGTTCTGATTGTTGCAAACTTTTTTAAACCCTTCATATCAACGCAGATTCTGTGTCAAACTGCATTACCATGCTTATTCAATTTTGTTTGATTTTATATTGCATGTTTTTGCTGTTTTTCTATCTCATGCGAACTTGTGGCAAAAGACAAAAACACGAGCTCAAACATTTATCTAATGTCATACTTTACCAAAGAGGAGAGTAGGGTAGCAAAACAAGCATACCTGCTGCAATCATGGATTTTAGATTAATCGTTATCTGAATACCTACCCCTAACTTGAAGGTGTTCTTGTGGATTGCCTCAGGTTCGTTTATAAGTCAAGCGCTGCGACATTGGTCATTTCTCCAACTGTCTTTGTGAATATTGTCATGCCAAAGTATTTGCTATTTCAGCATGGTTGCTGTTGAGACTTGCTGTAACGTTCGTAACTTATTAGTTATTTACGTATTTATTGCATGAATTTCGAACCCGTCCGTTATGATTGATATACATATCTTTCCACTTCATTCCAATTTCAACAATTGTGTCTGCAACTTCGTTCATAGACTTTTCGAAAGACGAAGTAGTTCAACATTCCACGAAACACTGTTTGATAATGCAAAACTCCCTTTTATTAGTTGTCTGATGTTTCTTTCTTCTCGTTCAAGTTTTCGAACATGGTGATAACAATTGTCGCTTATCAAATCAAGATTTTGATATTTTGAGTGAAATTATGTGCTATTGTATGATCGATTTACTTGGAATCGAAAATGTTTCAGATAACAATTTATCAGTGAGAAAGATACAAGGCCATAACTTTCATTACGAACTATATACCATTAGTGTCAGACATTCCACAACTTTTACAGTCTGATTGTTGATTTTTCTTTGTTGTTGATGAATTAACTTATTTTTTTAAAAAAATGATGATCATGTTTACTTTCTTTCATTGAAATCGGAACAACGATGAGACCAACTTTTCTTTTTCTTATAAATTTGACCCAGATGGTAATCAACATTCCGTAATTTCTCAACTACTCAATTTCATATCATGTATGCTTGTTAGTTGAAAGTATTGGAGAGACAGTTGATCAATTTATTCACGTACTTAGTGATTATGACTCTTTATCTTTGAATGTAATGGAAATTTGTTAGCCATTACAAAGCTCTGCGTATTTCAATATATATTCAATTAAATGGATGATATTGCATTTATTAAGGAAACATGTTTATATATCTCATCTGGATTCAGGAATGTAGAAAGTCACATATTTGAGATGATTTATTTCAGATTATCACCTACCTCATGTGATTTGAGCTATTGATTATAGGAAGATTTAATTACTTCATTCATGTTGAATGAATTTGTAGAGATCTTTTGAGTAAATGATAAATATTCATTTATTGTTACGGATTGATTTATCTGTTAAGGAATGCGGATGTTAAGAATTACTGAGTTGTACCAGTCCTACAGATGATTTGTGTATTTACCTGTAAATGTTCACTATCTTGACCCAGGTCTGAAACGTGTCAATACATATTCTACCATTCAATTTTCTTTTCAATTTCCTAAGTAATATTGCATAGAATGTCTACCAACGTGTGTTACACAATATGAAGGCGAATTCAACGCTGCGTTCATACCAATGTAACTGTATCACGAAATTCAACCGAAGAAAGCCTTTCATTGTAGTTGATAATGTAAAATTTGAAACTTGGTGATTGCGTTTTGGCATCATAGATATGTGTTGTATTATGCAATTTATTTAAAGATCAAGTTTATTCCTTTTCCATCTATTTTGTTCGAAATTCCAAGCAATCTGGTCAGTGATATCTAATGCTATCATTATTTCCAAACAATTTGGTCACATAGTGAGCTATTTCCAAGCAATTTGGTCACATAGTTTGCTATTTCCAAGCAATTGGGAAAAGTCTGATATCTCTCAACTATTCCAAGCAATTTGTTCCGAAGTTCAAGCCATTTAGTCACATAGCATTCTGACAGGTAGGCCCTACATGGAAATTAGGTAGGTTAAAATTTGAATTATTTTACAATGCGATCAAATTCTTATTCTATTATCGATATCATTGATTCAATTATTTAAATTCTTCGTGAACTAATCAAATCAATTGAGATGGTTGGTGGCTTGACCAAAGATAATTTCTCCGACATGCTATCCGAGATCGATGCTTTGGTGGAGCAACTATTTTATCTTCTGTGTGACTACGCTTCCTGCCATTGCGATGCACCACAGATGAATAGCGACTATGAGCTTGTATATTTGCCTCGCTTTTCTCCATATTTAAATGCGCCAGAATAACCAGGGTCATGCTTGAAAGCTCTTGTGAAGCGACGTCCGTCTATCCAGCAGGAGATTGGTGACAGAGACGCTGCTATTCAAGCAGACGAGACATTTCAAGCTAGACGTTTGGCAATTCTGCGGCGAGAAATTACGGCCTGTCTTTCCAACAGGAGAAATGTTTGGAGTGGTATAACCACACTGAGCTATTTCCTAAGTGTTTGAGTGAACAGGATATCTTTTATTGAACTTTGTGTGTAATTTTTTGATTTTTCTGACTTTTTTTGAAGTTTAAATATGCATGTGTTGCCGTATATGAGCGAGTTTTGTGGCTTTCCAATCTACCAATATAGAGTAGAGGTATCTACCTGTGAAAGCAGATATATATATATATTCTCTGATCTTGTGGTTAAATTATGACGCATTCAGAAACCATATTCAGAAAACATATGATATAATTTTTAAATAGCCTGTATAGCTTTGAATATAGGTATAGCACAAAACTTTTTCTAATGAAGATCAACAATTCCGATGAATAATACAGCTTAATATCCGCACTTTGTTTAATTTTCTCTTTACTGAATTTTTAATAAATGTATTTTGATCACAAATCATCATCCTGTTTCTTTAAATATTGCAAGTTACCATGCAGACGGCAAAAGAAATTTATCTAATTTATTCATATTTTTATGATTAATACATCTTGTGAGATTCATCTTAATCTCTGACTAAATGACTTGAACTTCGAACCAAATTGCTTGGAATAGTTAAGAGATACCTGACTTTGCCCAAATTGCTTGGAAATAATGACAGCATTAGTTATCACTGACCAAATTACTTGGGATTTCGACCAAAATAAATGGAAAAAGGTAATCTAGACGTCTGCTCCATTTACAGAAGAAATTTCGAAAAAATTGTTAAAGGCTTGTAACTGCTCAAACCCGTCTCCAATGCTTATCTTAATAAGAGCATTTTCTTTAGAGTGATCGTATCACAAGCTACCTTGCATTGGTAGAGCAAGATAATATAATCAGAGACAGTGATCACAATTAACGTTAAAAGATGTAGGCTCTTTGGGTCCACATTACTATTCAGATTTAAGAAATGAAACATAAATTTAGTGAGCGATGATATCACACACTAGGTGACATGCCACACTCAATCACGCGTAATTACACATGACCCTAAACATCCGTGGCTATGCGGGACATTGCTGCAACATCTGTTATATAAGTTAGTATGGCTGGCAGTATAGACTTTGCGTCTCATGTGTCTGCATGTATCAGAGGCTAAACAATGTGATAGGACCTCAATTTCATGCTCAGGGAAGACAGAACATGCTTAGCGGTTCAAGCGGCAGCGCACACAACCGTAGACGACGCGCAAACTATAAACGCTCGCCCGCTCGTATTCATAAACATTCCCCATGTTTTAACAGCATCAGATCAAGTGATTTCTGACTCTTAGTGCAGCGCGCATGCACGCGGGTAGAAGAATAGAATGTCCTCAACCACGGATGTTTGGGGTGTTCCGTAATTACGCGTGAATCATGCGTGGCATGTCACCTAGTGTATCGATGAAAAAAGAATTAAAAATTTGAAATTTCATCCAAGATAGCATAATATAGTCTCGACTTTTTCATGAAGACTTGCATAATGCGGTTCATGAAATGAAATTCCCTTGATAATCAGCTTAATTTCCGCAATTAATTAAGTTGTTAATAATTAATTATATTGTGTTTACGTGCGTCAATAGTATATAAACACAAAAATAATTTGAAGAAAAAATATATTCTTAAAAAGTGATCAAATATTTTTTTGGGCCGGAGGAACGTTATCAACGTTAAAATGAATCTTTTGATATAAAAATTTTCACTGTAAACAGATACTTTTTTTGAGTCGACAATCCATGACCGATTTTGAGTTTCGAAATGTGTCACTTCATTCAGAAATGCAGACGAGTTCATTAAGATATCTATGACATGCTATTGTACTCATCCATGTTCTGTCACGTGACAATGTTCGAATTTATCAATGTAACTGTCTCCCATAGCTATCTCTTAATAACTGTAAAAGCAGTTCACACACCGCTCTGGTTTCATCTCAAAACTAAAAATGCTTTTAATGTTGTGACCTGTAAAATTGATAACATACTGCAGCAAAAATTCAGGCAATCAGATTATATTCAGTCCACAAAAATGCAGCAGAAGTTCATATACAACTTGCTTCACTTGCATGGGAATAATGCGATTAGTGTTAGGACAACCATCAGGATGAGCTGGTACATATCCTCCAGAAAGATATTCCTGGTAGACCGATATCTGTTCGCAACGATGAAAATGAAGACACGATCAACATCTGAATACAGGGAATCCAGTATCAACTCGTCGATTACTGGGATTAGTCGCTCCTCCATCGAGAGGCTGTCCCATGATTTGAAGGCCAAACCTTATTTCGTAGACAACATCATCTGGTCTGACGAGTCTAAATTCACTTTGAATGGCTGTGATAATTGTCATCGTGTGTTTTGGTCTCTTGACAACCCTCACCTCACTGTTCAGCGTTTAAATCATTCTCAGTTATGGTTTGGGCTGGTCTCTCTTCTTACGGAATTATTGGTCCAGCATTTTTCAAGCAAATGAAAACGTCCGCGCTTCAAATTACCTGCAAGTCCTAAAAGATCATGTCTTCTCTATAAAGGATGGTATGGAATGGTTTATGCAAGATGGTGCTCTAGCACATTGCTCGTGGAGTGTGAGAAGTGCTCCTGATAGCAATTTTACAGACTGGTGGATCGGAAGAAGTGGCCCCGTTGAATGGAGTCCGGATTCCCCATTGATGTAGAAAGGGGAAGATAACGCAGTCTCGCGAGCAAGTGAAGCCAGCGGTTGACACTGGCGATCGTGTAATAGTGGCAGAAAGTGAACGGGCGTTAGCTTCCCTAAATCAGACAGTCTCAAATGCGCATCTAAGCATTGTCTATATGTATTTCTGTACGAAGTACATAAGAAAATTCCTTTCACTTCGCTATCTTATATAGACCCATAGCAAATGTTATCTGAAACATACACTCGTACATACAGCGGATAGGCTGAAATATTGTTAAAACATCACAAAAAATGAGTGATCGGTGGTATTGGTCGCCATGTTGGCGCCAAGACATTGTCCAGCTTTGAAATTGGCAGCAAGACCATCAGATACCACAGCTTTGACATGAATACCAAATTCGTAAGCTCTGTGGATTGTATCGCGTATAACGGATGCAAGCATTTCACTTTTGACATGATCAGTGAAAAAATATGCCACTGGGATTTTCCATCTCCCACGGAGAGCAACAAGTTGCAAAACCAGTGCACTAGTCGCAGTAGTTTCGGGAATCGGCCCACCACCATAATCCTCGCCGCCAATAAACATCCCTCTGTAATGAGGAATTACTATAATTAATGCATAATATCTAGTTTAATCATTATGTCCTTGAATAGAGGTATTAATAGCATTTACTTTTTATATGCCTATATTATGAAATTGATTGACACGATCAATAAGAGTACGGATAGTGCGTATACATGATCAATAATTTAATAAAAAATGCTTATGTAGAATAAAATCTAATTCTAATGTATATTTAATCTATTTAATCTAATTCATATATGCTGCGATGCACTCGATAGATACAATACTTATTTTCGATTATAGATATACAAAAGTTTCATATGCTAGGCCTACTTACCGTGAAGAATCTCACTCACACACTTTCCGTATACTCATTTCATCCGCTATGAGAGAACATTCCCGCATTCTTGGGTCACGTTCGATAGCTTTCGACAAATAGTGAAAAACATTTTCCAGTATCCCAGGGCTACAGTCAACATTTGAAGCCCATGCTCGAATTGTTGATGGGTGTGATAAGTGAAGAACGGATCTGACCAGTTTGCATGCTTTGGGACTGTAATAATGTAAGGAAATAACAAATTTGGCTACGTCATTACAGTAACGATAACCACAGGGATGTCTTTGGGAATTTTTGAATTCATCCTCAAACAATTTCAGGCTTAATCCACTAAATGATTCTTGTTGACGAGAGTCAATCAGGTCTTTTTTCTTCAATCCAGCTATGAGGCTTTTAAAAGATGTTATACTTTTCTTTTGACGTCGAATTCTTTGGTCTTTTGTTTTTATCTTGCGTCTCAATTCGGGACATGAACAGCTAAAACATAAAATATTTTGTTAAGTATTGAGTAGTTGATTATACGCGTCACTGCGAGATATTTTGTGTTGTAAACTATTTATCAAAGTTCGCATAACTGTGTCAACATCCTCGATTATTATCATAATTACTATTCATGTAACAAATTTCGAAGGGTCTCATGTAATTAATAATAATATGTACAATTCTTGTCCTACAAACTCTAATAATTTATGAAGGCAAGAAAATACCCTACTATTCAACAATTTATGAAGATACGTAAAGGACATGTAAATTCATAACGTGTACTATTCAACATAATTTATAAGGACGTCTATATTTCACTATTCTGATGAATTGAGTAAATAATTGAACACTTACATGTTGACTTGGAGTGATTGATCTTTTGATGTGGATGTGAAGCTTTCGTCGAAAGAAAGTGGGGTCACAATTTCACAGATGTCCCGTTTCATGGGCGATTTGCGTCGTTTAGGGCGAGAGGAACCATCCATATAAACAGGATAACCGGGAAACAGAGAGGGAACAGCATCCTTTCTAAGCACTCGATGGTTCAAAGGTTCGACGACATCTTTCCCATCTTTTCTGTAAATCGTATCACCAGTTTTATAATCCGGGTCTGAGAAATGGACGGAGCAAACGAAACTGAAACCTTTCTTAGGTTGAAAATGTTTTCGTCGGATCGTGATAGTCCATTGCAGTATTCTCTGTGGATTTGACAGAGGGAAAGCATGGAAGGATAGATGAGTTCCTTTAGTTGCTCTATTCGAGCACAAAGGTACGCAACAGCTCTTTACCATAATCAAAATCGACTGAGAGGCAAGAATGCACTTTGCCATTATATAAGGATAACACGTGTGATGTGCTATCAGTTCTATCTTTCTGCCACTACAACACATGCCGTTCGTGAGTCACCTGGCTTCATTTCAGATACACGTGGATATCGCAGACCGCGCAATCTTCCCCTTTCTATATCAATGGGATTCCCACATCTCACACATTGTTATTTTTTTATGAGGATACTTGAAAGAAAAAGTCTGCGCAAGGAATCCGAGATCCATAGCCTAGCTTCGTCGTTTCATAAGTGAAGAATTTTCGAATTTTCAAACTTGACTACTAATTTTGCGAAACTATCTGTCGAAATGCACCAAAAAGGCTGCGAGAATGCATTGCAAGGAAGACAATTCGAATACCTGAGATAAAAGTAAGTGATTATGTCCAGTATATGATTGTCATGCGAAACGATGTTTTTTCTTGAAATCTTGTTGATAAAACAGCCAATAAATATTGAGTCAATTTAAATCGGTCAAGGTTTCTGGGCCACTCTGTATACTTACTCTATGGTTAAGATGGTATGATTTCGGAATGATCCATCTGTTTATTCCATAGAAATTCATTACAGTAAAACCTGTAGAATGGAAGTAAAGCTTCATGCAATACACAATAGTGGTACAACTACAAACACACGCGTTTTCACTTAGATACATTCGTCAACGGCTGAATCATTGGGTTAGAATCAGTCACATGTACAATTCTAAGCTTTTCAATGGTTATTCATGCCCCAACTTAGTTCCACCGGCTGTGTCGCGACCTTGAACCAAATTTCCATTCTAATCAACTTCAGATAAGCAGATCTGTTTCTATCGCTTATTCCATGCACGAACTTTCGATGGCTCTCGGCGTACCTTAATCATGTGATGAAAAATCTGGATGTGCCCTCGGCCGGATTGATCACTGTTTACATGACTATGTACTGGAAAACAGCGATGTCGAAATAGACGCAAAGTGACAATCAGTCTGAAACAATGAATCAGAATAAAACGATATGAACAATGAAGATGAGTACGATAAAAAATGAAATGAATGAGAATATGATCTTGAAATAAACAAGAAATTTACAATAAAGCCATAAATTCAAATGAATCCTTAAAGCAGTATGCAGTATACAAATACATCTGCATTCAGCTGTGACGAGGGTAATGTCTATGTACATGTCTATGTAAATAGGTATCAATCGGGCCGAGGGCATATCCATATATTTGTTGTCATTTTCATCAGATGATTAAGGTGCGCTGAGAGCCATCGAAATCTCGCATAGTTTACTCAGGAATAAAAAACAAATGGAGAATTCCGAGATCATGACCAGAATCACTGAACCTATCCGGTAGAATAGTTAGCATATTAAGTTTCTTGGTAGTACGTAATTGAAGCATTTACTGGCCTCTGTGACATGCCACGGATAGATAGCGAGATTACTTGTCACACTTGTCTCAATCTGCCCTCGCCTTGAATTGAATACAATGCCAAGAAACTTCATATCCTCACAAGAAAAAGGAAATGATTTCTCAGGTCCGGCCCAGGCCCCATTTATGTTGAAAGCATTCAGTCTAAGCGTGGTCCCTGTGCCATCCAGATCTGTCTACATCATGCTCATCTGATACGGCATAAAACATGGAGTACGGTTTAAACATCACATTCAAAAGATAGCCCACGGTTTTTGAAAACAAGGTTTTTAGACATTGTAGAAAAGACGACTATAGAAACCTGTCTAAAAACGAAGTTTTAGAGGCAGTCTTAAGGTCTATTCAAACCGGAAGCGGTGCGTCCTGCATGAATGGACCTCTAGGGCTTTGTTTCTGAAATTGTTCCTTTTATCCTTTTAACAATTCAGCTATTCAAGTAATATATGAAACAATTTTTCTATTAGGAAAATGCCAGTGCCATATACGGCTATTGTGTTTCACGTATATTGAGCTGTGGAGATAAAGCAAAGTAGTGACTATCAATGCTAGGAAAAGACACTATGACAGATGGTAATGTGTTACCAAACCATACTTATCAGCTTAAATTAATCTTGCACATGCATCGCATGTTATAATTTGAAAAATAAAGCAAATAATACGCTTTTAGTCAAAGAATGTGTTTCACAGCGTGACTTTGAAACAAGCCATGTTTTAAGCCCCACTCATGACTGGCAAAGGTATTCAATCATTATAATATGAAAAAGTTTTTACAAGTGCTATAACCCTACATTTATTCCACTTTTCGGCACTGCAAATCATTCAATTTCATGACAATGGGTTCATTTCTTATCTTTTCATTTGCTGCTGAAAATAATGGATGCAGATGCATCAGTATTGACGGTGAAGTTGGTAAAATGTCTTTTCTGTTTTGAAGTGTAACTTTGATTACACTCGCGCATTTTTCTTTATGGAGCAGATCCAAGCAACATTATCCCATCGTAGAATGTTGATCCAAATGTTCATCTTACAAATATCAATTACTCCGTGTAAATTCCATGTATTGTCGCTACAGCGCAATAACTTGGACCATTATAAGTGGCTGATACCCACGTATCTAATTTGTCATCCCATAAACATCGACTGCTGGTATTGATGGATTGATTTTGGTGACTAGGCATTAAGACAACATAGATTACAAAGCGATAACGAAGATATCCGAGACGTTTGACGCATCCTTTAATTAGTTCCGCAAGTTTTGTTGAAAATGTTGGTGCCATTGTCTCATCGTACCGCTCATTATCCAAGACCGTCTTTAGAATGTCATACAAAATCGGTCGCACTTTATCTGCATCGAATTGAGTGTCTGGTTCCATTTTATATGTGTTCTCCAATACAACATTGTTATTGTAGCTCGTGCCCTCCGACGTTTCACCAATTGAAAATCGCCCGTACCGTCTGCAAAGGAGTAAATTCTATCAAATACCTTTCATATAATCAGTTCAAAGGTCCTTTAATTTTTCAACATTAATATAGGTTTGTATAGGCTTACATGCATTATGCACTTAGTCAAAATATGATAAATATTTCCGATTTATAATTCATCTTCAATCAATACACGATGTTATTTTCCAGTCAAAAATTATTCAGTCTATTTCTCAATTCTCAACAAAATAATCAATCCTCGAAATCTGAAATAAATTATCCTCAAATCAGCAATGTAGATCCAATCAATATAGAAATCAACAGCCAAGATGCATGGATTTATCAATAATCTTAATCACCGTGTTTGTGTAATCTGAAATCAATATGAGACATAATGCTGAATTACTTAATCATAACAAGTGTTAATAGGGCGGTTTTTTCTTCTTGTTTGAACTGTTGAAGTCAACAGCTAGGCCTTTATCTAAAAATCAATTCTGCGACATGTTAGCATTATAATGAAAAGCAGCTCTGTAAGGAGTTCCTCCTATGAATTTGCTAGACTGCTCTTACGCATGTGATGCCATAATGAGGATGCGAAAGCAAAAATACGGCACTCCCTTTAGTAATGGCTTTAATAATGAGTTGCTAAAAATATTTACACGGCAAACGTTTCGCGACGCAGTCGCTGCCTCAGTGCACTAAAAAGTGCGTCGCGAAACTTTTTTTCGAAACTTGTCGCGGATCTTTATCAACTATACACTACTTTTAAGTGTCTTTAAGTTGAGTGCATAGGCTATACGATCCGGCTTGCTGATGTTTTACCTGATACTCTACCAGGCAGGAAAATCCCCATCCTTCTAAATATCATCTCCCCATCTCCAAAAGATATGAGTTCACTTTCGATTTTGATATGCGCTTTGGAGGAGCCATCACACATGATTGACGTTAGGTTGAGAGGTAATGCTCTCACACAAACTAGTATTTTACTTTTGTCTCTGATGTGACCTGTGGTGCGTAGGTTTGATCGAGGCTAGGAAGGCTTGTCCTCTACTAAATTAACGAGTGAAAAACAATTTTTTTACTATCACGGTTCATTCCCTCAACTATTACAAGCTTTGCATGCAGCAGTGTCTCTGTACTTTTGTTTGACGGAGAAAGTTGACATCAAGACAGTGACAGCTAGGGATTCCAAAATCCCGAAAAATCTCAATCTCGGAATCTCGGGATTTATTAGTCCCGGGATTGAGGAGTATGGTGAATATCGTGGTACAAAGCATAGATATATGTATATATATTGTAGCCTTTGTATTACAGTTGTGTCAGCATGCTTGTATGTGTCATTACATGTTTGCGCCCCTGTGTTTTCTAATCATATGTACAGGGTAAGGATTCCACAATCCCGGGAGATCTCGGTCACGGGATTTTGGGATTGAGTAGAATAGTAAATATGCTATGAGAAAGTACATGTGTATGTTAAAATATGGGATGCCGGGATGTGGGAATAGCAGAGAGTCGGCATTGCCAAAAATCGGTTTACCTGCAATATTGCAATTGACGAGTCGACTTAAAGTTTACTCCGCTTGATGCACAAATTGACAACGGCAACGTTGACAGAACGGGTAATAGGGAACAGTTGCGAGTTCCTGGTTATTGCACTTTCAATCTGCAATTTCCTGAAATTCGGGATTGTTCGAGTGGAAACCTGGGATTAGAGTTTGCTTTCAAAATCCCGACATTTGTTGATTCCGGGATTCGGGATTACAAGTTCTGATCCGGAATCGACATTGACAAAATATAAGCATTACAGCTGTTCAAGTAAAATGGCAAGATATTTTTTTTAAATCACAACTACTATTTCCTTAATACATTGCAGCATGGCACATTGAGATTCCAAAATCCCAAGCTCGCGATTGAAGAATCTTTTATGTGCCTCTTTGCTGTAAGCTAAGCTAATTCTGCGAATAACAACTGTGATGAAAGTGGAATAATTCATCCTACACAAATAATCCTAACGACACTGTGGTCTAGTGAGTAAATTGCTTTCTAAAGATCCAATCCCGAGGATTTGCCCGATTCCTAATCCCAACATTGTGCAGGCCTACTTCGCCACTGCTCATGCTTTCAAATATGGTTAGCTTTGGCAAATGACAAGTTCATATTTAAATCTCGACCTTTATTGAAACAGCCTCATCAATGGATTATTGAAAACGCAAGGATGACGAATATATTGAAGTGTGAAGAGTAGCGGCCTATATCTATTGAAGTGTATCTATCGTGTATGGATTTGTGGTATTTTATCTTCACCCATAGAATAGGGATGTCTTACTCTATGTCTTCACCAATTTGTCTTACTATTTTAGACGGAATACAGCACAGGAATATATTGTTAATTTCTCAATCCCGGGATTTTGACCCTCCAATCCACGAATTGACAGTACTGGGATTAGACCTCAATCTGGGGATTTCGGGATTGGACTCCCTAGTGACAGCAATGCACGAGGATATATAATTTGTTTGTATTATATTTCGGGTCTAGTTATAGGCCGGAGTTCGGAGTCCTATCATTTGATAGGACTCCGACTCCAGCAAAAATGATAGGACTCTGGGACTCCAACTCCGCATCCCTGAGTTCATGTCGCCTTGTCTGATAGATGGTAGGTCTGTTAGCTTTAAATTTTGTTCGTAGATTAAACATGACTGCTGCTGCATGTGTGCATGATTTCAGATTTTGTATTATAAATTCAGTCTAATGCCTGCACTTGAATGAGAGTGGACAAAATGCATTGTGCAAGATATCAATTTTTAATTTTCCTGTAATGAATTTTGTGGCTTCGGTTCTTTAAAATATATATTATTGGAATGCGACATATATGGTTTTCAGCAAAGGAATATAATTTAAATTTCATGTTTCTTTTGCTAGGTACATGTATACATGTAAATAACAATTTATTGCCAAAAATGCGCACCAACTTGATTTCTTAAGTCAAAAGACTTCAGATAAAAGTGATGCACATATCACTCTAGAACATTAAGTAGCAAAGGTACTTAGCTACTTACTATGATAATGTGAAAACTGAATGCCAAGTTAAATGCAATTCAGAATAAAAGTAATTCATGCAAATGGATAATAAAATTCCAAATCATTCACATTTTGCTTGCTTGCAATTTGGAATATCATCTCCTTTGTCGCAATTTAATTAGAAATACTCTAATTCGAAAGACATCAGAATATTGATAAATAGTTAAACAGTGAATTTTAGAGCTGCTTGTAAAGCATTTTTACTTGTTGATACTCGCAGCACATCACGGGAGTTAAACACTGTACAAAAGAACAAAATTTTCAGTTGATCTGCCAAAACTGGCTTGAATGTCGTGTCTCGCCGACTTGTCAACTAGTCATTCGTAACTGATTTAATTAATCTACTGTGGTTCTCAAGGTGGCCAGAAAGTGGACCACTCGCTTTCAAAAGTGGGTCACCTCATGCTTTTGGAGAGGCACTTGATAATAGAGGGGAAAGCGAATGTCAGTATTTGAAATGAGACGATTATTTGATCATAATTTATTTGATAATTGATTTAGACGTGTTTTAAATGGCGTTAGGTCTTAAGCTGGATACTTTTATACTGGATGAAGAATATAAATGCATTTTTATACATTGAATTCTTACTATATTCTTATTGAAATAATATTTCTAAGAACTACGCTTTTTCACTACAACACTTTTTTAATAAAATTATACTTTTCAAAATTAGTTAAGTGGTACCTATGTTTTTAATGTGTACAATAAAAAATTAATAAGATACAAATACTTAATTAAAATACAAATAGATTTCACAAATTTAGTGTTTTTGTTCGTGACTTTTTTTACATTTTTGTAGTTTATCAACAAAGCCTACACCTGAATGCTACTATTACGAAATGCCGTACTGTACGTCTAGCTCAAGTATAGCAAATAGTGCTTCATTTTATGTTTACATTATTCGATTAATAAACATAATATGCTTCTTTGATTTACAGTTTTTCATTTTTAAAGCAAGTCCATTAGAAACAACATGCCATGAATTCTTGATTTAGAGAAATTTGGGCCACAGTACATTAAACTCTGAGAAACACTGGTGTATATGATAACAATGTAATGTATACTTACTTATAAAAAGATATTCTGCTTATTGATCGTCGCCTTCCTGTGGTAAACGTGACAGCGTCAGCATTCGAACGGAATTTTGAAACGGATGAAGTTGAAGACATTTTCCTACTTACGTTGACAAACTTGCTGCAAAACGATAATTTACAGGATGTGTGACAGACTTGCAGAAACGTTGAATCTGCTCGATTGGATCAGTAGAAAAGTAAGATAGACGTGAATATTTATGTGTCCGCAATGAGTCAACCGCACTTTCTAATTACATGCAGCTTAGGATCCACGCTGATCAATTTGTGTACGTGCTGCAGTTGAGTGATCTAGACAGATAATGCAGGCTATTAAGTCAGTTTTTACAGTCGAGATAGCACCACACAAAAATGAATGGATTTATTTAATGTGTCAAGATGAATTCTTTATAATAATCATTATTTCTAGCGGACCTTTCTTACAAGAAAACGTATTGTTGATTGCATTGCTGGGGCAATTATCGTCATTAGTACCGCAAACAATAAAACTTCGTGGCAAGCACACCAATTTTAATTATGATGTTCAGACAAAAGAAAGAAATAATACCCATCATATACTGCATTATTCTTTCCACCTGACGTGAGGTCGAGTAGCAAATGGTTTGATTGAAGTACAATTTGAAGTTAACAATTTAACTGCTTCAACGAAGTGCTGGTAGTAGTAATATCTGAATTAGTTCAAGAATGCAATGACAGATGAATTTCAACAGTTTTTCGGTCAATCTATCATGCATAGATGGACGACATCAAAGCGGTATAGTCTGTCTCATCCTCTCAGATTTCATAACTTCAAGAATAAATTTGATAAGAATCTCCAATTTTATGGACATACGGCAATGATTAGTTCCTAACAAATCGAACCACCGACTATGTTGAAAAAATCAGTCGAAAAATTGACGAATTTTAAGTATTAACAACAATGAAATTAAATAAACGATAGATCAAATTGCCATGCAAAAGATGTGCGGCTGGTAGGATCCGAACCTACGACCAAGGTTAACTAGACCTGCGCTCTAACCAACTGAGCTACGAGCCACTTACGCGACTCTGTCAATTGGCAGGATCAAACCCTCACCACCACACATCAGTTGTCAAGGCAATAATAATCAATGAATAAATAACACGTCACAATTGTGACCGCCGACATTAAGGCAAGTAGCGGGGATCGATTGTCCACCAAAGCATCTTAAACCATGTCGTGAAACCATCAACCATGTCGTGAATGTCGTATCAAATATGTATTCAATTGCAATCTAGGTCAATGGATTTTTTCGAATGCGAATGCGAAATTGCCACGAAATTTGCGAAATTTAAGATTTTCACAACATTATTTGTCCTCACGAATTTTATAGAAAAATATTGCACGTAGTATGAATCAATCAACAGTGTCTTACAGTAGAAAACAGCAGAAACAGCAGTAAGGATTGCAGGGGAGAGCATATTTTCTTATACATAGTGAGAATTAAATCACTCGACACTATTCACTCAATGAGGCGTTATGCACAGGTCACGCGCCTAAATCATTCCAAAGCTTTGTAATGCGCAATGTAATTTAGGGCCTACTACAACAAGTGAAATTTACATTTTCATTCCCTATTGAATTTTGACTGATTGACCCAATACTATATTGAATATGAATAAATGCATTTTTCACGAAATTTGCTTACATTTTTTCATGTTCTAAGGAGCATTGAGTCATTATCTTTCATATAGAATATTCCTGTCTATGCTCTTACACATAAAATCTATTGGTATGTATAGGCCTACATGCATATGTGTATTAATTACCGGTAGTATAAGCTACAGTACTTGTATACAACACTTGCAGTACTGAATACATCATAATCTCTCTTGTGAATAATAATAATAAGTGTTTATATTTCAAAAATGAAAATCGAATAACAGTACATGACATTTCAAGTTACACAAGTTACAAAAGAAGGAAACTACATTCAAATGAGATAGCGCAATAGTTGCCTCACACCAAAGTGTTCGAAACTAAAACAATGCTTATCGCTTTATATTGACATTATATAGTGAACACGCCTTTACAAAGAATGATGACCCTCGACACTTTGTTCTGTGTGATGGAAGAATGAATCTTCCCGTTTCTGACAACGGCGGTAGACGATCGTGCAATATGTGATTCGGTTACATCACTTTTCCGAGAACAAGCTCCTTGCGTTTTTCCTCTAAAGAAGCAAGGCATTCATTAAAACAACGCTTTCCACAAATCAAGCGATGAAATCTTGACTGTGTTCGCTCAAGACGAGTCGAATCATTTACAGAAATGTCCACAAAAAGGGGCGCACAGTAATCAATTATAGATCGAACGAGTGAGTTATACATAGAAATAAGGAGACTTCTTGGGAAAGATGGTTTTTACAGTCTGAAAGCGTAAAGTGTGCGAGATGCATTGCTTATGACACTATCAATGTGGGTTGACCAATTCCATTTTGAATTAAATGTCACCCCCAGAACTTTTAGATGATCAACGCAATTTAAATTTGGCAGTCGAATATCAGGTATGCAGTACGTTCTTATTGATGATGAGATACGTGCACTTATTCTCATTTAGTGCTAGACCGATGGAAATAAACCAAGCAATCATGCGCTGATGTTCTGAAATTATTAGTTTGAAACTATTGTTAAACGAGTCTTTCAGAAGAGGAAAACAAAAAGTCGTATCATCAGCATATCTCACTACTGAATACTCAGGTGAGTGACTTTGGCAGGAACCCGTAGCAACAGAATATAAGAATGGACCAAGAATAGATCCTTGTGGAATCCCGGAAGTGACCGACGCCTTAGAGCTTGAATAGTTGCCAATGCGAACAAACTGTTTTCTGTCTGAAAGATATGATTTAAGCCAAGAGACAAAATTACACGGGAAATTGCATTCTTGTAGCCTACACATAATTTGATGATGCGGTAATTTGTCGAATGCTCGTGAGAAATCACATGAAATTATACACGCGCCACAACTTGATTGATTGTCCAAATACTTCGAAATGAATAGAGAGTCCTGAATATTGCTAAAGTTGACGAAAATTCCCGCAAAAAATTATTCACATATTTCGCAAACATCCTGAATATATCCATTTTTCAAAAGACACGTCACTTGCTGATTTGCCAACCTCGGTTTCCAATTAGTCTGGTTAGACGGGATGCCATGCTATTGATCACGTTTCTGAATACATCTTGTCCGAATTCTGGATTTTCTCTGAGATCGCGGCCTGTCGATCATCGAGTCTTGACAGCTTCCGATTTAATTATTCCCGATAGAAGAAGTACATCTGGGAAGAAGTGCTGGCAGGTCAAACAAATTCAAAACGGTAACTTCTGACTGATGAGCCGAATTTCTTCTTCAAAGGACTTTTTATTAACATCTGCAGCAATGTGTGGTGCCGCTCAAACTGCTGGAAAGCTGTTGTCTTAGATACTAAACGATAACGCGAGCTAGGAACTGTATACATGCAGATTGAAGCGCTAGCCATTGATAGAGTGAGACGCCTCCGGTAACAGTCCCGGTGAAAGAAAAAGAGTAGGCAATATAATTTCAAATCAGACGAAAATCCTGCTTATAAATGGACGCTCTTGTCATGAAGTGGAGTTTGAATTTGCAAATTTGGTTGTTCAATAGTGCAAAGCAAGGCTGTGCGGGTACCCGAGGTTTTAACTACGCGTTAGCCGAATTAGGAAATGTGATACCCGTACAGCACTGGTGCAGATAGCACCGGTAGGGAAACAGACTGAATGTTGCCGCATAGGTCCATAAGATCTGACAGAAGTCCTCATCGAACATTTCCATGCTCATTTTGCAAGCGTCACACGAACCTCAAAGTCATGAGGAAGCAGATGTTCAACCTGGATTCGTCGATCTGGGTGGAACAATTCACTCTTCAAAAAACAATGAACAGCCCTTCTTGAAATTGCTACATCACAATCGTCAGCTATCTGCTTCATAGAGCACATCCAAGAAGAATGATTTTCCTGTAGCTTATCTTTCACGACTAGGATCGTGGTTCTTTCGGATGATGAAGACCGTCCAGGTCTCCTTTCCAGAGTTAATGATGGGTCCTCCAATCGCTTCACCAACCGACGCACTAGACGTTCATTTATTGGATATTTCTTTAAAAATGATGACCCATTGCAAATTTTGCAAAGGAAAATAAGCATTAATTGCCGAAATCTTTCGCTCATTCTTTTCAGAGGCATACATGAAACTGGATGGCAACATAGCTTGGAAAGGTTTGCAACAACTGAACCCATTTCACACGTGACGCCGACTCAAGCAATAACACCAATGAAATGCTTTAATACAATTGTCATTAAGATAATACTACTGCTGAAGTGAATAAAATAATCAAGGAGAGAAAAGAAAGAGAGTACGAAAAATTAGAAAAGTTACAAAGTTGCCAAGGTAAAGAAAGACTACCGTACAAACTTTTTTGTCTACATAGGTCAGGCTTAAACCGTAAAATGCACATAGCCTCGAGCGTACTTAACAAGGAAGCGGCGTTCGTTGTCGAGAAAATCACTTTGAATAGGCTGGCAGCTACAAAAGAGTCACAGCTGCATACTTGAAGATGCCCTCTCTAACCTTAAACATGTTATTTGCTTCTCAATATTTCCTAGAAATAATACCCTGGTCTTCTGACTTTCAAATATTCACAAGTACAAATGAAAAAGAATTTTTAGATCCGGTCCGGGTCGGATTATGTTAGAAAATATCAGGTCCAAGCCCGCCAGGCTCACTTGTAGGTCTGCATATACTCGTTTCAATTCAGACTGTTATTTGGATTGTAAAGGAAGCACTTTCCTTAAATTATGCAATAAATGTATAAAGAAGCACAAAGCTGATCAAACTTTGAAAATCAGAATTTCATAACATAATGAAAAACGATCTTTTGACTGAAGCTTTTAAAATCCTAACTGCTGCGATAGAAATGAAAGCATCTGATATTGAAAATTCTAACTAGTTCACACTCCGCCTGGCATGTGTAATCACATCAATGATCATAACAGCATTGCATTATCATTATTACCTATTATTACAATTCATGCTTTGGTTACTGCATTTGCTAAAATGGTGACAAATGGCATATCATGTAGTTAATGAAATACATTATGAATACTTTTACTTTCACAATGATAGTGATATCAATAAAATCACTCAACAATCAATTATCATCTTTATCTTCCTTTTGAATCATGTAATTTTAATCTCCCTCACGCTTTGTGTATTCTGAAAGAAGATAACCCATGGATGGCCATACAAAATCAGGAATCTGACAATTGCTCCATGCAAAATTTTGTTACCGGCAATGAATAGTAGACGCAATGAGAACAATTACCTCATCGAATGAGTTTTCCTTGCGAAAAGATGAACTTCATGTTATCTAATTTTTGTAGCATTTGATAATCGAAAACTACTTTAAGATTTAAAAAGCCATTGTATTACTTTGATGACAAAAACGTTTATGACATAATTCGACTTTCTGATATCTAACAGAATCGATGACATGTGATGTTTACTTAATAAAGAAAAAAAAATGACAAGTTCAAGCAACAATATTAAATCATTGTTGTCATTACTTACAGTGCATCACGACCGTATCATAGCAAAAGAAATATTAAGGAATCACTTAAACAGATAGAAGAAAATCATCAGAATCACATAACAAATATTTACTCTGTTTATCCTCAGTGTTCCGTGCATAAGACACAATTATGGATTTCAAAAGGGATCCATTATCACAAAGTCTACAGCGCAGAAGGAAAGTAAAAAAAGTTACATTTGTAAGCTGTTCATGCCTTCATTGCAGCATTCTTCAGCATCACCATAATGGATGCGAATAGAATTATTGCAATATTTTCAGATCTCACTGAATTAGCTCCACCAGTTGTAGAAGAGCTAGAACCGCCGCTGACACTGTTTACTGCCGCAGTTTGAGTAGTGCTCAGTGCCGACTTTTGTGCTGATGTCATCATGTTCACCTGAGCACTTGACATGGCTTGCAGTTGAGATGTCGAAAATTGCTGAAAGAGAATTCAAGGTCCTGAGATTATGTTATGACATGAATGTGACATGCATATCGAATTTGAATAGCAAGTTTACGACCAACTGTTTCTTCTTTCCTGATAAATAATTACCGATGCTTTTAACAAAGTTTTCTAAGCTGCCACAGCATCGACGTTATTCCTTTGGTTGTGAATGTTTTTTATGATGAACTTGATGGAGAGAATTTAAAGAAAATTAAATCATATAAGCTGTGAGATTGGTCTCGATTTGAATTGAAAGTGATAATGGCTAGGAACCAATGTATATGTCAGTCACCTTTCACTGAGGGCACATAGGAAGCTGAGTGCACACATTCTCCGTGCTTCAATTAAATAACTGCATCAGCAATTTCTTCAACAGACACTGACTTATCTTGTGTACCTGAAGCCTAAGCTTGCATCGCAAGTTTGAATTGAATTTTAAGTTCATTTTTAATTGAATTTTAATTCAGAATTCCGAAGATTTCAGATAAGGTGGTAGACGTAAGTCTAGAGTCTGGATGACTCCAATGTTCTCACAACTGGTGGGAAACATGTTAAAAAATCAAAAGCAGGATTCCTTCTACCAAATCTATTAAGTTATTATGTACAACGTTTCGCGTTCTGCTTCTGTTGGTACAGTAACACATGTAATAATGAAGGGAAATCACATTGGAGAATCGGTACAGACAGCTTGATACAATATTGAAATATTTTACAATTTAAGAATATTCAAAATATTCGGTTGCATCAAATTTTACGAGAAAGAATAAAAGGCAAGTATATTAGTGCTTGCTTTTAATTCCTTCAAAGATGTTAATATATCAATACCAATTTTGTTATTGACCCGTAGCAACGCAATGTTAAAACACCATTACTAACAAAAACTAAAACATTTCCTAAAACGAATCAAGAGGCGTTGAAGATCAGCAAAAATAAAGATTCTCTAAATTGCGACAAATATGTTGGAATTCCCGATCATTCTCACTTAATGCTCACGTAACAAAGTAGACCTACCGATAGCAAATATTTCATGTCTAATACTCATGTAGCGAATCACCTGCTTTTCATCAGAGATAGAAAGATTCTGTGGATGATTGCTGAGCTTTTACATACATAAAAATATACTATCTTGATACTTTTTAATGAAGATCCATTACGCATACATGTAGAAATAACCATGTAAGCCCTAGTGTCAGCCGCATCGACTTTTCACTTATTTATGGAAACTTTTGCTCATTTAGAAGGACCTAGCAATGGAAACGTTCAGTATTTTCACTGCTGCGGCTTAGAAAAAAGCACCATACAGCTCTGAGGTAACCTATGCATCTTTCTAACTGAAAGAACGCTAATTTAGGGGAGTCAACATTTGATTGGATACCTGAACTTCCAACAACTCAAACTAGCATAGCACATCAATTTCTCGGGAACTGTAAATGAAGTGTTCGCACTGCGGTAACAATGAACTAGCAATTTACCAGATAATACAGTATTACATGATGCAAATGTGAGATTAGTTTTAATTAAGCTATCTGCAAACGTTTTGAACTTGTTATTCTTGGAATATTAAGCATTCGAACTTATAATAATACGATATGATTGTATGAAGCAAAGTTGTATAATGCATAATGTTGCAGTAACTGCCAGTCCAGTTTAATTCTGCGTTTTTTAATTTCATCAACAAAGGGATTTATTTGTTTCTTTGAAAGGTATCCATCCTAAATGATCTTCGTGGGAGTTTTGGTCTGTCTCAGACTTCAAAAATATGTGTAAAAAAATCAAAGATTCTTTGACCGTGCATTTTAAAAGAAATAATAAACTTGGGAATAGACCAGGTGTATACTTTGATATAAAATATAAAAGTTTACAAATTATACAAATTGTATACATGATGATAAACTCCAATACGTATTTCATTGACCACCTGTCAAAATCATCAGGCAGCACAAGAGCTCTAATATTTTTATTCTACGAGTATACTCACTGATGATTGACCAGTCAATGAGATACGCATCGGAGCTTCACATCATTTATACAATTTGTATAATTTGTAAAATTTTTATATTTTCTAACGAAATTGACACGGCTTATCCCCAGTTTTGTTTTTCTTTTAAAATATGTGTAGACACGCTTAAATGCTTTATTCAAGACATTTTGTAAATGCTCATCCCACTTAAAATCAGAGTTTATCTCATAAAGTTCAAGCACTTTTGCGAAAGCCAATTACAAATATTTAAGGATAACCAATAAGTTTTCTCCAATTCCTTCCGCATCAGTTTACCTTGAAATTGTCCGCGCTGATCAGAGGAATGGAAGTAGATGGAATAGCCGCAACTTGTGCTGTCGTAAATGTTACGAGATCAGTTCCAGGGACTCCACTGACGACGTTTCGCATTTCTGAAATCATTGCTGTGCTCCAACCGCTCGACAGACTTCCCATAGCAGCCTTCACTTTCGTCCACACTTGAGCCATTTGGAGAGTTGAGCATTTTGTGAGAGTTCCAATAGTTGGCAATGCTCGACTCACTGAAGTGCTGCTGAGTGAAGACATCTGCGTTGTCGTTAGACCACAGAAAAACTCTTTCATGCCCATCAGAGTGACGTCCGATAATGTGGACAGAGTTAGGGTGGCCGGAGAAGTGAGATATCTGTTGACTCCAGCCTGCAGCTGACTCTCTGTCAATAATGTGCTTGTTCCCATGTTTGAGAGGGCATCCAATGAGATGTTAAGTGTTTGAATTTCAGAACTCGTCAAAGCAGCATTTATGACTCCAATCTGACGAACAGTTTCACTTGTCCATGAGGAGACTGTTGAACCATAAACTCCTTTGACTTTTGTCATGAGGGTCGATACCTTTGAGGAATTCCAACCGGTTTGTGAGCCAAAGAACTCGGTGCAGGTTGTGAATTCAGAAGTTGTCATCCCAGAGATATCCGTATCTGTCAGGGTACTAGTGACACGAGTTCCCATCGCCTTAGCGTCAGCACAGGTTACCGCCGCTACAAATAAAGGAAATATAGTTTAAAAACGAATTAATTAAATGCTTATTTTTGCGAAATGTATACCGGTACGCAATCTGCTTGTCATAATCATATAACTATAGCCACTGTTCAGTCAACCCGTATTGGTTGCAACTTAATCAGTCTCGTGAAACTTTGTACGGTGTCCCGCAAGGCAATGTTCTTGGGTCATGAATATTTTGTTCTGTGGTCGAAAATCTAAAGAATTGCGATTAATGTGTGATAAGGATGTAGCAGAGTTCTGGCTTGAAAAAGTTGTGATCTATGATATCTATGTATCTATATTTGACACACTATCGAACCTGCACATGTTTTATGGTTTACGCACTTTTTCCAATCAAAGGGGCTCGAATGATGCTGAGTTTTGTAGCGCTGTTGTAAATATTAAAGGAAATTAGGCGGTTAACCGCTGATGTAAACGGATGAATATGCTAAAATATGTGAAAATATTGATTTCGTTTGTGCACCACTTTGCTTTCGATTGAGCCACTTTCTCCTTAGATTGCCGTGCACATAAAAGGACGATGACAACTGAGAATACGCTAAATTTTCAATCCGATATACACAGACCGACCACAGTTGGCAGCGGCAAATGATAATTCCTGATCATTCAGGACGAACAAAGTGATTTATCATACCATCAGTTTCTACTACATGACATTGTAGTTACTTCATGTCCTTTATCACTGTTCTTGCATCTACTTCTTTATACATACAGGTTGTACTTTTTCTATCTTTACTATTGACTTGTCTCACTTTTACAATTGTGATTTTAAACTAGAAAAAGATATACTTAGTTTCTTTCTTTCTTACTGAAGCACAAACTTCAGAGTTAATTTTATTGATTTCAAATTATTGATTATTAAAATATTGATCGTTAAAATATTGATCGTTAAAATATTGATCAATAATTGATTATAAGATATTGATTATGTCCGGTGTCACACGTAAAATGAAGAGACTTGAATTTTGACGTGTTCTAGCTACTTTCTTCTAGCAAAACAATCGCTTTCTGAGGTTATCTTTGCATTCTTCTTTCAATCACTTATCATCTGCTCTTTAATCACAGTGGATTCTAAATATATTTGTCTCTATTTGATCCGATGAAACAGGAAAACACTTCATCATTAACAACTCTATTCAAGCACTAGCTGATATAAAAATATATATACCAAATTTTGTCATGCATTGACAACAGTTTTTCGTTGTAGTGAATAGCTTAAATGATTGAATCAAAAGCAGAGTTGGAAGTGGGTCAACGAAACTTGACCCATGACCCACCTGACCCACGGCATATGTGACCCACGACCCACCTGACCCACCGATTTTTCACGAAAACATGACCCACCTGACCAACCTGACCCACGACCCACGACCCACTTCCAACTCTGGTCAAAAGTACCACTCGTATTTAAAATTGACTTACTTGTTGATCGTTTCCTACGTCTTGCTTGATAAGTTTGCATGGCAGAAAAACCTCTACTCAGAATTTTGTCTTGTCCTGATTTTTCATTTGTTTTTTCTGTGGAGTTCATGTCCGACATACCACGCTCTTCTCTTCTTTTCATCATTGTGTCACGGGTATCAAAGTTAGTTGCCATATCCATCGTTGCAACAGCCAATTCGTTCTGTAAAAGTAATCTTCTGTTCAGTCACATTCTAATATCTGATTCAGCATGAAATCCTAAATTGAAGAATTGAGCAGTCACGAGATTCTGGCGCGAACGGTTGTCCGGCGATCGACATTTGACAGAAAAGTCAGCTGCCTTTTTTACTGATTGCATTTCAGCAAATACTCAAGTTTATCTGCCCAGTTGCGTGCCTAAGGCAGCGTCTTAGGCCCAGTTCTATTTGCTCTTGCTACCGATAACCTTGCCCCAGTGTGCGTCAGCTCATCCATATTAAAATATGCTGATGACATATCATTTTACACTTTTTGAGATCGCCGCATGAAGGGATAATGCTATACGGTGGGCTAACTCTGTCTCACTCAGGGTTATTGCTCTAAATGCAAAGTTATGAAAATTATAACAGAGACACCTATTGCTCCCAATCGCGTGTTTATCCCCAATAGCAACTGCATCAGGTATGTCGAGTCGCTTCCTTATTTTGGAGCAATATTTTCCCATGACTTGAAATGGTCCCATCACTTTCAAGCAGCTAGGCGTGTTTACCTTATTATGATAAGGTGCTACAATATATTTATTCGTTCAATTTTGCTACAACCAAGCTTTTGCAATGCCTCTCAATTTTTATTGAACGACCTCTTGCGGCTTCAACGCCGAGTTTATCGCATCATTGGTTTGCTGTGCAAGAATTCTCTCCTCGTAACTGCCCATAAGACTTGAAAAAACTATTCGACAATATTGGAAATGATAGCACTCATCTTTTAAGAGAAATGTTTATATTGCGCAATCAACATGTTGCGTCTTGTTCCTGTGTGCTCTCCTTCGACCACCTTTCTGGTATAGAACAAAGCGCTTCAGTAGTTCCTTCATAAAATTTAATGAATGGCATCTTTAAATATTTCATGATATGGACACTTCTCAATCTTCCATTTTTCTTTGTGTCCTGTCTCCCTCTGAACTGTGCTCGGATTCTATTTTGTAAGTTTTCACCGAATCATATCATTGTACATGTTGTGGAACAATAAAGTATTCACTACTACTATCACTACTAAATAGAAAATGTCTGTCATGATCATCAACTCTCATTTTCGTGCATACTAAAATGTCAAACAGTTTCACGCACATCTTTCAAAATGTTCCCTTTCAAGAAGTCAGTAACTGAGACAATATAATACATCACCAAATGACGGAAGACATTTAAAAGATCTCACATTCATCAAATAGAAAATTGTGCCGCATTTATTTTTGATGGATCGTTAGTTGCCAGTGAACAAGTACAACAGCATAAACAAATACATCTAATATGAATTATGTTTAAAATATGAATGTAATGTAATACTTCGCTTGCATGTCAAATTGCAAATTAATGTTTTTTAGACAATCAAGGAACAATCTGAAATCAATTACATCATGTATAATTGCATCACATTTTCAATTAGGATGACGTTTCAATTAGACATCTATTCCCTCTAAGTATCAATACATCGTCAATCGCTCAAATGGCTTCACAAATGTGTCATATCCCAATTGGTCATACAGCTATCAGATATAGAATATTAACAAAACATCTGATAAGAAACTGGCGCAAATACATGATTTGTTTTGGCGCAAATTCATTACTAGGCAAACATATCTGTGGCGCAAAAGCATTGCACCTCCATTACATAACTGAAATATGTGGCGCAAATGCATGACGTCCGTGTATTTACCACCTATCACAAAATTGACTTATTTTCGGACTGAAATAAATAATTCATGACTCACTGTGTCAATCTGATTCAGTTCTGTATCTGTAAGATGCTGGGCAAAAGGTGCCAAAATTGAGATGACTTCACTGCGATTGTACCAGTCAGAAATAGTTTTAATGCTTGTGACGAAAGCCTTCGATTCATCCGATGACATTGGACAGCTGTCCCGGATAGTTGGCCCTTGAGTAAGGATCGCGTTCTCACTCAGTTTTCCCAATTCTGTTTGTCCAAGACCGCAAACAAAATTTCCCATCTGACTCAGATCAATATCGTCTAAGGATGAGACACTTGATCTATCGACTGGTGCAGAAGAACTGTCACGGTTCTGGAAGACAACGTCGACAGATTCAGCTAAAGTTATTAAATAAAATGGATTCAATAAAATCTCATCCTATAATTGGATCCAACTAAAAAATTGGGGACAGGTCCACATCAAAATAATACTATAGACTTTTGGTAGATGTCACATGCTTTGCAATATGATCCACATTCAATAATTTGTATGTGATTCTCATCATTCTTAATACTCGTGTTACATTTATTTGTGATGACTGTCTATTGTTAATAAATAAGCAAATATGAATATATTTTACATGCACACATACAAAAACGTCGGATTCAATGCTTGTCATCGGTAAAGATATTAGAAATTCATGATTAAATCCTTTAGATAAGGTCAGTGTGAGTAAAGTATTTAGATACTCGTCATAGACAATATTCACATTGAAGATAAGTGTTGAAGAAGAGGTGATGATAATTCTCAATTTTTTTAAATATAATTCATGATCTGGTTAAGATCTTGACTTAGCCAATAGAGAGAAATCTGCCAATATTTTGTTGTGTCTTTTCTCAGATTCTTACTGTAAACAATTATCAATTAAAATTCATTCAATGACATTGCCCAAAATTAACTGAAAATTGAATTATTTCTTACTGTGTTTTTCAATGATTTCTGAGCCCATTCCTTCATTTGTTGCCGAGTCATGTCGTCTGTGCTTCCTTTGCCAGCTTCCTGGATAAGACTGGCCATTGTAGAAGATTGCATGTTGGTAAAATCCGTGCTTGTGTTGCTGTGTCGAAGAAATTGAGCACATGGAGTGACATCCGTTCCCGTCAGAGTTGTCATATTTCCCAGGCTAAGATATTGCATGCATTTGTTGCCGATTGCTTTAACCTGCAAAATGGATAACCTGTGAGTACATCCTATTAGACCTACACGCAGAATTGTTAGTTGCAAGCAAATCATCTTTCACATGCAATGCTTCACTGCAAAATATACAGAAAAATTAAATGGACCTGTATACATTGTAGAGCACATTAGATGCATTAGAGTAATTATCATGAATTGTGCAAGTAAAGGGCAGATGAAAAGATTCACATGCATTGATTAATCTACATCAGCACTTGCAATTATTACATTTTGCCATCATTTCTAAATACAATTAAGAATGATAAAAAATGAAGAAAAGAAGTACATGTATGTCATAAGTATCATTTATTCAATTAAAACAAATCATTAATCAATACGTATGTAATTTATTCCACATATTATCAAATTAACATTATACAGCAAAATGCTTATTGCATTTTTAAGTCAGTATAAGTTTTAGCTCTTCCGTTTATGCGATTAAACAACTATATTTCATAACCCAAATAGGATTACTTATCTAAACCTTTTTGGACATCAAGAATTGTTAACTATAAACAGATGGTTGATATGGGTAACACTGCAGAAATAGCTGCGCATAGGTCAAGGAATATCTATTATTCATATAGTTTTGAATAGCGAGACATGATATAAATTAAGCTAATTACTTCGCATTACGTAACGTGTGTTTCTTACAGAACTGATCAAAGATAGCGAGAGAAGCTTGCTGTGTGATATGGGAATGATTCATATGTAGAAATTCCATTGCAGTGTGTCCAGAACCATCAGAATAATCAATAAGTAATTTTGTTGTGAACGCATTATTTTTCTAGATTATAGAGAAGCGACTGTGATAAAACGTCAGGAATGTATCATTTTATATTTGTGTTTTTAGTGAATTCCTACACATAAATTCAGATTATTCTACATTGACTTGTATTCAACAAATTCAAAAGACTATTACGCACTTGAGTATCTGACATCTCTCCTTTCACTGGACATTTAGCCACTTGTTCTGCGATTCCCATAATGCTGTCAGTTGATAAATTTTGAGTATTGGTGCTGGAGCAGAAAGCCATTATGCAAGGAAAGTTTGCAACCGCTGATCCTGTCCAAGTGGTACTTGTTTCGGAAATGGTCCCTAAAGTTTCTTGCATTTTTTCACAGAAATACATGTACTGCAAATAAAAGAAGTAGAGGAATTACCATTTACCTGTGTTGTATTGATTCACGACTATAATTTAGAGAAAAATGAATCCTTAATAATAAGCATGCTCCATTAGCTTTATTTATAAGAAATGATTAACAACCTAAAACGCTGCACGAATGAGATGAAAGAAGGGATAAAAAGGGAAATTAATTTGAAAATTCAGACGAAATGCATTACCTCACGTGTGTCAGTTTGGGTAAATTACTATATGATTATTCATTTTTATCATTTTTTTCTTATCTATTTTTTCATCATTCATTATTTCATTGAGGCAAAAGGCAACTCCCTCTAGTAGGTAGAACGTTTTAAAAAAAAATAATGACGGCAAAATAAATGTACAGACCAACGCTTCGACAGTCTCAGCGTCAAGGCAAAGTAAAATGCTTTATTGCGCCTTGACGCTGACAGAGACTGCCGAGACGCTGACCTGCATATTACAACATGTATATTTTACCGTCACTACTTTGGTAAAACGTTCGGCCTACTAGAGGGAGTTGCCGCTTTGCTTTTTTGCCTCAATGATGATGAGGCTCCTCTACAAAGCCATCAACTGATCTTTCAAATATTGGCTTATAACATGATGATTTACGCAGTGATTTACATTGAGCACTCATCACTGAAAAGTCATCATGGCAATTGACAGAAGAAATTCTTTGAAATAGTACTGACAATCATCTACACATATAACATGCTTGAAAGCCAGTGGTTCAATCATAGAAATAAACTGTTTATCTGAAGTTCGCTAGAATGGAAATTGACTCAAGGTCGCGGCACATCCGGGGGAACTAAGTTGGGGCAAGAAGAACCAATTAAAACCTTCGATTTACTCATGTGACTGATTCTAACCCAATGATACAGACACAGAATTAAATTCATCTGCGCGCTTCGGTTTCCTAGAAAGGAAGAATTGTATGCAAACCTTAATGTCGAAATGGCACATCAACTTGCTCCTTCTCGAATGGATAATTCATGTATGGCTTGCTATTGGAAATGGCAAACAATAAGCTGTCACCAGAGCCAGTGAGAGATGCGTGCGTACTGTGATATCACGTCCAACACACCAAATCACACATCCCTGTCTTGGCTTCGATTCAATGTATGCACTCTACAGTGAGCAATGCCGAGGAGAGGATGGTGAAAGCATCAAGTGAACTACTTTTCGTACGCCTGCCACTTTCTTTAATAATGATCGGAAGGGTCAACATTATGGAGAAAACTTGTGGGCAATGATCTGAAGTCTTCGAATCTGAAGGAATTTTGGCAATCGAAGCACTTTGCTGGAACTCACATTAATCCGCAAGCGACGCACGACTTTTTTTACCTATCTCTGTAAGGTATTAGGAATTCCTTCTTGCCCACTTAATAGGTTCCTCTATGTGCCGTCAGTTTCGTATTAATCACACTTCTAGCAAACCGAAGCAGATAAACAAAATATTTAATTCTGTGGATACAGACGTTGGCAGGTGCATCTAAGTGAAAATGCGTGCGATTTATGTGCCGTTATTGTGCATTGCATGAAACTTAATTTCCATTCTAGAGGTTTTATTGTTGTCAATTTCTATGGGTTCAATGGCTTCAATGGTCAGTGGTTATTGCGCAATAATTTGAACACAATTCAACTTTTCCCATCCCGTACATATGTTAGGCATGCTGCATGCACTACTCCACGTTCAATGATAATTCAGTTCATATGTCTTTTTGCCAACGGTTTCACGATGGCATTTCTTCTTCATTGATGGCATTCGATAACAAATTTTGTTTCCTTATTTCGTTTATTGCTTACTATGCTTGCTCGCAATGCAATGCCGATATAGCAATACTTATTTGCTTAACGTACTTGCTGACATACTTCTGTACCATTTTTGCTGATCTGTTCAAACAGCACTATAGGACAGAGGCATGAATGGTCACTTATGTCAAATTATCTTTGAGCATCTTTAAAATTATTTGACAAGTGCTTTTTATACCTGATGGTAAATTTTATTTAGATACATTCCTACATTCCATATTGAAGATGATTCTCATCATAATGAAGATGAAGAAGAATCTCAATCTCATTGATCCGAGTGAATTTGTATATACTGTGACCATGATCATTAAAGTGTAAATTTTGTATAGATGATTTTGTTGCATTCATTCTTGTATTAGATGTTAAGCGTTTACGTTCTTTTGCTCCATTGTGAGGACTCCCATCCGATGAACTCCAATGATATACATCATAGACCATATACAAAATTTGTAAATATAGGCCCTATAGATCTCACGTATTTTGTATATGGTATATGATGTATATCATGATGACTCTGAAAATTTGTAAATATGTAGGCCTCATATAATTTGTTTATGATGTGCATGTACATCATGATCAATTGGTGTATTTGTAAATATATATCTCATGTATTTTTTATTGATGCTAAACTTTGCGTATGCATATGTAACACGTTATCAACGCTTGCTTGTAAATGCCCTTGCGGCCATCGCTTTGCGTTTTCTGTATATTTCAGAATAAACATTTATGACTTATGACTTATGTACTAACTAAAAGAACGTAATATTCTCGACTTTACAGACCTATTTCGAGGATCCTAGGCGCCGTCCATAAAGGATGCTGTGTGGGTGAGGGGATGACATATGCAGACGTGTGGAGGGAGGGGTCAAGGAACATGCGGACGCGTCCGCAACCTCATGCTTTAGTATCCTGGATAGATAGGCTTAGAAAAAAACTGCTGAATCCGTTACGATCAGCAGGCAATGCATTGTTGGTGTAAAACAATGTGTCAATGAAATGAGCACTAAACTGTCAATTCATGTGCTGTCCTACACTGTTTATTTATAGTTCTCCTTCATCCTCCATACTAAGGCGATGATCAATCAAATCAGAAGTTGCACATTATATGCACATCAGTTTTATTAAAATATTAATTGCATGTGTGAAGTTAATAGATAAGTGACAATGTTCACGCATAAAAATTTGCAGATACCGGTAACTGAAACATAGAATGTGAAAGCTATAAATAGTATAATTCCTGCATAGGCCTACTAATAATTCAAAATGCTGATCCTTTTTTACAATTCCGTCTTTTGTTTGCTGAATAGAAGCATATTGTAAACTTGAGTAAGCATGCAATGGCCTACATAAAGAATAATGCAATATATATTGACATTCAAACATTCGTTTAACTATTGATGTACTATGCATGCTTTTATTGTACAAATATCGCAACCTATATATGAATGGAAAGTTCTGCTAAAATTCGAATTTCATGATGAAGGGGGAATAAAAAATGACGACACATCCGGACAAGGAGGGGTGGGGGAGTCGGAAAGTCATTATTTTGCGAACACTCTCTATGGAGGGCCCCTAAACAGACAGTTTGGAACCGATTGTTGAACTATTTGCTTGTCATCTGCCATAAGATTGATCCTCCTAACCTTGGAACAGCCAAGACAGACTTCATGGAGTAAGTACTGCTCTATGACAGACTTTAAACTTTTAAAATCCATCAGATTACAATTCAGTATTTCAACTAAATAAAGCCTATGATCAAGTTTCTTGTCGCATTAAATATATTTAATCGGATACATATTCAAATGAGTCAATCACTTCAGCATGTTAATGCAAATTCGTCATCTCTTTACTTTTATGCAACATTTGCTATGAAAACCAAGAAAGAATATTTCGCATTCACCTGCTCCTTCGGAAGCTGGTTGTATGGGAAAGCAGCAGAGGCATTGATGCCCAGTTTTCCACTATTCGATTTCAATAAGGCAAAAGGTAATGAAGCTGCAATGTCCTCAGATCCGAGTGCTGTAAATGATTTTGACCCATCAACCATCATTTTCTTTCCAAGAGACGCTCTCTGTCCAGGCTCCATCAATTTTGCTGCTTTCCCCAAGCTAGTGGTAATGTTGGATAGCATGCTTGGGGGAAGGCAGCTCAGTTCTTCAATTGATAAAACTGACAAAAGGTCTCCAAAGTTTTCCGCGGCTGAACTGTTCATGTTGCAGGGCTGAAATGGAGGTTAAAAATGGTTCAATTACTTTGTTGACATGGGAGATGTTGGCTAAATATAATTATCAGGAAATCCATTTTTGCTTCATTGTGAAAACTCTCTGTCAGTAGTTATCATTATGATTGTCTTTGCACTATGATTGTGCTAAGAATTCTTGAAGTACATGCAACAACTTCGTAAATTTGATTACACCAGGAAGCTTTTCCGAATGCGGTCCTCGTGGAGACTGCTCATTAACCATGAACTCAGCCGGCACAGTATTGAGAAATGAGAACAAGTCTGTTCGGTTTGAATTGGTCTGATAGCCACCGCTTCATCCGACGTTAGAAATCATCAGCAGGCGTACTTCACATCCATCAACACAACTCCCCCATCTAATTTTGTTTTCAACGCAACCAAGCCCGGAGTAAACTTGAAATAGGCAATTAGTACATAAAATTTACTTAGGGCTGCATGCTATACAGGGATTTTTTCAGAACAAAGCAGACCTGTTAAATGTCTGCCACATAATCAGGACAAATCGTATTTCTTCGAGGTATCCATCCCTCAAAAGCGGATACCAGTGTAGATAGTTCCATGGTTGGATGAAGACCGATAAAGCAACAAAATTGCGACTCGATTGAAAATAAAGCAATGAAGAATTATTCGTTTCTTCATTGAAGCCCATATGGGAACTACGTTATTAAAAGTTGGGTGATAAATAGACCAAGAAATAGATTCTAATGTGGTGTAGTAAGTCATCAGATGATGAATTCAGAGGAAATTCAGATGATTAAAATGCACACTATGCATGTAACAAAATGTGATTTACTGATTTCTTAAAAATTCTTTATTAATGAAGTTCTAATTTGTAAGAGAACATAACAAGAAACAGTACAAGTACAAACAGCTTTTGACTACTCATATGTTATAACTTTCAAATACATAAAATTCTAGTATAAATGACTTAAGGATTTCGAAGAAATGGTGCCAGTTACAAGGAAAGACTTTATGCAAGAACTAAATTAAATGCATGTTTTTCCAAGTAATGTTAAGTGTCATTGATTGTAAATAAATACGTGTGAGCATCATAAGCGCATCAAACTATAATAACACTACATGAGTAGAGTAGTAATATTGTCAATGTAAATGCAATAAATAACTGATTTAATTAATGTGACATAAAGAATAAGCATAAAATGCAGGGAGAAGCTGTTAAAGCATATTGGATGTAGTGACGTGCCTCTTCGGTGCCGAGCATTGGGCTCAAAAGTACAGGCCAGGCACTGTACTATCCGTGCTTTTTCTGCCCACATTTACTGCAAATCTGGTTACTGTTGCTGTAACATTTGATATTCATTTCATATCAGAGTTTTACTTTATCGATTATAAAACCATTGTTATTGCAGTAAACTTACATCGAAATTGGATGCGGACTTATATTTGTCAAACATCTTCCGCATATTTGCCTTGTCATCTTTCTTAAAGGATGCAGTTCTGAATGATCCTTGGTCGAACGCTTTCATCATTTCATTATCAGGAATCAATTCGATATCAGTGGGCGGCATTTCCGATAGCAGAGGTCCAATCTTCTCTAAATCAGATGCTGTCATGTTTCTAGGAATAAACTGATTCGATTTACGAAGTTTTGAAAGCATTTTTCCTTTCTGAAAATGAAAAAACATTGCAATTATAAAAAGTATGAAATCGTTAATTCAAGGTTTCAAATATTTGCTGCTTCACTTGTCGCCTCTATTGCTTATATTATTATTAATGATTGAAATGCTGGACAAACTACACATTAAACCTATTCCACCGATAAAAACAGATGCAAATGACGACATTTTCAATAAGCAGAAATACAAGCGTGTTACAGGAATCTTCAGATGCACTTGTTGCCCGCTCAAAGGTATATAGCAGGTGGCATATGTTTAATAAGATCATTTTCAGCAATTATTGCTGAAAGTACATTGCGGAAAACGCAAGCAGCATTCATTTCCTGTGCCAGACGAACAAGGAAATAAAACCGAAAACCTACGTTTACTTTAATTCTAACCAGAAAGAAATCGATTGACTTATCAACAAGTGTTATTTACATTGAATTAACGCAATGTTGAAGTTTTTACGACACGCAGACAAAACGTGTTCAAGTTATATCGGAGAATCCAGATGATCCTTATCCAGATGAAGATGTTATGCTACGTCATCCATGTGTATGGGTGGTGCATTTTGCAATCATCAGAATACTTTTCATGGCATGCATTTATCACATTTATTCACTTATATCAGCTTGCCTGATAATTTAATGATGCAAAATACTTGAATTCTTTAAGTATCCCCTGGTACTCATTGAGATTATGCCTACTCATATGCTGATATGCATGTTTTTGCAACATCCATCAGACAATATTACATGAGCTTTTTCTGCTGTTCAACAAATAACATCCTTTTTGCTTTACTCAATCATTTTTCATATATATCACTGTGTCAATATGTCCTTAGGGGACGTCTTGGCAAGTCTTGATTGATGCTAGCTAAAACTCAAGAATATGTACATGCATGCATTAGGCGATTTCTCTCATTTGTAATCCATAACTTAGGCCAGGGGTGCGCAACCTGCGGCCGTAGCAGAGGCAAAGTGCGGCGTGAACATTGAGAAGTAAATGAAAAAGAATGTTGTATGTATATTGCAAATATTTTTAGAGTTCAAGGCAATCGAAAAACAATCGGAATTGAAGTAGCATGCTAGTCACCTTGTAACTGTGAAACACCTTTATGCCCATGCTTAGAAAAATGCGCGACCGCAGGAGCCGCGATGAAGGCGTTCAAGCAGTTCGATAACTCATGAATGGAATATTTTAGGGAAGTTACATTCATGTGCATTCATGGCTAGAGTCATCAGCTAAAAGAAACAAAAGGGGCACTTGTAGTTTACTCAAATTGTTCGCGCACGCAAGCTTCAAGTCAATGGCCTGAATAAGGATGCCTGCTAGATCACCGGCCCTGTGATGAATGAATGAATTTTGTATGGCTCGTGATTCTTTTATGAATTGTTACAATAGCTTAGTAAAGTGTTTTCTCCCTCGGTTGCCCTCAGAAAAAACATGCTTTCAACTTATCTTTTTAAGTGCTGATAAACACCTTAAGCTTAAAATCTTTTCGGGTCAAAAATGCCCGTCGGTCGTAAATGGGTTAACTGGCTAACTCATTCTTTACGAAGCAGGCCTTTATGCGATTTTCACTATGCGTTATTCATCAGGGAAAACTAATTTGAGTGGTGGAATATAAAAAGGATTGGTTATTGACGTAAAAATTAAATACGTGAATGATAGCACCAGCCGTCAAATTCGTACCCTCATCAGAAATTATGACTTACCTGTATCATTGGTTGATGTCCCTAACTCTAACTTATATAATAATCTTCAATGCAAACCTAGAATTCAAAAGCACGAAAATTGTATTGCCTGTAATCGCCTACCCAGCAATTACACTTGTTCGAGCAAATTTTGGTTTACAAGTTTACTTGCAATTTTTGCCACAATACGTACGTCGGGCAGACAAGTCGCCCTTTTAAATTCCGTTTCAATGAACACAGTCGGTCTTTCAATAGTAATATCAGCAGTGCTTTGGCTGACCACAGAATTAACTGTTATCGGGTTTCCTCTATTGACGACTTCACATTAGATATCTTGGAAAAATGCAAGAGTCCGGTGGACACTCGGTTGAGCGAAGCTCGTTTTATTAAATGCCTGAAGCCTACGATAAACCGTAAACACGAATTGATCGATTTCTGATGTCTGATTCGCACACCCCGCACCAGAACGTATAAGGACAAAACTCTAAGATAGAGCGCTCTCCTGTGCTGTACTGATGTTTTTAGCCTTAAGTCTTATCTGTTTTGCCCCTGAGGAAGCGTGAACACGCGAAACGTTGGACCTGTACATATTGTTTTTAGTAATTCTTTTAGCCAATAAACCTAAGAAGACACCCCCGTTCCTTTGAATCACTATTGACCTAGTTGTTTGCACACATATTAAGTGCGGCCGTTATTCTTTTGGCCTTCGAAATGGCGGCCGAAAAATGTAGAAGGTTGCGCACTTAGGCAATTGGGTTTTTTGTCAATTTTCAGTCAACTGCCCATCTATTTTTAGGCAAGTTTTCAATAATGAGACATCCCAGATTCTTGCATGTGTTTTGCTATCATTCTTCCTCCGATATAAGGTTCATCAAATATATGCCTTTACGTCAAAACAGTAGGACATCAGTTGTCTTTTCCAATCATGAAAAACATTATTGTCATTTTGGCCGGCTTTGCATATCTTCAGGAGTAAACATGGGAGTATGTAAATGATTTATTCTTTTAAAAAATGAATGAAAGTGTTTGTTGGTGACTGCACGAGTCGCAGTTGAAAATATCATTGCGCGCATGTGCAACCAGATTTTATACCATTACAGCAATGCTACAAAACGTACCCATTCACCCGCATGAAGATAATGTGTGAAGGCAGTCCACTCATACCAAATACCTACATTTTTCAGCAGAAGCAATTCATATGGACATCGTCATAGAATATCATATCTTATGTGTGATGAAAATTTTGTCTACAACACATCTGGGGTCAAGTACCCATTCACCTGGATAAGAGTTAATAAGTTTGTTATCATTTCATGCGAGTCTGCTCATTAACAATCTCGCCTTGCAATTAGGCACTTGGGACAAATTTTTTCGGTGGACGAATTCCCAGTGTTATGAGATGCATTTTCCTTGAGTCTTGGGTTCCGGTCGGAAAAAGAGGCAAGCATTTTCCTGTAAGAAATTAAAACCAGATTTCAGTTTCCTGCTAGGAAGCTGAGAGTCGTAACATATACACGGGACTCAGCATCCGGAACACGGCTTTCATATCTAGGGCTTTATTTTCCTTTTGGATAATCTCATCAAGATTACTTCTTCCGATCAGAAAATGAAATACAGGGAGAGCAAGAACTGTAACACCGGTTCAGTCGGGGAGGGTGAAAACACTGCTTCAAATACTTCTGCGATTGAATAAATGTTCATCGACAAACTCTTCCATCAAATTGAATGTGCGCTGTGAAGTTTTTAGGTAAATAATATGGATACGTGCATGAAAATACAGTCCGTTTCATAAAAAGTGGATCATCCTAAAATTTGACTAAATAAACATAAGTATGATACAGAAAGCATTTTTCATGTTATTTCATGTCCTTAATCCTCGTATATTTAAAAGTCCTTATATAATCTGATGAGCTATGACACAGTAACGGTTTTTAAGAAGCTAATATTTTGTGGCCCTACCCTTATTGTCAATGACATTACCAATTCGTCTAGGCATTGATTCGATGATATCGTTGATTTTTGACTGATCGAACTTCCTCCACTCTCTTTTTAACAGTGACGTAAGTTGTGATACGCCATCTGTAGGTAGCAGTGAACGACGAACGTTGCGTTTTAGAATATTCCATACATTTTCTATGGGATTCAGATCAGGAGAACGAGCTGGCCAAGATAATGTCCTAAGCCCTAATTGAGACTTGCATAAGTTGACTCTACTACTCCTGTGACACGTAGCATTATCATCCATAAATAACCAAGTCGATGGATCACCAAGTTGATGATTCGATCTGAGAGGGCCTCTTACATCTCTTGAAATTCGACTCAATAAGTCTTCTACGAATAGTGGACTTAGAAATAGACGAGTCTAGTGCAGCCATCTCAGTTAACGAGAGACTTGGATCGACTTTAACAAATCTCAAAATTAGGCGGTCTCTACGTTTGGGTGTTTTGCGTGGACGGCCAGAGCCCTCTTTACGACAGAGTCGAAAATCATCATTATGCCATCGATGCACATTTGTGTAAGGGACATTTAGTCGCTTGCTTGTAGCTCGCAAAGAAAAACTGAGTTCTAGCAAGGCTGACACTTTGCCTTTAGTGAATGCGATCTCGTTATTGTACATTTGTGCTTTGTATTGTTTTCAACCGGTAAGAGATAGATTTCTAGCTGAAAGCAATCAGGAGTGCTGCCAACACCACCGCAACGAAGTCAGGAAGCTATGGAACATGAAGTCCAGTTAATCACATGTAGCAGTTACATTATTGTTGATGAATAATGGTGCTATACTGGCTCTGATTGATCGACTTTCTTTTTTTTTGTTTTGCTTGATAGCTTTTGGCTTGTAGAACAACATATTACATAACAAAGGAAACAAATGTAATTTTATAAGAGTGAGGTATGATTTTGTGTAACATTGCTAAATGAAGATCAAATTATCTACTACTTTTTTATCTATAACAGGAAAACAACTCAATATTCATGCTTGAAATTTCCAACAATGATATTAGTAAGCACAACTGACATATCTTCCAAATTTCAGAGAAATTCGTTCAAGTTTGGCGGAGTTAGACAAAGTTGAAGTTAAGGCGATGTTTAAGGGTGATGCATTTTTTATGAAACAATCTGTAGTACAGGGTGGAACAACGCAAATTCAAATGTGAAATAATGACTATTGTTCCTTTCAATCTCGGAAAGCAAGAGAATGTAAAAAAGATGTGGTAATAACTTCATTAATATCAAAGAAAAAAAGCACTTGAAATTTCGTATAATAATCTAAGCACTGAAATTCAAATTGCAAACAAATCTGTAGAAGATAAGACACGAAAGTTTCTGTTTGTTTTATGATATAAATCAATCTTTGATTACTAGGCTTGTATCATTAATTACTCTCTTTGCGAAGTTTCGGCAATAACTTCTAATGTAATACAATCTCAACAATCATGCTAATAAATTCATGAAAATAGCAAAATAAATGTGAGTGTTCAGTTTTACTATTTCTTCGTAACTTACCATAGTTGGTTTCATGCTATTGAATTTTGATTTTATTGTATCCAATGAGCTAAGAAGTGCTGCTTCAGGAATATTCTTCATCATGTTAGGATCATCAATCCAAACGTCTGCGGTTTTGAAGACGTCAGTTGAGTTAAATCCTCGAGGATCCAAGTTCTTTCTAACTAAACGTTTAGTGATTTCCACTTTTGAATCCACTTCACCTGTTGTGGGTTCCATTTTGGAGATTATCCCTAGGTCAATCAGCTTCCTTGGATCCATGTCCTTCAAATCGGTTGGGGCCATTCCGTCCAAGATCCCTGCATCTGCACCCTTCTCCAAACAAGTGCTGTTCCAAGCTGCAATATTAGTTCCACATGCCGTTTTAGCTTTAGTAGCCATCTGTCGCTTTACCAAATCCGACTGTTGAGACGTTGAAGATTTTTGAAAAGCTGCATCGCCTGCCATCCTGTTGAAAAGTATTTTAAATATTTTCAATTAAATGAGAACTGTAAGTTTGCAAAATTCCCAGTTTAGTGTAGATTTGCATATAATGTGACAAGGTCGTTGATATTATCGCTACCAAGTGATATCCTTATTTGGTCTGTCCAAATGCAAATAACGGTAGCCATTTTCCATTTCTGTTTATATTACAGAAGACCGGTACTATTGATTCAACAGATATGTATCCGCGGGAAATTCTCATCCCTGGGTATAACAGATTTGTCTTTTATCGTTAGTTTGTTGCAAGTTCATATCTCAACTAATACAATGAATTATCTTTCATCGAATAATACAGTGCCTGCATTAATGACATGAGAGCTAATGTTGAGAGATTAACTTCGATTGATTGCAATTCTGCACAAGTATCTGTTCCACGCAGTATGAACTTGAAGAACTTTGTAGGTAGTTTTTCTATAATCCTCAAATAAGTTTTATTGATTTTTATTCTTTTCAAATTTTGTTGTAAATTTTATGGTGAGCTATGTAGGCTAGCTAATAATGCAGCTAAATACAGCTTGTAAATGATCGAAAGTTGATATAGCAACAATTGTTGCATAAAAATAGTAGGTAAAATTCGGATAATTCTTAAAAACAAGTTGCTCTTCATGTCCTTTTGGAATTAAGAGGCAGTCTTCGAAACACGAAAGACTTACATGAATTCACATTTAAATAATAATTATCTGACGTCGACTCAACTGATTCAACATGAACCATAAACCACAGCAACCATGAAGTGCGTTCAGTGCTTCTCGTTTTCAAGTCGCTCTACTTGTCATGCTACTTTCACTCAATCAGTTCATTTGTTTTGTGTTCAATGTTATTTAAGAAAGTTTTGATCTTAGTTGGTGATTAAGTACATAGAAAACATTTTAAAATAAATCTCTTACCACATCGCATTGAATTGTTCATCTGGAAACTGTTTCATTATCTGATCGTCCATGCCTCCTTTGCCGAGGTTCATCACCTGTTTAAATTCATTAGATGACCAAGTAGCCGGACTTTTCTGCTTCATCCCAGCTACTAGACCCCTTTTCTGTGCATCAGTGATCTGCAAATCAGAATAACTAATTAAAAACATTCAAAACGGTCAGTGAGAAATTCACTATTTAGATAACTTTCTTAGTATACTTACGCTATCCACTGTGTCGTACATGGATAATTTGGCAAGAAAACTTATCACATAAGCATTTTTTGGAATATTTGATATTCCTTTCCAATGTATGTGATTTTCCAAACGATCAGAGCCTCAGTGCCATTTAATACAAAACATTTTGTGAAATTGCTATTTTTTGCAGATTTTTTATTATAATTTGTCGGAAATGTTTATCTTTATGTTTTCATAAGTTTGAGTTATACTCATACTTGCAACCACTATCATTGGTTGCAACTTCATTAACAAATTCACACTCGACACGAACAAGAAAGGATATATACATCACAGTTCTTAAAACTTTTGTCAGCCTTCTTCATTATCGAAAGGTATCTTCAAATTAGTGTGCTATACTGCACTACCTTTGTATAACACACTTATACCAAAGTTCATACAAAATAATTTTAAGTTACACTTTGACAAAACAGCTGTTGGCGTGATATTGGGATTCTTGGATATATTTGCACCTATAAAAAATTACTTCTGACACATAATTTCCTTGAAAACATTAATTGCAAGTAGGAGGATTTGTCACTTCTTTGGTTATCTACTTCACCACATAACTCTTTCTCACTTTTTCTGTCAGGACATCTTCAATAGTCAGGGAACATAGTCAATAAAGAAAAATTGTATGACAGTAGGAATCCGTAAGTAAAATATGTAGTACTTAAATGACAGAAATTGAGTAAATTGAGATTGCGCTAGAATCCATCTCAAATTTTAGATAAAAAGTCCAAAAACACGATGAACACGATCACCATGAATATTAGTGATGAATTCAGTATGACGACGAGATAGGCCTATATTGTCGGTATCACAGAAGTCGGTATAGTTTTAGTTAGTGACTGCGATTATGTTCATCTGTATTGATTGAAAGATATCATTGATATACAATACCGGTAGCTAGGTTCGGTGAAATTTTAATCATATGGCTCTTTCAAACAGATGTTTTACTAATGAATAAAGTATTTGTCTTAAATTTATGTGAAAACCTAGCCTAGTTTTGAAAATTAAATTCCAGACATAACCTTAGACGTCTAGGAATTTAGATAAACTGATTTAAAAGCAAAGTAATTGTCTCTTACACAGATTATAATCTATGTATATGAATTTAATCATCTAATCGATTTGAATGAAGCATTTACCAAGTCTGGATTGCTAGCCATTGCACCTATACAGCTAAGTCCTTGTTGAGCCATTCTCTCCAATCCTTTTCCTCCTCCGCTCTTTTGCTCTTGTTCCATAGTAGACTTGCAAACTTCTTGTGTATTCTCGGTTGATAGAGCTGATCCAATTGCCCGTATGGTGGCATCCTGAAAGTGAAAAAGTTGCAATGTCATGAAGTCGGTAACGGGTCCAGGACCCACACAGGCCGTGGCTCGGGTTCGGTCTTGTTTGGAACCTTGAAACTCGCGGGTCGACCAACGGGCTTAACATAGTAATATGATATGATCAAGATGATGTATCCTTTGGCTCTGAAGATGACATCTCTCTTAGTCCCCGTCAAATGGCAAATGGTCCCTTAGCCCCTAGATCAACAATAATTAATTAAGATATGAATAAAATATGAATGGGGATATTGTCATCCATTGAATAAAGACAAATATGCACTTTCACCCGACTACAAAAGAACCTCTATCTTTTGTTTTACATTATTGTACAGCGTCCCAGTGCGGTACTTGGTAAATTGGCGAATACGTTAGATACACGTAATTAGCTCTTTTTTAAAAATTCGACTTTAGCCTTTCCGGTCAAGTTGGGTCCAGAAACTTTAGCCCGCATGTCCAACTCTGCTATTAGGCATGTATTAACCTACAAGCTGATAGACTAATAGAGGTATAGTTATGGCAATGTTTTATAGCTTTATTTAATATATTATCTTACGACCTAGTAAACTATTCTTTAATAATTCTAAGCGAAAAAGAAAGACGAATAACCGCTAGAACAGAAATTATTAATGCCGAAGTAACATAATGGTAGTGTCCAGTTTTGGCAGAGAACAATTGCTACCGAACTCTTAAAGGTCTCAATAATCTCTTAAGGTTATCATCAAGCTGGATGACATCCTGAGGTGAGTGTTATTTATGGCTTTGTACTTACTATGCATTGCTTAGGTGGCTTTCATTTGACCAAAAATGTCTGCTACATATAAGCGATAAAGAGTCTTGACAAAAACATTTTCCATCATTATATATACAACTTAGCACTGCTCTACGTGTAAGTTATACAGGCTCGCTACTTTTGTAAATAAATACTTTTGTAATTGTAGGCTGGAAGCTCTGAATCCATTACAATCAGCATGTCGAACCTTTCTTACAATAAATACAGGCGATGCATGGACTGAACGCATTTGAGGAGGAAATATTCAAAGTCATTTCAGAAGTCAAGCACAAAAACGTCAAATAGAGCAAACAAATAATACCATTCATGAAAGTTTTTATCTTGAATTTTACTGCCACTCGTACAATTCAAGAGTCAAATAATTTTCAAGTTGAATACAATTAAAAGCAGATAACTTACATTCATCAACGGGATAAATGGCGCCATTTTCTTGATATCCGAAGTTGTAAGGTTATTTATCAAACTTTCGTTGAACGTCGTACTGTTCAAAAGTCTATGAAGTTCTGGTGATAGACTAGCCAATTTGGTTGCCATATCGATGTAATCATTACCTCGAAATCCTCTTGGTGGAGTTGTTTGATTAAACGCTGTAGAAATCCAAGCAAATATATCAGCATCAGCGGTATTAAATGAAAATCAGTAAATTGCAATTTTCTGAATGATGTGATCTGATAATACGAATGTTTTTCTTAAGAAATTTCAGTTGTGATTATATATTAGAAGGATGACTTGAAGATACCTGGAGTTTTCAAACGATAAGAAAATGCAAAGCGTGCTAAACAAGGCAGCTAACTAGGCAGAATTTACATCATGTTTTAATTCACAAGACTGTATTCGATGCCTGTGGCACGATATTTGATTATGATATGATCTATTGATTCACATTTATAATGTGCTGCACTTATATAGAAAATGGAGGTGTTTTGTGGAGCTTGTCATGCCAAATGTTTGCGGACTTTTGAAATAGGCCTACTTTTCAAAATAGGTTCCAAATTTGATCTTCCACTGGGCCAAATCCAACGATATTTGTGAAAATATTTAAAAATACACTAAGCCTAGGTGATGCTGTTCAGCTTTAAAATTGCTGGCAAAAAAGCGACAAGGAACCGAATTGACCTTCCCCGTTATGGATGACGTAAAACGTCCATCATTTTTTAATTGACTCTGTTATACTCATTTTCATGCAAGTTGCACGCAATCGGTCACTATCACAACTTGATACCGTTTGGAGTCTGTGGATCTCCGGAATATGCTGAGTGCAGACCAATCCAACCAGAAGCACATCGATTTCATTGGCTGTACCTCACATATACCTCATTGTTTCTGTAAACACTAACAGGAAAGAGAAGACATGTAGGAGAATAAGGAACGATGAAATAATTGACAAAGAAATGTCGCATTAGATGCAGACTTAACTTTGTTTAGTTTCATATACTAGTATAATAAATCAAAGCGTCTTTCCTCTTATATTATAAACGATCACACAATCCATAATAAAATTTCGTGCAACACTTTCAGTGGTTGGCATTTTTCCACAAGCTCACATGCGCAAAGGCTTTGTTCGTAACTAAGAGTGTAATGTTGGTGCTTTTCTATAATACAGACAAAAGTGGTAATTCAGGAAAAATTTTTGGAATTATTTGAAATTCTTTGAATGCGACGAATCACAAATGAAATGAGCGTCCTCCTATAGTAGTAATGCACTTGTAATCAGCAAAACTGAAACAGTAATGCACAGATACCTGAATCTCGTCATGTCATATGTTGTGCTAACAAAAAGATGTCCTCAGACTTGAACAATATGAGCACAAAATATCCCTGACAGCTGTTGACGGTGCGCTTCATCCCACAACGGCTCGTCAGTGCGGCGCGGAATGGCCAAACTACCTTATACATGTCTAGAATGGCTGAAGAAGCTAATGAATGCACAACAGGCTTCTCTGCATTTGTTTATCCTGGCTTTGCCGTGGTGCTGAAACTCATTAAGTTTGCAGAGTGCCAGACTTGAATGCACACAGACTTGAACAATTTAACAAACAAACGCAGAGCAGCCTCGTGTGCAGTCCCTCAGCTTGCTCAGCCATTCTAGATATCTTAAGCTAGTTTGGGCCATTCCGCGCAGTACTGATGAGCTCCTGTAGGGTGAAACGCAGCATCTACGGCTGCCAACGATATCTTATGCTTAAAATGTTCAAATCCCAGGCGAATTGGCGCTCTATAAACTTCATGATTTGTTGCTCTGAATTCATGTTTGCGTTGTGCACTGTTTTCGGCAAACTTTCTCCTGACCCATTGAAATCTGACTGCACATCTCTGGTGATTAAAATATCGAGTACACTGAGAAGTAAAAATATGTACCTCCATGAAATTCATATTCACGAATCACGAATATAAAGATGGTTGTAAAATCTGTCTGATTAAACATGAAAAATACATTGTCCAACTTGCGGAAAGCCCGAAAACGAGAGATGTTATCGACTGAGTATAAATTCTTTAGCGAAGCCTTTCAGCCACTAAGGAGGCAATCTACAGACAACTGATAAATGAAAAATGCAACGTGATATTATGTGTTTTGGTTACTATGGTTATCAGTCACGAGGTATACCATTAGGCATTGATACTTCAGCCTACCATAACTAAAGCGCTAAGGCACGTTACTGATAACATGACTACACTTTTCTGTATGAAATTCATCAAAAGACGATTTTATGCATCTATTACCTTGTGTATTGCAACAAATACATTTTTATACTTTGGAAGTTTTACAATAGAGGAGATGAATATTCAACTTTCAGACAGATGCTGCATCTTAATAAAAGTAAAAAAGTTCAAAATATTTACAGGCTCAACAAGTGGTGTTTCTCTTATTTGTGAGGAGACACAGGCCTAGCTCGAAGACAATGATTTTTATTTGCAGATTGCTAGTCTAATGTCAAAAATTGAAAGTAAATCATAAACAGGGTACAGCTGCTTCTAAATTGCAGTAAATCAGTCCAGAAATGTCATACAGTAAACAGTATAAATTATAGTGAATTTCTAACCTGGAAATGACTTCAGCCGCTGAAGAGACGCTTTAGTTGAATTATCCATCGTCGCAATCATGACATCCAATTGCTCAGGAGTATTAATCTCTTGATTACCCATCAACTTGCCAAAAACTTCTTTATTTTGACATGGATCTGGTGGTGCTGCAGATCCGCTTGTTGGCTTAAATTTTGAAGTTACACTCTTCATTTCTTTGCAGACATTTGAGAAAGTTGTTTGAGCAGTGCTTGGCATGTCCCCCACAAGTTTTTGCATGTCTGTTGATAATGATCCGCCGACAGCAGCCACCACCTTTGATAAATCTGGAGGTTGTGCTGGTCGTGAGCCAGTGAGATTTTGACATTGGCCATGTCTAATATATTCACCTGAAAAACAGAAATTTGTAGAAGAAAGATATATTTGCATATTAACATCAAATTTGAAATGTTGAGCATGTAATATCGCATTGCAGTTCTGAATTTACATTCAAAATTACAATTTCATTTTCAAAATACACTTTTGTGATCTCATGATCAAGCAAATCATGCCTGTAGTCATATCAGACAGATGACTTCAAAATGATAGAAGATTCTGTGAACAAATAAAGTAAAATTTGATTGGAAACAATGTCACCAGAGAGTGATGCAGTGATGAAAACTAGAAAGGGATGGTGAATAGTTCCCATTGAAAGGCAGTATATTGAAAGTCAAAATATCTTGCATATTTGGAAAAATTCTGTGAAAAAAATTTAAATAAAAAATGCATGATATATTTTTGCAACATAGTACAGAGCAATTCTTCTTGGAACACATTATATTATTACCTACATGCACCATTATATTCGAAAAATAAATCTTCAGGAAGTTAAAATAAGTTCACAAATTTTCACAACCGGAAGATTTATTTTTTGATCAAACTTATACTCAGGATGCCTACTTTCAAGGATATATATATATATATTTCTTTGAAAATGGCAATTGTGATTAAATTTTATGTTCCTGATGAGCAAGTATTTTATAATTAAATGTATTTAGAGCTATGCGCGGTTCTTCGGCTGCAACGGTTCTCAGACCTGTGCGTCGAAATGTATGAAGTTCGACGAAATTGATGTTTTGCTGCATAGATTCAATTATAATTAATTCACTTCATCTGCTATCCTAGTCACAGGTGATTGGAAAGAACCTCTTAATGCTCATACGCACTAATCAGTGCATAGAATTTGGGAAGTGTGCATGGACATAAGAATGATATTTTTTTAATGAGTGCATTGAAATTAGACTTTTGTTAAATAGTTGCATCATAGCAGTGTACTGGGATAAGTAAGAATGATTATATCCTGATGTAAGCGGAGAGAGTTTTCAGGGCAGAATAAGTTGTCTTAAGACAGTTCATTCAGAATATTTTATGCCTCTTAAAGATGCACTTTTTGAATGAAATCTATTTTGCCCCCTCATCGTCAAAAACATCGAAACAAACAGATAGACTCAACAGAAAAAGTCCTCTACAATCAGATCAATTTGAATATGCTACAGTTAATATCAATTACAGTCTGATCACAGCTTAATATCAAAATCTGCAACTCCTTTTTTGAATTTCTCTGTTCAGATAGTAATAAAAGCTAAAGCGCCAAACTAATGTTAGGATTTATTTTTGTATGCACAGTTTGTAGTGTGCATCATGCATCACTTCATCTCGGAATGATAAATGAAACGCGAAAGGTCTCTTTACAAGTACAATGAAAGGCTAAACTTTAGCCGGTTTTGTAGCAGATTTATATGATTGTGGTGTGGATTCTACATGTAATTAAGAAAATACTCTGTTCGCGAATATCTTTAAGTACAAATACTGCACTTTAGCCCTGGCGGTCGAAGTGTAGGTTACTTACTTTGCCACTAGCTAGCAATTCGAACTGTAAACTGTATGAAAAAGTGCAATATGCAACATAATGTTATAGTCAAATTGTAGGTGCACATGTCGTAAATAATCACACAATTTTGAATTTCAAACTTTCTGGATAACTAAAAGACTTAGAACCTTCATGGCTCAACAATTCACAAGTCACAGCTGTGTTTCTGAAATGTCGATTAAGAGATTACCGATATACACGTGAGAATTTTTCTTATTAGAAACTTCTTTTGATCGGGTAAACAGAGAGCTGCTTAAAAGAGATAGCGGTCAGCAACAGCGAAATTTGACTTTCTGGAAAAATATCTTAAATGTAAAACAAATGGAACTGAAAATCAGAAGAAGTCGAATAAGGAAGTACATGGGAATTGAATAAGAAATAGAAATGCGAGGGTACTTTTTCATGAAAACAAGAGTAGTGTGCACTTATTCGAGCTGAACATTTGTCATTCACAATTCACATTTTATTGAATTTGCTTTCAAATTTATCATTCCTTATTTTTTTATGAAATATTATTGCAATAAAACACTTACCAACTGTTAGGAGCAAAATTTGCAAATATACAACCTTCATCTTAAAGTGCGCTTGATTGAAAATAATCTTGAGAAATATGGAGACGTATGTCAATGGAAGAGAAATATTGTAATTATGAATAGTGCTCTCGACTAGTCCAGATAACATCAATATGCCCAGAATTGTTGTCAGATAACATCCAACCTGCTCCTAGCAACGCTAGGCTGCATAAATCCCGAAACAAGCTTCCATTTTGATGATGCAATGAGTAGTTCTGTTTGGTGAGCAGATAGCGTTTCCATCCGTTGTCACTCGTCATTTTTATAGCTATGTCAACCAATCAAGCATAATTGCTAGGGCTTCTCAGTGCTGCTTGTTTATTTTACCATTTGGATTCTCTCGGATATTTCCTAACGCCTTTCTTATTGACCTTTCATATTCTATTTGATACTTATTCAGTCGTTGCATCTGCATTTCCAAATTGTGTGTACCAAGCAAAAGGCGGTTGAGTAATAACTTCTTATTGCGAAATAATGAAGGAAAAGTGATGTTTCTACTATGCTAGTTCTAAGGACGCGACACGGAATGAGCAACCGGCAACGTACTTCTGGTGGCAAAGTTCCATATAAAAATGCAATGCATCACATCTATGCTTTCCAAATTCAGATATTTTGTCATAGTAAGAACTGTTAAATATCATTCTAAAAATGACCGCTCTAGCCGTTCCAAATGACCTCGTTGCGCCGACAAAACTGCGCCCGACTTCTAAAAGAAGCAAAATAGTATTCAAACGATCATTTTGATGGTAAAACTCACTAGCTAAACAATTTGCATCCTAAAGTTATTGGAGCAGGATTATCCAGCTGTATAAATTGTCAAAGTTACAAATGGAAATTGTTCATTATCAAAATAAATGTTCTTACTATTGAAATTCAAAGTGTTCCTTTATGTTGGTGTCATTTAAGGGGATCACAGCCATTTTCTTGCAGTTCCAATTATGATTCTGTCTAAAATCTTTGAATGCGTGTACATCAATCCTGAGCAGCTGTTGTCGCAAGCGCTACTCAACAATACTTCACGGAAGGAAGAATGAAAAAATGTCTTTAAAATGTTAGAGACTCAAGCAATCGGAATTTAAATTTGCCGAGGTGAAGTAATTTGAAGCTTAGATGGCTTAATTTTGAATAAATTCATTACCTAATTAGTAATCGCAAAATAGAAATTTTTCTTTACATGGATTTTACTAAATAAACAAATATTTGTCTTAATGTCTATTAGTGCTCTTGCTCAACCATCAATAGGCGCTAACGGGCACCAACTGACTTCGTGCCCAAATTTAGTGCCACACAGTTTACAGTGTAGGTTTTCATGATGGACTATGTGCTGTAGATAGACCACGTCTCAGGGAATAAAATGTGGAGATGTCCAATGTAGCAAGTGCACTGATCACTTGTCCGACTACTTGACTGTAAAATGATAGTCAATCCTTGCACCATTCTGCAATTTTCAGGTGGCGCACCATCTTTTCGGAAATAAGTTCATTGACTAAGTGTATTTTTGGAAAATGAGCATCTTAAAGGTCCATTCACACCGGACGCGGATTTATTCCCGGAGACGTGCTCTATCTATAGCACGTAGTATATCGGGAAAACCTATAGTCCGGCAGCCAGAACGAGTTTCTGCAGGGAACGAGGCCGAAAGTGAGACTTTCACAGAATGATGTACACCCTATGCCTACTGCGAATTAGCGCGTCTGCCGAGTTCTAGTGAGTTCCTCTTCTTGTCAGACAGGATCGAAGAAAAACACATGTAAATCCAATGGGACGCAGATTGCATTTTTTGGTTAAAATGAAATTTTCTATGTTTTCTCTGATTAAACGAAAAGTACTAAGCCCAGAGTCATCATTTTTGGCATGGAATGTCTTCAGGTCATTACCTATGATGTGCATGTGCTTTTATCTTGCATCTGATCGGCAAAGTATGTGAGAATGTGGTTGAATGTGGATAAAGTTGCTCAAAATGTTTGTGTTTGCCGACATTAAGAGGCTCGCCAAATTGAAATGTGTTTATCTTTATAGGCAGGAGTGCATGAACATGAAAGGAAATGGCCTGAAGACAGCCCATGTCAAAAATGATGACTCTGGGCTTAGTACTTTTCGTTTAATCAGAGAAAACATAGAAAATTTCATTTTAACCAAAAAATGCAATCTGCGTCCCATTGGATTTACATGTGTTTTTCTTCGATCCTGTCTGACAAGAAGAGGAACTCACTAGAACTCGGCAGACGCGCTAATTTGCAGTAGGCATAGGGTGTACATCATTCTGTGAAAGTCTCATTTTCGGCCTCGTTCCCTGCAGAAACTCGTTCTGGCTGCCGGACTACTACACGCATTCAAAGATTTTAGACAGAATCATAATTGGAACTGCAAGAAAATGGCTGTGATCCCCTTAAATGACACCAACATAAAGGAACACTTTGAATTTCAATAGTAAGAACATTTATTTTGATAATGAACAATTTCCATTTGTAACTTTGACAATTTATACAGCTGGATAATCCTGCTCCAATAACTTTAGGATGCAAATTGTTTAGCTAGTGAGTTTTACCATCAAAATGATCGTTTGAATACTATTTTGCTTCTTTTAGAAGTCGGGCGCAGTTTTGTCGGCGCAACAAGGTCATTTGGAACGGTTGAAATGTCGGCATCTTCATATTCAAGCGATGTTTCACAGCAACATACATAGCCTACAAAGATGTGACTCATGCCGTGATAATGCTAAGTCACCAATGGTATATCCATTATTTTCGTGTCGTGTCCTTAGGTCTATGTCGATTGCTACTCTGCTTGTACATGTGCGAAACGTAAATAAACTTACCACGTTCCTTGGTGCACCAGCATAGACATTCAAGTCCAACGCCCAATGACGTACTCTGGAGGAAGGAAGGACAGTTTAAAATTTCGATTGAACAGCATTTTTAAAAATTATTGCAGGGATGCGGAATCCCATCATTTTGATAGGACTCCGACTCCAACTCCGGGGGTTGATAGGACTCCGACTCCGGGTGGCAAGTATATAAAGCCTAGCTTTTTTTGAAAATAAACTGGTAACCTACATCATAGATCATTGTAGGCTTCCTGAACCTGTTTTTAGTAATCATCGTTGCATCAATTATCAATCATTTTCGATGAAAGTTGATCAAATGCTGCTTTAAGCTGGATGCATACGACTCGGCTCCTCCCATCCTGTTGATGTGTGCTTCACACGGTTTTCTCCAGTCTCTACCAGGCCGGAAAATCTCCATCCTTCTCCAAAAGATATGAGTACACATTCGATTTTAATATGCGCTTTGGAGGAGCCATCACACAAGATTGACGTGAGGGTAAGAGGTAATGTTCTCAAGCAATTCATTTTTGTCTCTGATGTGACCATTGGTGCGTAGGTGTGATCGAGGCTAGGAAGGCTTGTCTTCTCTACTAAATCACCGAGTGAAAAGACAATCATTTTTCACTATCACAGTTCATTCCCTCAACTATTACAAGCTTTGTATGCACTTCTGTCTCCGTACTTTTATATGACGGGAGAAAGTTGACAACAAGACAGTGACAGCCATGCACGAGAATAAACAATTTGTTTGTATTATATTTCGGGTCTAGTTATAAGCCGGAGTCCGGAGTTCTATCATTTGATAGGACTCCGACTCCAGCAAAAATGATAGGACTCCGGGACTCCGAATCCCTGATTTTTTGGTTGTGCATCGGTGATACATAGGAAAAATAGTTGCATCTTCGATGCCATTTATTGTAATTTGACGAATTTTCGACCGACAGACGTCTGTCATCTTTCAGGGCAAACGACACAATGCAATCTCATTGTTCAGACGCATGGTATTCATCAACTACAATTGGAAAATTAAGCGGAACAAATGAAATTTACATGTAGATACAGGACTGAGAAATCGATGCATACGGCCATAGCAGAAAACGACAAAGCAAAAGTACGGCAATAATGAAATCAGAACGCAACAAATAAATAAAGGAAAATCAACAAATAACTAAAAAATCGAAAACAAAGTAAATAATCTGTAAAGAATTTCCTAAATAATAATGTTAATAAATGCAAATAGAAAAACAGAAATTAATGCATCAAGCAAGCAATTAAAATAATGATAATAAGCGGAAAACAAAAAACAGCAAATATATGACTCTTCCTTAGTGGCAGTTCATTTTTTATTTGCATTTATTAGTGTTATTATTGAGGGAATTCTTTCCGGATTATTTGTGCTTTGCTTATTAACTAATAAGTTGTCTCATTTATTTATTGGATTGCTGATTTTATTATTGTATTATTAAGACATACTTTTGTTTTGTCTTCTTCTACAATGGCTGTATGTCTCGATTTCTTAATGATATATCCACATGTAAATTTCCATTTGTTCCGCTTGATTGAGGCTATGAAGTGTGTTCAAATGGAATTTATGCATACCATACGTGTGAACATTGCGATTTCAATGTGTCATTGTCTGTCAAAATTTCGGCAAATTGCAATAAATGGCATCGAAGAAACAGCTGTTTTTCCAACAGCAATTTTGATATTGATGATTTGATTAGTTGATCAAATTTTCTCCTATTCAAGGGTAAAAAGGTAAAGCAAGGGTTAAAAGGGTAAAAAAGGAATCTTTTCAAACACACAAAAATTACTCAATACTACTTTAATGTCCCTCGGAACAATGAAAATCATTGAATGATAAAAACTAAAGTCAAGTGCATATAGTCGTTAATTGAAAAACGATTTACTGCGTCGTTTTTTTTACTGCGAGTTACATGCATTTCTTGTGGAAGTCATTGAGGTGTTGAATGACCTTCATGGCAATTGGAATGGCTATAAGATAACTAAACACTTAGAAGAAGGTGAACATTCTGAAATCGGAAGAATGAGTTTTGACTCCATTAGAAAGGTTATTTTGCAGGATCTACAAAGAATTCGCACAATAGGAATCGCTGAGCGAGGTCGCAGCCAGTCTGATAGACGGCTCATTGCGGTGTCTTATGAAGTGGCTGAAAACTGGTGGCCGCAGTGAAAGACAAGAAAAGACAGTCATCAACCAGGTCAGCAGCGGTATCAGTCTGTGGCACGTCTCAATCATTCGAGTGCAAGACTCTTATTAAATAGGCAGAAATGAGAACTTATCATAGCCGAAAGACAAGTTGTATTACCGAGCGGCATCTTGTGACTTCTACGATTTGCAAGACATTTCCTTCGTTACGTCAGATGTAACCCCAAGTAGATAGCTTTTGACTCGCGTTGCTAATACTGAATTTCCCAAACCATTTTTTGCCTGTCAAATCAGGCAGCACAAGCATACAACTGACGACGTATTAAATCAACGTGTTAATGTTGTAAAGGGGTCTCAGGGCACCACTAGAAAAGAAATTAAACGTAAATGGTCCGAAAATAGACCCTTATGGAATATATTAGAGGTTCTACAGATATGACTGCTTATCAACTTGTATATTGTCACCTCTTGAGTTCTGTTTTGGAAATATGATTGAATTAATTACAATATACTACATGGCGACGTCGGGAAGTTCTTCTGCATTATAATTGAAGCCAGAATGTTACTCGGGACAGTGCGACATTGAAACGTGGTTTGGGCAACATGAACTATTTTTTCGACTTTCTTCTATCACCGACGATGATAAAAAACGTGATTTTCTATTGAGTTACCTTGACATCATTATTTACAGCGCGGTTACAAGTGCTCTCGACATCAAAAGTGTTGGATACAGTGATGTGAAAGTTTCTAACAAAACGTTACTCTGCGATTGACACGTATTTGGAATTGATTTTTTCAATGCAAAATTTTCTTTGCCTGCCAAAACTTTTGCCAGAAAATTGAATCAAATTGTTGATCGATTTGATGGTGATTTCTCTACATTCAAAGAACAGTTCTTGGTAGCAAAATTTATTTTATCCGTTTTATTGTGTCGAAATTTGTAACTCCATATCTACGGGTCAAATACCGGTCAGTGCTGTGAATAAACATAAATCATCCAATTTTTCCCAAAAAAATTCAAGTAATGGTCAGAAAAAGAAACCTGATATTATTTGTTTCCTTTGTGGTGCTGATTCGCGCGTTGCTTCTTATGGTGGTTGCTCAGCCCTGAATGCGTCATGTCATGGTTGCGGTCGGAAAGGTCATTTTAAGTCAATGTGTCAACGTCATAGTTCTAAGTCATCGCATTCCGCTAGTGTGTCCACTGTGCATTCTCATAGTGTTTCTTCTGTGTCACGTCCTTCTATTCCTTTGAAAATTGATAAACCAAACGCCACAATTGATGGAATTGTTGACACTGGTAGTGAAATATCAATTTTATCATTACGTGATTGTAAAAGACTGAAAATTGATGTCATAAATGATGTATCACTTTTGTCATTCTCAAATTTTGATCAGTCTCCTTTGAAAATGTGTGGTAAAACAAAGCTTCTGAATTTTATGTATGATAACAAGAGTGCTATTTTCTCATTTTAGGCCTATGTGTCTGATGGCAACAGTCTGTCATTGGAGTTGATGTTATTTCTTCTTTGAATTTAGTTATTTCTTACAATAACAATTCTGTTCATCGCTCTTCTGATTTCCATGTTGCAAAGTGTGATCGTGTCGCTCAAATTCGCCTTGTGCCTAATGCTCCAACTACGATTACTCAGCGTGTTCGCCGTTTACTTTTAATGTTGGAAGAAAAAGTTGAGAAAGAGCTCCGGAAAATAATTGCAGACGATGTTATTGAGGAAACTGTGTCTTCACCATATATTTCTCCCATTGTGGTTATAACCAAGAACAATGATATTTGCATATGTGTTAATTATCGTCAGATCAATCCTTTTGTGGTGCCAGATCCGTTTCCTATTCCTTCAGTGGATGATTTACTTGCACGGCTCCACAAACCGGCTGTTTTGTCATTAATTGATCTGAAATCCGCGTATCATCAAGTCGATACTGATGAAAACTCACGTGACTATACCTCTTTTATTACACGTATGGGCTTATTTCGTTTCAGGAAACTGCCTTTTGGACTTGGATGTTAGTAGTAAGCAAAACTCCACTTCTGGACCGCGCAAGATGGCGGCCATCGCTGCGTCCCCCCCCCCTCTGGCACGGCAGAGTGTCGTGGTCGGCCGCCGTGGTGCTTCGTGTCTGAGTCCCCCCCCCTCTGGAACGACAGAGGTTGTGGTCTGTCGTGGTGTGCCGGCCAGGTGGGTCCACGTTCACAACATGTTCGCTGACGTCCCCCCCCCTCTGGAACGACAGAGGTTGTGGTCTGTCGTGGTGTGCCGGCCAGGTGGGTCCACGTTCACAACATGTTCGCTGACGTGCCCCCCCCTCTGCAACGACAGAGTGTGAGACTCGGGTGAGTTGTTCCGACCGCCTGGTTGACGTGGGCGACCGTCTAGGTTGACGTGGGCGACCGCCAGGATTAGTCTTGAGGCTATAGTGTGTGATGTTTTTGGTGTGTAGCGTCCAAACGAAGCATCGGATGAGAAAACGGAGGTCAGATTCGGAATCTACGTGAAATTTTGGGTTAGGAAGGATGTTTCCAGCGAAATCGGAGAGAAAAAATTTTCGGCTGACGTCCCCCCCCCTGGACAGCTTGCTTCCAGTGGACGGATTTTGTCGTGCGATAGCTCGTTTGAAAGCTAAGAGTGAGACAAATTCAGTGAAAGAATCGGCTTGTTCGTATCTGCCTTCGTTTAGATGTGAGACGCCATTTAAGATTTTGGGACATTGGTGAAAAACGACAGAGTTAGAATTTGGGACGTTTTGGGCTGTAGCTTCAAAACGAACTATCGGATTGGTAAACGGATGCCAGATTTGGAATCAACTTGATGTTATTGTCCAATGAGGATCATCATCCAATGAGAATCAAGCATTTCTTTATAAATAGCGAGCCTTCCACAGCGAGAATCATTCCATCGTTGAATCACACGAGTGACGGACGCACATTTTCTCTCTCCCTAGTTCCCTGTTCTATTATCCAACTAAAATGGTAAGTCGCTACTTCCCTCCCTCTCCTCCCTTGAACGTAAACTTAATACAATCTTTTTTCATTTTCAGGCATCTACTCCATCTACTGCACTAGTAGGACAAAATGGCGGTCAAACGTTACAAGGTTCGCTACGGTCAGATCATCTACAACTGAGGCCAGTGGAAGAAACAACCAAGGTACATAATCCTACACCGCTACAGCGTAAATTTAAACAAGCCTTGCGTTATGATGATCATAGCGTAGTACTCCAAACGGGAATGCTCCCTTCCACGGATGTCAAGATAATGCACAATTAGTATGGGGACTACATACTGATCCCCGTGAGTCCGTACATTCGCCACCAACTTGATACTATTGAGGAGTACGTGACATTAAATATGGACATTCCTACTCCTCTTGCTCAAGAGTGGAAGGCTAGAGATGACAAGGATACTCCCTATAGAAAGATTTGGGATGGTAATCACATTTGCCTACCGGTATCACATTGGTGTACTTACTATAAGAAGGATGGAGATCATTCAATACCCATCAGATGTGATGAGCTCGGAGAAGGTACTTGGGATATCCTTTTCAAAGTGAATGGGCTATATTATGGTCGACACAAGGATAATAAAATAGCCTCTCTCTCCATGCATATGGAATCCATCCTATATATTCCGAAACCACCCAACGTGGACGACATAATTGATCAAATCCTTAACAGCAGTGGTACGAAGCGCAAGTCGGAGAAGAATGCTACATCAAAACGCAAATCAAAGAAGGAGAATTGCTAGTCCTTTCCTAACTCTTCCCTATGACAATTCGCTTATGTGCTTTGAGTGTCGTAGACGTGGTCTTATTTGATACATTTTACTTCTTCGTTGCCATCATATCATTTGTGTATTTTGTCGTGAAAAGCATCGATGTAATTCTTCATTTTGTAATATGTTATAGAACGTTTCCTTAGATGTGTAAATTTCCGTTTTAGGCTTCTATCATCATTTTTATGGATTGTGAGGGTGAACCTGTACAGGAGCTCAGTGCTATTGCTATGAACAATTGGACATATCAGATTGTTAGTGTCTATCATCAACATGCCAACTGCGATCCCAATGTTGATCAATGGGCGAGAAAACACATTCATGGACTTAATCTGAAATATTTGCAAGACTATGGCTTTTCTTGTGAGAGTGCTCTTCTTATTGACTTTAAACGATGGTTAGCTGCTTTCAATGTTATACGCATCTTTTGTAATAATCCTGGTAAGGAGAGGAAAGTATTTCCCAATCTAATCATTGATGATATTTTGCTCCCACCTTGGGATAGTAGAGTGAATCAACATTATCATGAAGTCACAAAACGTTTTAAGGATTTGTGTGTTCCTATTTTGTCTGTTCGTTGTAGTAGCTACGTTCATAACCAATGCTTCTTTCCTCCTTACCTCAACACTGCCAAAGTCCTGTATGGTTATCATTGCTCGCTGTATGATAGTTACCAGCTGTATCTATTTTATCTCTTTCAAACCATTGATTTATAATGCATGCTTGTTACCATTATTCAATAAATGTTACTATGAGAAGAGTTGTTGTTTTCATGCAATGGATGGGTTAGATAAAGGGCGATCATGTCTTTCTCAAACGACTGCGGAACATTACGTTTTCATAGGCAAAGTTTAAAAGGAGCTGTTCAAGATTATGTGATAAAATTTCATAAAGATGAGACCGACATCGAAGCAGTGGTCGATGATGCTAGCACTCTATTTCTAGAGTTAATGAATACATTCTCTGATAGCATTATCATGGCGCGATTAGTTGCGAAAATTAAGTTTAGTCATTTTGGAAAGGAAGAGGTGGAAAGTCGCTCTTTCCATTTTGCTTCTTATTCAATGGAAGTGGTAGATCACCCCCAAGAATTTTTTAAAAGACATATGATAAAAATTGCTGAACGTCTTAACGCATTTAACCATCATGGTAGCAGTCTAGTGATTGAAGCGATTTCAGATATTCACATTCAACTTTCCATAAAGAAAAATTGAAAATGCAGTGGTACTTGATTGTAGCACAACTGGTTTTCGAGCTATGTCTGCTCACTCTCGAAGTATATTCCTTCTGTACATGCGTCTATTATTTAGAAAAGGCTAGCAAATTCATATCTTCAAAAAGACTTGCTATAGACATCAGTAACGGTGAAACTATGTGTTGTGATGTATGTAAGCGAAAGGATGGAAATGAAAAGCGCATCTTCAAGAGATGTAAGCATGCTTTTTGTCAACGCTGTTTCATACGTAATTGCATTCAACTTTGCCAATGTTACCACTGTGATATTGCTCATTTCGAGTGTCACTTATGTCGCAATAGTTAGTACCTATGCAAATGTGGTAAAGATAGGTTTTAGCAAAGACTAACACGGAAAATGGCGAAACGTAAAATGACGAAACGTAAAAATCAAAAGTTTTCTTCAGCCATTCAAGCTCTCCGACGAATGAAAGCAAATCAGCGATACAATGCTATACGACATGCTAACGATAAATTCATTTGTGAAATTATTTCTCATGTGAGGAAGTTGAGGACGAAGAAATTAGCGCCAAAACAACGAAAGTTACTTAAGCGATATGCTACAAAATTGCGTTTCATCTCCAATCCTAAAGTCGCCCTTCAAAGAAAGAGGAAAACTCTAACACAAAAGGGTGGTTTCCTTTCAGCAATACTTCCAATGATAGCTCCTGCCGTGGGCAACCTATAGGGAAATATCTTTGGCTCTAAGCGTTAATTATGCAAATGTTGAGTCTCAAAGTAATAAAATGGATTTCAGACTTCAATGTGATAAAGTTCTGACTGTATCAGGTCCATCTCATGCAGGTAAAACTGTTTTCACGCTGAATTTATTGGATAAAAGAAGGGAGTTGTTTAAGGAACCTATCAATCGAGTGATTTGGTGTTATGGTATTTATCAACCGTCGCTGTTTCAGGAATTGCAAAGTCGCAACTTTATTCGACATGAAGGAATTATTCCAGTGGATAAACTTCAGTCTAATGATGTTGTTGTATTGGATGATTTATTAAAAGAAAGTAAGAATTCAAAAGATGTTACAGATATGTTTACTCGCGCAGCACACCATAAAAGGTGCTTTATCATCTATATTACACAAAATTTGTTTCCTGATGGAAAAGAAGCTCGTACACGAAACCTGAATACACACTATTATGCTATTTTCAAGAATCCGCGAGATAAAAGTCAATTTGAAATTTTAGCGCGACAAGTTGCACCCAGAGGATCAAAAGCCTTAATTGAAATTTTTCAAGCAGCTACTGAAAAACCATACGGTTACTTATTCATTGACTTTACGCAAGAGTGTCCGGAAGAATTTAGATTTCGAAGTGATATTTTGAAAACTCCCATGATTATCTACAAACTATGAGTTCTTATTCTCGCATGATTGTTATTCCTCAGGATGAATATGTACAATTGACTGCCATGCAGCAAGTAAAGCAACCTCTTGCAAATCAAATGTATAGGAAAGAAATAGATTATCAGCAAAATGTTCACATCAAAGATCCACATCGTGCTGTATTATTACAATCGGAAACTGTTGAGCAATTGAAAAACTTGAAGAATAAGATGCGTGACTCTGTATCGACTGCTACACCTTTAGCATCTCGCGCACATGCCATATCTCTTTTCAATAGTATTGAGCCCCATCTCAATGTAAATGATAGAGGAGAAATCATTACAGATGAAAATAAAGTGATTGATGCTTCACGTTATGAAGACTTGATTCAGTATGCGACACGTAGAAAGCGCCGTCAGGGCTATGTTCCACCTGGTTGGTCATACTTTCTTAAACTATTGAAAAAGCATAATGTGCCAAAATTTGCTTTGAATAATGAGACATTGAAAGAACTTGATTCAACAGTGGCTACTACTCCAATGCTTCAGACGATGAAAATGCCAACAAATTGGTTTAAGGCGTCACCTGCTACATCCCCTCCCACACTCACTAAGCAAACAAGAGGAAGAACTCGACGTAGATCTACATCGCCACTAAAACTGGTAAAAGGAAAACGTAAAACAGCTCCTCCCAGGAAATACATGTTCTCAGATTATTAATATGAAGCAGATGTGTTGCTTGCCATGTAATGAGCCGCCAGAGGTGAATGTCGTTGTCACTTGCACTTGCTGCGCCAGCTCTCATAATGAAACCCCTAAGCAATGTGAACACGATCGCAAAACCGCTAAAGCTAAATGCTGCAGTTGTTGTAAATGTAGAAAGGGAAGAAAACAAAAAGATGAGAAGGAGGAAAAAGAGTCAGTCGTCATCGACTGAACGTTTGAAGTCAATCTATTATGATGTAAAACATCCGGCAGGATTTGCATCTATCAAGAAATTATCAAAAGCGAGTGGTCTTCCACAATCACAAGTGAAACGATGGTTAAAGGGTCAGGCTACCTATACACTCCACAAACAAGCGAAAAAGAAGTACCGCACCCGCCATTATATTGTTCATGACATCGATGAACAGTGGCAAGCAGATTTGTGCGATGTTGCCTCCATTTCAAAACATAACTCGGGCAATAATTTTATTTTAACCGTCATTGATATTTTCTCGCGTTATGCGTGGGCTCAACCTTTAAAAACTAAAGAAGGGAAAGGAGTAGCAAAAGCATTCCAAACAATTTTTCGAGAAGGTCGCATTCCAAAAAGAATTCAGAGTGATCAAGGAAAAGAGTTTGAAAATCAGCATGTGTCAAGATTATTTGAGAGGCATGACATTGAGTTGTTTAGTGTAAAGAGCGCTTATAAAGCTGCACTCGTTGAACGTTTTAATCGCACATTAAAAAATCGTTTGTGGCGACATTTTACTGCCAACTTGACACAAAATTGGACAAAGGTTCTACAAGATACACTCCATGCCTACAATCACTCTATCCATCGTTCTATTGGACTCAGACCAGTAGATGTAAATGCTAACAATGTAGATAAAGTGCGCGAATCATTCCAACGTAAACGCACTCATGTGAAAAGTGATGTGAAAATTGGCGATAAAGTTCGTATCTCAAAAGTGAAAAGTGTTTTTGCTAAAGGGTACCTCCCGAATTGGACAGAGGAGGTATTTACAGTATCAAGGATTAATCAAAAAGACTCTCCGACCACCTACAAGTTGAAAGATTACGATAATGAAGAAATTGAGGGTAGCTTTTACCGCGATGAGATTGAGGTAGTCACTGAAAGTGAAACATATTTGGTAGAGAAAATCATTCGATGTAAAAAACGGCAAGGTGAAGAATGGTGTCTTGTTAAATGGACTGGTTATCCTTCAAGTATGAACTCTTGGATGCGTCGTGCCGACATCTTTCATCTAAGTGATCGACAGTGATTCATGCAAAGTTGTAACTAACAATGTTTAGGGTTTGAGCTATGAATCCAACTGCCTCATTTTATTCACGACCCTCCTACGTAAGTGGTGGAGGACAAATTTACATCGGTGCTCGCCGCCAACGTGGAGGTAGCATACTTGGTGCACTGAAATCTGTTGTAGCACCTCTCATATCCAATGTCGGTAGATCTTTAAAACGAAATGTTTTAAGTAATGCCGTTGGCTTTGCTGGTGATGTTGCTAGTGATCTTTCCAGAGGTAGAAGTTTCAAGAGCAGTTTGTTGAATCGTGGGAAGGAACGCGGTTTAAAAACATTGAAGCAGACCATTGCTGGTGTTACTCAAGGAAAGAAATCACCTAAACGAATGAGAAAAGGAAGGAGGAAACATCGCGGAGCTGGTAAGGTGCAATCTTCAGTCAAAAGGCATTCACGCAAACGTCGCAGAGGCTCTAATCATTCATCAGGCGCTAAACGACGACGCTGCTATAACTTCTAATCATGGAGTGTAAAACTTCCGGTTTTTGTTTGTTCGATCAACAAGCCATACAGACAGATATTCTTAGTTCAAGTATTGTAGATTATCATCCTCGAACAGCTGAGAATGCTGGCCCCATTGAATTTGTTATTCCTGGTGGTAGTGATGACTACATAGATTTGAGTTATGCGATGCTTGATTTGAGGTTTAGAATTCAGCAAGCAGATGGAACTGCTATTGACGATGCACATAAAGTTGGACTGAACAATTTACCATTGACTACATTACTTCGCGATGTTTCTCTAACGATTGGAGAGCAGCAGGTGGAAGGTGGTCAAAGCGATTATCCCTATAAATCATATTTCACTCATGTATCGCAGTTTCATCCAGCAGCACAAAAAAGTCATATGGAAGCCATGGGATGGTACAGAGATGAAGCAGGAAAATTTGATGTTGAAACAAACAGTGGCTTTGTAAAGCGATCTGCTATGATTAAAGATAGTAGAGTATGTCAGCTATATGGTCCGCTGAATTTAGACTTCTTTAGACAGTCAAAGTTTTTACTCTGTAATACCAGCATGCGACTCAAGCTGACATTGAATAAGCCTGAATTTGCGCTGAATGCATTTGCTAAAGTTGACAATTTTAGAATTCATGTGGAAGATATTGCACTTTACATTCGTCGAGTAGTACCGAATCCAAGTGTCATTAGAGGGCATGCTGAAGGTCTTAACCGCCAAAATGCCATTTACCCCGTTCAGCATACAAAGCTTCTCACCTTTACAATTCCGAAAGATCAAAAGAGTTTCATGAAAGATGGCCTCTTTCCATCGGAAGCACCGAAGCTCCTCATGGTGGCAATGGTTGAAAATGATGCATTTAATGGTAATATAAAGAAGAATCCTTTCAATTTTAAACACAATCAGTTAAGTGAAATTGCTTTACGTGTTAATGGTGTGAGTCATCCTGGTCCACCCTACAAACCAGATTTTGCTTCGGATCAATTTATGCGCAGTTATGTTGATTTTATGGATGTCTTTGGCTTTTACAATACGGATGATACCAACGGACTGACTATGAAAGAGTTTAAGAGTGGATATACTATTTATGCATTTGATTTGACTGCTGACAGCGATATTAGTGCACCCTATCGTCAAGCGAACGTGCCTCATAATATTCGTTTGGATTTGACGTTCAAAAGAACACTACCTGAGACGATCAATGTATTAATTTATGCAGTCTTCGATTCAAATATTGAAATTACAAAGTATCGTGACGTGATTCTTCAGTATAATCGTTAATGAGTTGGTTGACTGCTGACGATATTAAGACTAAAGTGCAGCATGATGCAGACGAAGCGACGTTGAAAGCTTTCGATAATGTCTATTCACTCGATACCTTACCACCTGCAGTAAATCACTATCCCATCTTTATTGTGCTAAACACTCATTCACAGAATTTAGGCGGTGAGCATTGGAAAGCGATCTTTATTGGAGAAGACCGACGTGGTGAACTATTTGACTCTCTTGCTCAACCTCCAAATATACCAACACAGCAGTGGTTGAGAAAACATACGCGTCAATATCAGCGAAATGAACGCATACTACAACATCCACTTTCATCAACGTGTGGTGCTTTTGTACTGTACTTCATCTTAAAACGTTTACATGTATCTCGATTTGCATCTGTTATTCAAAACTTTTCATGTAATCCATCCTCTAATGAAAAAATGATTTGTAAGTTCTATCATGATTTGAAATAAAAACATCATGTTGGAAAAATTGTTTTTTATTTTACAATCCGCTGGGTACGTACATACTCAATGAGATAGTCTAGGATCATATTTGCTTGTTCATGAGATTTTAGTCCAGTAATGATCACTTTACTATTATGAAAGATTGCCACATGCACAGGCAACCAACAACTAATGAGAGCTGCAGGAAAAAGTTCGGGTTCATAACACAAACTGTAACTGCTGGTACGAATCTTCAAAAATGATAGACTGTCACTCAATTGAGTAGAGATCACCATATTGTCCACAGTCAGATTCGACATCACACACCTCTCCCTCTTCCATATCCGACGTAGTAGTCTTTGTAGCTCTAAGCGCATTGACTGCGCCGATGAATGAGAAAGGGCGCCGAGAATCTGTACAGTCCCATTTGGGAAGAGTTGAAGATTCCGTGAATTGTTCATCTTCACCACTAACATTTGAGGACGGCCCGGGTAATACTTGCTGTTTGGAAGCTGTTGGCGTAATGTTGTCAGATCGATTTTGGTGTAGAGTCTGAAGCGACGGAGAATGTTGACGATGGTGTAGCGATGGCGCTTCATGATGAAAGAATGAGTAAATTGAGCGATGTACCTTCCTTTTATACTTTTCCCAACTACCTTGATGAAATGTGAAGTTAGTATGAAGTTGGGAATGATAGAGTTGAATTCGCCGATTGTTGACGCGCAGCCAGATGCGATTTCCAATACGTGAATGTCTTTTCATATAGAAGTATTTCAAGTCCTTCATGATATGATGTAGAGATTGAAAATGACGATAAGATAAAACAAACTCTCTTCTCACATTTCCAGTTGAATCTTTGAAATAGACGTTTCGATCATGATCCGTTTCAATACGTTGTAGGGAATCTAATTTCCAACTCATGGTGCGTGGTAATCATATCTGATTAAGATTTGCATAGTAGGGCGATGAACTCACGACGAATAAATGTCATGATGGAGCGATGTATGTATCTTCTATACTTCTCCCAATTGTATTTGCGAAATGAGAAACAGTTTGCGGAATGAGAATGGTAGATTTGAATTTCATTTCTGTAATGTTGAAGCCAAACTTGATCACCCAAGGAGATGAATCTTAATGTTTCAAAATATTCCAAATCCCTCATGATATCATTGAGGTTGACAAATTGTCGCCATGTTAATGTAATTCCTCTTGATGTATGACCATGAGAATTTTTGAAATGTACGTTTCCATCACGATCAACTCTGATATATTGTAGAGAGTCCAAAATCCAAGTCTTCATGATGTTATGCAAAGTTGCAGATTAGCAATATAAAAATGTCGTTTTATCATATTTTGCTTAGCAATGCGGCTACAAAGAGATTTACTAGCAATCGAGCCGCACTCTTTTCTACTCCCATTGATCATGCACAACAGCTAAATGGGAATTGGGAAGTGGGTGTCACTCAACTTGTTTATAGCAACTGTGTCTATACTTTTGATCATGAGGTGATGACTATTAATATGAGGCGTACAGCTGCTTATCAATGTGAAAAGGGGTGCCGAGTATACATTCCACAGTGGCCAAAGAAAGATCTCTTATCATGTAAAAAGTTTATATATGATTTCTTGAATAAAGCGTGTAAACATATTGTCCAATTTACTCCGCACAATGATGATTATAATTATGTACATCATGTAGTTGAGAAAGATTGGATTGTTGGTTTAAGTCCAAGTTTAAGAAATGATTTAGGCTACCTCGCTAGCGCCTTAACAAGCTATGATAATTTTAACGTTAATTACCACATAAGTGGTCATAAACAGTTAATATATCGAGAGGAAGCTTATTATGTAGATCTTATTCCAAGAAATGAGAAGACGTTGGTGAAGAAGATTGTGATTAAGCCAAGAAAGACAAACATGACTCCTGAAACATTATTGAAGAAATTTAATTATCTCCTTCGAGTTGATGACAAACAAGTGGCAACATTGACTTATATTAAATCATCTAATCATATTGCAATAAGCAAATTAAATGATGATGATCTAGTATTAGTTTGTTCAAAAGATTTTCATCAGTTCTTACGACATCGTTCTGCAGCTGTTCATGGAAAATCTGATATGCAACATTTACCATGTGAAAGGTCAAATCAATTTGATACAGAATGGGCCGTATCTTTATACAGAAAGTGTGTAGAGCCTTTTGGTGGTTTCTTACATGAAACAAGAGTGTTGATGCCTCGCATTATTACTTCGGTTAAATTGGTTGTAGATTATTTAAATGAAGTGATTAATGAGCAACATATTTCATTTTCTGAAAAAGAAGGTACTTTGTCTCTCACTATAAATGGAAAAGGTATTGAACTAATTATGGATAAAACTCTAATGGACATTTTGGGTTTTGATCAAAATATCTTTAAAAGTGGTACTGTAACCAAAGCTAGCGCAGACATGTCGCTATCGCGTCGTATTAACTATTTTCAGATATATTCCAATATTGGTGAAGATGTACGTGTGGGAGATGTTGAAGCTCCATTGCTAGCAATGATACCATACCAGCCAAAAAGCTGCAGTATTTTATCTGAGCATACTTTCAAGAAAGTGCATTATACAAAGCTGAAATCAAACTACATCCCACAAATTGATATTGCCATTTATGATGATGCTGGTGCGTTGATTCCTTTTCATAAAGATGCTGTGACAAGTATTACACTCCATTTCCGAATGAAGAGTTAATGCAAAAGTATGCTAATATATTTTTCCAATGTGAATAATATGGAAAGTGAAAATAAGGACTCGTTTCTAATCTACTTGCCCAGTAATGCTTCTATGAATAAATTTCCCAAAAATAAACCATCAGACTATCGAGTAGAATTAAATCGGCCACTGCATTTAGAAGGTGAATGGGAAGTTGGCGTTTCTAGTATTTGCTATGATAGCAATATTCAGAATGTGAATGATTTGGAAGAAATGATATTGACTCCTCGCACCCATGATGGAATAACGATGAATAATGCATTTCAGTTCCCATACAATTTAACATCAGATGGAAAGTGGAACTATGAATGGATTCAGATAAAATCAGATTCTTATGAGCCATTTGGGAATGAGAAAATTATTAAGGCATTCAACAGTGGTAATACTTCCATCATGAAGAATAAAAATCAGAAAGCTTATGAGTTTACTATCTATCATTGGAGTGGGAGACAGTTCCTCCGCTTTCATTCTTTTACTAAAGGTCTTACGCTGAGGTTGGATAGTGAATTCTATCCACATCTTGGTTTTGGTCATGGACTACATCTAACGTCAATTGCTACTGCAAATGTTAAAAAAGTTTATTCAACTCGAATCAACAAATTTCATTATAGATTTAAAATATTTGATGAAGATGTTGTAGAATGCGAAGAACGCATCATTTTGAAAAAGCGTGGTGTTCAACCTTTATCACTTATTGAGTTAGTAAAACGATGGAATGAGACTGTGGGTAAGAAGTATGGAGAGAAAATTATGGCGGACAAAAATAAGTTGGTTATTCAGAAATATAATGACAAACTTACAGTTTATTTCTCTCCAACCTTGCGTCATTTTGTAAGACATTATACGCCTATTATTGGAAGCGGTGTGGTGTATGGTTCTCATGAATATCACACTAAAGCTGATTCAGTTAATGATGAATGGTGGGTGGACATCTATGGCGATCGCATCAAGAAAATTTACCAGTCTTATGAAGAATCTAAAGTTGCTATCAATATAATGCCGCGTCTATATCATACAGTTGAAAGCTTCATTCATGTAGTAAATCCTTATATACAACAGAAGTTGAAGCATGTGATGAAAAGTAAATATGATGTAAAGACACACCACATTTCGTTTTCAATTGAAAAACAACGCGTTGTTCTGAAACTGGGTGATGACATTCAATGTCAATTGAGTAAAAATTTGAAAAAACTCTTTGGCTTTTCAATGCTACAAACTGTGTTTGCTGCTGCGCATACGATTGGTATAGAAACACCAATGACACTTGATAAACATGAACAACACCTTTACATTCAAAGTGATTTGATTTTACCTATTTCTGTTGGCGAGAAAAAAGAATACATTTTACGTGATTTCATTCATGATAAAGACGCTTCATATGGAATAGTCGAGAAGATGTTTGAATCTATTTTCTATCATCCCGTCGTCAAACAAACTATACCCTCTATTGCTATCAAAATTACCAATGGTTTACAAGAGTGTATCCATGTGAAAGATACTAAATCCCTCGTAACTTTAGTGTTTCGGAAAACAAAGTGAAGTCATTGTGATATGTTTATTGAAATAAAAATATGTATATGAAAAAGTCTTTTCACAGATATAGGGGGAATGGGCTGACTGTAGGCATATATTCACAAGGAAGAAACGATCTCATGCGATACATAAAACAACCATGTATATCTACAAAAAGCAACATCAAAATACTGAGTTAAAGTTGATTATGTCAATACATCTCCTGAATGTGGTAGCGTGAGTTTTATTCTTTTGGGTGGAGGTATGTTTGTGTCAGGATGTCCATGTGGAAGAGATGTGTTATGTCCTATCCAACACCTCTTATCCTCCCATGCTGAAAGTGCTCGTTTCTTGAACGTGTACGTTTTCACAGTATGAACTTGAGATTTTAAGATTGTCATATTGACAAACGTTATAGTTTTATTTTTATAGGCCTTCTTATAGGACCGATGTTTCATTTTATGAACAATGGATTTTGATATACCTTTAGCACGCTTAATACTATCTGCACATTCTTTTAGTTTCATGGAATACATTTTCGGACGGAGGAGAATCATTTCATCTATTTCCTTTCCTGCTGTTTCATCCTTAAAACAACCAAGTTTGGCTTTATTCTGTATGGAATAGAGTGGATGAGTGGGATTGTAGTTAGATGTATCGAAATATTTTTCTAATGACTTACCTACTTCATTAAAATTTAAATCTTTTTGAGTGGTAATTCCTAAAAAGAAACTATCTGTATCACCACCCAGCAAGCGAACCTCTTTTACGAGAGGGCATGGTTTTAATATTTTGTAGAAGAGTTGATACATTTCAAGCTTGGAATAATCTAAAACGGCTTGCCCAATATAGATGGGTTTGCACAACTCAACTTCTGATTTAATCATTTTAACACCTACAAGATCCTCATCGATGATGTCTCTATCAATGAAAAGAGGTGATGAGGTCAATTTGTGATATTTTTGTTCATCAACGACTAGTTTGTAATTCATACGTTTTCTAACATCCTCCATGGTCTTTCCGAATAGACTATTATTCTTATATTTATAAAAATCCTTTTCAAAATTATTTTGGGCGAGTGCACGTTTTTGACTGTTACTATCTATGTAGGGTTTGAGGAAGGCTTTCTGTCTAAATTTGATAATGCGGTGAACTGACTTTAGAAGCATGCCCATTTCTAAATAGAATTTTAATATGCAGAAGTGTACGAGATAATTTTTCTTATCATATTGGGTGAGTAAAAGTTTGCGGCATGGTTTGTACCTTGGCTGTCCACACTCTGTTAAGTTATTATGAAATTGTGACATGAATGGTGAAAACATATCTTCAGTCACTTCGCCAGATTCAGGTGCGAGTGGGAAATCAGCAGTTTTATTTTTAATACTATTTGGATAAATCAAATCCACTTCAAAATAATATCCCCAATCACCTTCATCTGGAATATTCAGTATGTTTGAAGGGTTGGAGTAATACTCAAGCTCATTTTGATTTAACCAACTAAACTCGGAATGAGGTAGTGGTTTAGACAGTGAACTGCCATATAAATTATTTTGGTCATAGTACTTTAGGTGGATATGATCATCACCTACTGTTTCAGATTTTATATGATGTTTATTTACAAATGTGAGACCACCGCGTATTCCGCGCTCAAATATATTATACATCTCCGGGTCTTGTAAGAGATGAATGGTCTCACCAGTCATTTTAAAGGCTGATTTAAAGGACATGGCTGGTAGACTGACAAAGTGGATAGGATCTAATTTGTCTTCTTCTAATGCCACTCGTCGAAACTCCTGAAAGACATCAGCCAGCAAAATGACATCTAATTCTAAGTAAGCGATCATATAATCGCCAAACGTTTTACAATTAAATTTTAACCATGCCTCTTGAGCATGTTCATAGTCCTCTACTGGACAATCTTCACCCGTCAAATCGTTTTTGAATTTGTCAATGGAAGGAAGGGTTGTTTCATTTAGTTTAGACATTGAGCTAAAATACGCATAAGGAAAGACTCCTTTGCGAGTGATTATTTCATCCGTTAAGTTTGGATAGTGTTTCTTCAAAGTTTGACTATGGGGAAGAAACTTGAGATTACGAACGAGAGAAGCTAGTGACGCTGACATGAATTGAAATGAATCTAAAAATTTTATTTCGAAGAAGACTGTCTTATTTTCTTTAGTTTTATCTACTGGTACTTTTGCTGTCATTGCCATGAATTTTTCTCTCGTTTGTGCTATTACATTAAACTGCCACGATTTCATCTGGCTCAACCCTCCTTTTATGAGCATATGACTGTCATAGCCCTTAAAGTTATGAAAAATGACGGGTAGTACACGACGTCTCAACCTAAGTGAAAAGTTACATTTGGAGCAGAGTGCGTTTCTAAATTTACCAGTGATGTGATCATGATCACGCACTTTCTTAATTTTATCGTCATCAAACGTTTTATGACATTTAGGACAGGATGTGCAACTTTCAAATTTTTGTTTGTCTTCATCTGACATATGTAGTGACTTACGCTGCAATTGGGAATCATATGATTGTTGAAATTTTGCAGCTTTATCGAGAAATTCTAGAAATTTTGAAATGCAATCTTCACCTTGCCAAGTATGCATTTTGTTTTGTCTATTCCTAAAGTGGTCATGCCATACTTCATAGCAGGATATGGCTGCTGGCTTGTGGATGATATCATCAATGTAGCATTCTATGTCTGCGTAAATGACACGCAGGGGACTTAATTCGTCACCATTATCCCTATGTGAAAATATTTTATCTTTGGGCATGCGTTCCATTTGTAATTTACCTCGCTTGCACCATTCATAGTGAGTTTCAAATTTATCTTTACTCCAAAATGAGCGGATGCAGCGGTCGCATACAAAATGTTCACCTCTTTTAGAGTGCCCCAAGTGAGTGTACAAGCGAGAGATTTTGGGAATACCACAGTAGTGCCATTCCTCGCTATCATCTTGTTTTACTAATAAGAGGTTGACTACACGTTCATAACAAGTTGAACGTGAATTATAGCGGGCACCCTTCAACCCCTTCTCCCACACGTGAACGACAATTTTAATCTTATTATGTTTTTCGAACGTTTCTACATCTTTGATTTTCATGTTGTTACTATCACAACCTTCAAAGTCTAGTTCATCCTCCCACTGTCTATAGCTATAGGTGCGATCTCGATGCGCGTTGATATCATTATAGTGAAGGATGGATAGGACTGCATATTTGAAACACTGTGATTTACAATCAACATTGATGACAGCTTTCTTATTATACAACGTTTTTGGAAGTTTAAATGTGCCTCGAGCTGCATGACTTTCTAATAGGGAAATTTTGAATATGGCTGAGTCCACACCATCAAAAATGAGAGCGCTGTCGCGTTGATTGAATTTATCTACATTTGATTTTAAACATTGAATGTGAAAATTTAGCCAAGACTCGCAGTCTACAACTTCGGTTGCGGAAGAGGAAGGAATATGAAACTGTATTCTCTCCGTCACTTGACCCGTTTGAAAATCTATTTTAATATATTTTAGTTTAAGGTAGATGAGCGCCTTCATTCTAAAATTGTCTAAATTATTGAAGAGCGCTTCGATAATGTTAGAATTTTGAAGGAGCCACTCAGGAAAATCTACAATTTGAGTATTGGACTCCATGCAGTAGTCGCGTACTAAATTATTATGTGAAACATTAATGAGGGAGATGGTAGAGGTACCGTTGGTGTAGTGATCATTTGCATGCGTGTGTTGAAGTCTGTGCGAAGATCGCTGAAAGTGACTATCAAAAGAAAGAGGGCACAAATTGCAAGGAAAGGAGATGTCATCGTCAGAATCAACTTCACCTCCGGAGATTGACACCGCTTTGCGTTGACACACACGTTGTTTGATGTGTCGAAGGAGACTGTGCTTCCTTGTAAACATATGTCCGCAGTCGGCACATTCCCACTCGTTGCCTTGCCGCGAGAGTCCTGAGCTGGAACTCACATCACCTGAAAGAGAAATCATTCTTTCATCTCTGTTCAAGCCTCAGTGTAGTGTTACAACCTACCTTGACTCAATAACTCTAAACTTTCCTCGAGAAGAGAGGGCGTTGGTGATGAAGTTGATGCCTGAAATTGAGGAAGATGCTATTAGTCACACGTTTGAGGGAGATGAGAGGAAATTTTCAACTTACCATTTCAACGAAATCAAGTTTAAGGTTGATACTTCTACAAGATAGAGACTTCACTCAAATAATAGTCAAAGAGAGAGATCGTGCGTTCGTCACTTGTATGATTCACAGATTAAATGAAATGACCTGAATGTCACTTTGCTTATATACTTTCATCCTCTTCATTCATTGGATGTTCATTCTGATTGGCTGCTTGTGTATACTTAAGAATTAGAAAAATGTTAAAGTTATCATTATTCAAAGTCAGCATTTCAAAGACAACATGACAAGTCCTCCAACAACACCAAATACCGCATTGGAGTTCTCCTCTCCATATACATCAGCAAAGGTGCTCGTTACACCAAATGCACCAAGAAAGGCGAAGGTGGAGAAGACATACAATCTCGACAATATACGAAAGTTATCATTATCGGAGGAGGATGAAGAGGAGTTGCCCGACCTAACAGGCATACGGTGGAAATATTTACAATATGATGCCGAAGGGGTGATGGAGATGACCAGCAAGTCGCACTTGCATCAAATATGGGAGTGGTACACCCCTAACTCCCAACCGCGAACCGTGGCGGAGTGGGCGTACATTGAGAAAGTGAGGGACGCTGCAGAAGAACGTTTAAAGCAGCTCAACTGTTTTTTGTAATCTATGTGAAGCCAGACTCTGGGACGATATTGACGATGAAGACCTTTTGAAATACATGCCATAATAAATGTTTATTTCGTATTATCTTTGCTTTCATACTGACTTACTTGAATGGGGTTTTAGTGAATAATTTAACCATGTATACTTTTTCATTTGGAAATAGTAGCACGCTTAGTCTAACTTGTAAATCTAAAAACATTTCATATGGACGATGATGGTAGATAAAATAGTGTCAAATAAATTAAGATAGCTTACACTTCTGATACAGGGATAGCAATCGACTGCGATCCATGTGTAAAGAGCTTGTTAGACTATGGATGGGCTTAAGTGGATGATTTAACCATGTATACTTTTTCATTTGGAAATAGTAGCACGCTTAGTCTAACTTGTAAATCTAAAAACATTTCATATGGACGATGATGGTAGATAAAATAGTGTCAAATAAATTAAGATAGCTTACACTTCTGATACAGGGATAGCAATCGACTGCGATCCATGTGTAAAGAGCTTGTTAGACTACGGAAGAGAGAAGTGTGTTATGTTGCGTGTGGCGCGTGAGTGTCCTCCCATTTCATTCCATTCATCAATTCGTCTCATTGATAGAGACAGGTAGAACTCATGGTTCTCATAACGTATGCAATGGAAAGTTTTAGGCAACCTTCGACAGTTGGCTAAATGTCGCCCTGGCGCGAATGCATACTACGTTGAGACAGAGGCAATCACTTGCAAACATGACGCAGAGAGGTTTAACAAGATTGACCATTGCCGAATGTCCCTTGCGGTATACATAGCTACGGGTTTCACCGCCGCCCTTTACAGGAACGCCCGTCGAAAGGAAGTATTACACCGAACTGCATTTGCAACGTTCAAGTTGACTGATAGCAGATTCAACTTAATGATAGTATTCGCCAGTCCGAAGACTGCCCAGGGCAAACCGCGAGGAGGTTCTATCATGTCTTGCCCCATGGTGGCCCTTAAGAGAGCCGATGGTTCGTTCTCGGGACGTGAATTTGACTATTGACTGGAATAGTCAATGGGTATGACGCTTAGGTTGTCGTATACCCTATACCGCCTAAGCCGTGGTGGTGCATCTGGCACCTTTCGGATGCGAGTGGTATTCGGAGTCCACACCTCATCCGTCCAAATGATCCTCTGATCTTCCCCTTCTTCTTCTCTTTTCTCATCCTCATCCCACTCGTCGAGGATGACGAACTCGGGAATGCCGTTGTCTTCATCAGTGAAGACGGGAATATTGTCGGCAGATGTCGCTTCCATCGTGACTTCAAATTGAATGAGAAGCGCTACAATCTTCTGGCTTATATAGGGTTTTCAACAATGAATTGCTCAACAGCGAATCAGAATGCTTCAGGGATAGCAATCGACTGCATAATGTTCAAGTTGACTGATAGCAGATTCAACTTAATGATAGTATTCGCCAGTCCGAAGACTGCCCAGGGCAAACCGCGAGGAGGTTCTATCATGTCTTGCCCCATGGTGGCCCTTAAGAGAGCCGATGGTTCGTTCTCGGGAGTCGTCATCCTACAGCCTACCAATTCTGCTGAGAGAGTCAAAGACTCTCTCTTTGGTAGCACTGTCGACTTCCACACTAACTGGCATGTGAGTATAGAGTGGAATGTAGCGCCATTCCGTTGGATTGACAGCAGTTGCTGTCATCGGATTGCCAATCCGAGCAAGATTGTTGTGGACTCTGTCTTGCTCCTCTAGCCTGACAAACTCCTCAAATAAATTTCGCGGCCTTATCTGCGGTCCGCGAGGAGAGCTAACTTGACTGTTCGGCGTCTGCATGATTGAAATGAAATGAAATGAGAGGCAGTGGTTTATATACCCCTCTAACGCGACGCAACGTTCAAGTTGACTGATAGCAGATTCAACTTAATGATAGTATTCGCCAGTCCGAAGACTGCCCAGGGCAAACCGCGAGGAGGTTCTATCATGTCTTGCCCCATGGTGGCCCTTAAGAGAGCCGATGGTTCGTTCTCGGGGACGTGAATTTGACTATTGACTGGAATAGTCAATGGGTATGACGCTTAGGTTGTCGTATACCCTATACCGCCTAAGCCGTGGTGGTGCATCTGGCACCTTTCGGATGCGAGTGGTATTCGGAGTCCACACCTCATCCGTCCAAATGATCCTCTTGATCTTCCCCTTCTTCTCATCCTCATCCCACTCGTCGAGGATGACGAACTCGGGAATGCCGTTGTCTTCATCAGTGAAGACGGGAATATTGTCGGCAGATGTCGCTTCCATCGTGACTTCAAATTGAATGAGAAGCGCTACAATCTTCTGGCTTATATAGGGTTTTCAACAATGAATTGCTCAACAGCGAATCAGAATGCTTCAGTGATAGCAATCGACTGCATAATGTTCAAGTTGACTGATAGCAGATTCAACTTAATGATAGTATTCGCCAGTCCGAAGACTGCCCAGGGCAAACCGCGAGGAGGTTCTATCATGTCTTGCCCCATGGTGGCCCTTAAGAGAGCCGATGGTTCGTTCTCGGGAGTCGTCATCCTACAGCCTACCAATTCTGCTGAGAGAGTCAAAGACTCTCTCTTTGGTAGCACTGTCGACTTCCACACTAACTGGCATGTGAGTATAGAGTGGAATGTAGCGCCATTCCGTTGGATTGACAGCAGTTGCTGTCATCGGATTGCCAATCCGAGCAAGATTGTTGTGGACTCTGTCTTGCTCCTCTAGCCTGACAAACTCCTCAAATAAATTTCGCGGCCTTATCTGCGGTCCGCGAGGAGAGCTAACTTGACTGTTCGGCGTCTGCATGATTGAAATGAAATGAAATGAGAGGCAGTGGTTTATATACCCCTCTAACGCGACGCAACGTTCAAGTTGACTGATAGCAGATTCAACTTAATGATAGTATTCGCCAGTCCGAAGACTGCCCAGGGCAAACCGCGTGGAGGTTCTATCATGTCTTGCCCCATGGTGGCCCTTAAGAGAGCCGATGGTTCGTTCTCGGGAGTGTCGTGATGGGGTGGTAAAGGCGGGCAAAGATCTGCAATGAAAATGATATGTATTAGAATAGGATATACTATCTTATTTACTTTTTCACTTACCAAGTTAGTCATCCTTTGGTAGTCTCGCGCGTTTCCGAATCGAAAATTTATGCAAGTGACCGCGCATTCTCAGGCTGGCATGGAGACACTTCTTGCTCGGATGACCGTTGTAACATACTATACTTTCGTCGAGACTTTTATTTACCAATACTTCGCCGGCCAAATGATTGTCCCGAATAGGGATGTGGAATTCAAACAAACGATCCTCATTCACACGCTCCCACTCATCCCTCATGCGCTCCAACTTCTCATACGCCTGCCTCTCATCACCCCGCCGAGCCACAGTCCTCTCCAACTCAACATTCTTCGCTCTCAACACACTCATCTCCTTCATCATCGCCTCAAACTTCGCCTCTGCATCTCTCATTCTTCTCTCCGCAGCACTCGCCCTCTTCTCACACGCATCATTCTTCTCTTCCAACTCTCGCGTCTTATTCTTCAAATCAGTCACACAACGCCTCATTCTAATGTTTTCATCCGCCACCTCCTTCGACTTCAAATCCTTCTTTTTTAACTCATCCAACTCCTTCACAACTTCATCCTTCACTTTCTTCAAACTCTCAAACTTATTCACTAACAAATCATGCGCCATCTGCTGCGAAACATGCCTCTTCTCCTCATCCTTCAACCACTTCGCCGACTGCTTACGTATCCCACCACTCTTCTTTTTTGGGGAAGATGAGCTCTTCGGGGGGTCGGTGATGACAATGTTGGACACCTCCGACGACGAAGAGCTCAACTTCCTCACACGCTTCCTCACACGCTCCCTATCTAAATCCACATCATCCTCATCATCACTGTCAAGCACTCTCTTCCGCTGCTCAATCTCAGCCTCCAACGACGCAACCGCTCTCGCCACCTCATCATTCTCAACAACATTCTCAACAACATTCTCAACAACATTCTCAACATTCGCCAACATTCGCTCCCTCTCTTCCACAATCAACTGCGTAAATCTCAAATCAGTCACTAAACCACCACTACAGTCAGCATGCACTCCGTAAAAACGCGCCTCATCCTCATCACCCTTCAGCACTCTACACTTCACGCAAGCAACCCTATTCAAGACAATCATGTGGCCGGTGCCCGCCTTCTTCACATGAGCTTTGGCGTCCGCACTGCGATTAACTCGCCCACAAGAGCACATTTTGATATGGTATTTTCTGTTTCTATCGTTTGCCATGCCTGATTTATCGTTAGCTGTAAGATAATGAAATTTGTATAAGTTTGGAATCATGTAGTACAGTCATATTCCTAAAGAGTGTAGTGAGTGGCACTCGATCCCGTCGACAGCCCGAACGCCTTGTACCGATCACTAGGGAAGTGAGAGATCTTCCCCGATACCCGCTCTTTACAGCTGAAGACATCATTGTCACTGCCCCGAAGTGGTAACAGGAACGCCGAGTCAAAGGTAGTGATCAGTAGCTGGGATCTAACCCCTCAAAGCTGCCTTAGACTTAGTTAAATTTCAAATCTGATAGCAGATTTGAACTCAGGATACTTGAAAACCTTAGTCTATATGTTAAAACTTTGAAAAAACTGAAAATTAAGAATTTTTAAAAAATTCCGCATTTTACTACTCATACTACTTTTAAAAAATTTTATCAGTAGTAAAGACACTATCAAACTCTATCATACAAACTTTGAAGTAGCAAGATAGCTTGCCTACTTCAAAAGATAGAGTCCTTTGCACCCGATATCGGGAGCTCAGAGCGACGACCGTCGCTTACCTCGTCTTTCGATGAAGTGATCAGACTTACGTTGTCGGGGGTTTATATATGCTCGGAAGAAAACTTAAAATGGCTCTATCTCCGAAAGTATTCATCGTAGCGACATGCGGTTTGTTGCAAACGATTTGTCTCATCATTCTTTACAATATGACACCTGAACCATTCTCATATGACCACGGGAAGTTGGTCCGCCAGCACATGTCCATGTAACATGCCACAAGTGAAAAAATTCCTAAGTGTGAGAGCTCCAGTGTGGTGAAAATTTTGAAAAATTTAAAAACTTCCGAATTTCAACCTGGGACCTTAACCAAAACATTTTTCATCAAATTTCACTGACCTCCCCCCCCTCGTTCAGAGAAATTTGATGAAAAATGTTTTGGTGACGGTCCCAGGTCGAAATTCCACACTTTGGAAAATTTTCAAAATTTTACCCATACAAAGTCACTCTGACACTTAGGATTTTTTCAGGTGAGCGAGCTCCGACCTAAAATCTTGTAACCGCTCTAACTTTTGAACGAAGACAGATAGGAACAAGCCGATTCTTTCACTGAATTTGTCTCACTCTTAGCTTTCAAACGAGCTATTGCACGACAAAATCCGTCCACTAGAAGCCAAGATAGAAGCTAGCTGTCCAGAGGGGGGGGGTCAGTGAAATTTGATGAAAAATGTTTTGGTGGCGGTCCCAGGTCGAAATTCCACACTTTGGAAAATTTTCAAAATTTTACCCATACAAAGCCACTCTGACACTTAGGATTTTTTCAGGTGAGCGAGCTCCGACCTAAAATCTTGTAACCGCTCTAACTTGTGAACGGCTGGTCCGATTGACTCGCAACAAAAAATGTTGTCGAGCAGTTTTTTCTCCTCTTTCAAACGAGTAGCTGTAAGACAAAATCCGTCCACTAGAACCAAAGTTAGAAGATTGCTGTCGGGGGGGGGGTCAGTGAAATTTGATGAAAAATGTTTTGGTGACGGTCCCAGGTCGAAATTCCACACTTTGGAAAATTTTCAAAATTTTACCCATACAAAGTCACTCTGACACTTAGGATTTTTTCAGGTGAGCGAGCTCCGACCTAAAATCTTGTAACCGCTCTAACTTTTGAACGAAGACAGATAGGAACAAGCCGATTCTTTCACTGAATTTGTCTCACTCTTAGCTTTCAAACGAGCTATCGCACGACAAAATCCGTCCACTGGAAGCAAGCTGTCCAGGGGGGGGGGACGTCAGCCGAAAATTTTTTCTCTCCGATTTCGCTGGAAACATCCTTCCTAACCCAAAATTTCACGTAGATTCCGAATCTGACCTCCGTTTTCTCATCCGATGCTTCGTTTGGACGCTACACACCAAAAACATCACACACTATAGCCTCAAGACTAATCCTGGCGGTCGCCCACGTCAACCTAGACGGTCGCCCACGTCAACCAGGCGGTCGGACCAACTCACCCGAGTCTCACACTCTGTCGTTGCAGAGGGGGGGGGCACGTCAGCGAACATGTTGTGAACGTGGACCCACCTGGCCGGCACACCACGACAGACCACAACCTCTGTCGTTCCAGAGGGGGGGGGACGTCAGCGAACATGTTGTGAACGTGGACCCACCTGGCCGGCACACCACGACAGACCACAACCTCTGTCGTTCCAGAGGGGGGGGGGACTCAGACACGAAGCACCACGGCGGCCGACCACGACACTCTGCCGTGCCAGAGGGGGGGGGACGCAGCGATGGCCGCCATCTTGCGCGGTCCAGAAGTGGAGTTTTGCTTACTACTGATGTTCTCCTGGTATTTTTGTGCGAACTGTTTTTCAAGTTTTGAGAAATATCAAAAACGTTCTGATTTATTTTGATGATATTCTCGTGTATGGGTCAAACCAAGAGGAACATGATTCTGTGCTGAAACAGGTTACTGATGCTTTAAATTCTGTAAAGTTTACGATTAATGACGAGAAATCTCGTTTTGGTGTGAAAGAAATTGAATTTTTGGGACGCCGTTTAACCTCCGATGGTATTCAACCTCCTAATGGTGCTTTACGTGCTATTCAAGAATTGTCTATTCCTACTTGCAAGAAAGAGATGCAATCGTTCTTGGGCTTAGTGTCACACTTCCGTTCGTATGTTCTCAATTTCACTGACTGTACGAGTTCCCTTTATGATCTTTTGAAAGATGATGTACCGTTTACCATTACTGATGAAATACAAAAGTCTGTCGATGAAATCAAAACTGCCATTGTCAATTCTACATTGCTTGGATATTTTGCAGCAAAAAGTGTGTTTACGATAGGTTCAAAAGATTCAAAGACGGGAGAGAATCGGTAGAGAACGAAACACGCTCCGGTCGTCCATCGACAAGCAGAACTGACGTCATGATTGCAAAAGTGCGAGACATTTTGTATCAAGATAGGCGGATGACACTTCGGTTGATGGCGGAGGAGTTGGGAATGAGTAAAGACACTGTCCACACCATCGTTCGGGAAGACCTTGTAAAGCGGAAGATTTGTTCACGTTTTGTGCCACAACGATTGACTGTGTAGCAAAAGCAGAGACGATTGGAATGCTCCAAAGATTCATCAGCCAATGTCAACATGATCCCTCCTTTCTCACCACCATCGTTACTGGAGATGAATCATGGTGCTACCAAAATACGACCCAGAAACCAAGTGCCAATCGACGGCTTGGTGTTCTCCATTTCCGCCAAGACCCACAAAGAGTCGACTTCTAAAGTCGAAAGTGAAAACAATGCTGATGGCCTTCTTCGACAACGACGGTTTGATACACAAAGAATTTGTACCCTCCGGTCAGATAGTGAACACCGCATTCTATGAAGAAATTTTTAGGCTATCGTTGCAACGCATTCGTCGTGTCCGACCAGAACTGCGCAGGACTGGATCATGGGCGCTGCTTCACGGCAATGCACTGGCTCACAGTGCGATTCGTGTTCGACAATTCTTGGCTCAACGTGGCATTGTTGCGATTGACCATCCACCGTACTCACCAGACTCGGCTCCAGCTGACTTCTTTCTTTTTCCTCGACTAAAGAATTTCCTCAAGAGTGCTCGTTTTGACGATGTGGAAGACATTCAGAAGACTGTGACGAGGCTCCTGCAGACCATTCCCGCGGAGGCTTTTTCGGACAGCTTCCAAAAATTTCTTGAGCGCTGTCAGCGGTGTGTTGAGAAGGGTGGGGACTATTCTGAAGGGCAACAATTAATTTTTGTGATATCTGGAACTTTTATTGCTCTATGAGAAAATTCACCGAACTTTTTAGACACGCCTTGTATTGTCTCCACCAATGTTCAGCTTGCATATTCAGTAAAAATCAGTGCAAATTCGTTCTGAGTCGGCTATTTCGACCGGTCTGCTTGTAATTCATGTAGCCTACAACTACCTAGTATGCTTTCAATCAACTTGCAATCAAAAGTTCCTACGAAGTTAACATAACTAATATATTTGACTAACTGCAAAATGCAAAGCAAACAGGTTATTAATTATGGATAAGAAGACTTAAGTGATGCTGCGCAAGCACTTTTAATTAGCGACGCCGGTCATCATCAGGCGACTGAAAATTCTTTGAACATGCAGATTATACATGCAACCGCTTTTCAAGCTCCTGTGATAGACTTACAGTCAAGTTTAAATAATGAGCCACAATTAATTATTTTAAGTCATTGGAGTCCATCTAAAGAACTGAAGAATTTATCTTCTCTCTGAGAGAGGATATCACACTGCTAAAACATCAAATCATAGTAGCAAGTAAAAAGCGCACTCTGAAATAGGGTTACATTTCAATATATTCTCTAATTTTAAAGAAACCGGTCCGGCAAATACATTTTGAAGGAAGTAATGCATCAGATTTCTTCACAGAATTAGATTCATCTGCGCGCGCTTCGGTTTCCTAGAAAGGAATGGCTATATGTAACCTTGATATCGAAATGGCACATCACAGAATCAGACAACTTGCTCGTTCTCGAAAGGATAATTCGTGTATCGCTTGCTATTGGAAATGGCAAACAATAAGCTGTCAGCAGAGGACACCAGAGCCAGAGAGATGCGTGCGTGCTGTGATATCAATTCGCACACACCAAATCATACATCGATGCCTGGCTTCGATTTAGCGTATGCACTATACAGTGAGAGATGCCGAGGAGAGGATGTGAAAACATCAAGTGAACTAATTTTCGTACGCCTGCTACTTTTTTTGATAATGATCGGAAGGGCCAACATTATGGAGAAGCTTGTGCGCAATGATCTGAATTCTTCGAATTTGAAGGAATTTTGGCAATCGAAGCACTCTGCTGGTACTCACATTAATCCGCAAGCGACGCACTTTTTTCCTGTCTCTGTAAGGTATTAGGAATTTCTTTTTGCCCACTTTATAGGTTCCTCGATGTGCCGTCGATTTCGTAGTAATCACACTTCTAGCAAACCGAAGGAGATAAACAAAATATTTAATTCTGTGGATTTCTTGGTAAATTATTATCTGTGTTCAGACTGCATGAGAATTGACAACGTAATTATCATGCAAGCAACGCAATCAAAGTATATTTATGAGTATATTCGAATGCAAAATGATCATTACAACAGGACAGGATGTTGAAGTCATCGAACAGAATTGTCTGAAACAGTCTACAGATGATAGATCCTTAACACCACCAGGTAAGAAGTATAACGGACAGTCTTCAATTATATGAAGCATTGTTTGTGGAAGGCGCAGTCGCAATTAGGGGAGTCACGTCCATCCCATTTATGTAGCATGCTAGGGCAAAAGCATGGAAGGGGACGCGTTGGATCACTTATCAATTGCCTGTTGCGAGCTGGGAATTTCTCCCGCCATGATCCATTGACGTCGAAGTTCTTCTCAGGTGGGTCTCGCCAGATAGGGTAACGAGAGAGGAGTGGCACATAGGGATGATCCAGAAGGTCATTGTTGATTGGCAGTTCTGGTATGGCCATTACGGAATCGAGGAGTCTTTTTGTATTCAACCCTCGTCGGCTGTGAGGAGGAGCGATGTTACATAAAGTTGGAAGCCATTCAATTTCAGTTGGTCTAATTGATCCGGTAATTATTCTCATAGTAGAGTTTAGTTATGCGTCGATGACTTTGCAATGAGCAGATCTTCGCCACACGGGTGCGCAGTACTCAGTCGCTGAATAACAGACGGCCAATCGTTCAGTTCGCAAGGTGGTGGCTCCAGCATCCCACCGTGATCCGACAAGCATCTGAAGGACATTATTTCTTGAACTGATTTTCATTGCGAGCTTCTGAAGATGGCTCTTGTAAGTCAAACTTCAATGAAAATTAATGTCTTGTAGTGTCACAGCGAGGTAGGTAGAAGAATTATCGTGTTTAACAGGAGTCCCGTTCATATAGATGTCCGGTGCCGTTTTACATTGGCTTGAGGTGGAAGCTCGATGCAACAGTTTTCATCACACTAGGCCGAAGACTCCAGTCTTTGCAAAAAGCTGCCGTCAGTTCCATGTCGCTATTCCATTAGAGATCTTTACTATCCTCTCTACCAGACGGTGTCGTAGGCCGCTGTTAAATCGAGGAAGACGGCCCGCGTCTTCAATTGCTTCTGAAGTTTCTGAATAGCTTAGTTCTCAAAAGCCAAATCGAAGTAATTACAATAACGTGAGAAAATGGACTTCTTCGGTTACAATTATTTTATCAAGGTTGGCAGACGTTTCGCTGTTACAGCCTTCTCAATGCCAGTGAAACACAATGAGTACAAGACTGATTTGCACGGGGTGAACAAGATTCGACAGACTGAAATCAATAGATAATGACAATACAACCCAGTATGTCACGTAAGGTAGGAAATATGTGGTAAGTTTACAACACACTGAAAACGAGCAAAACTTTAGTCAGAGACAAACATATAATGTAGACATATGAAGAAGAAAGCAAAATACATAAAAAATTGAAAAAAATGATTCGAGGTAGAAAAATTAAGAAAAATAAAAAGATAGGAATAAAAAAAAGAATCCAACATTGTCCAAATGAAAATCAAACAACAAAACAAGTCGCAAAACAAATTGAAAGAACATAATAAATGATAATCCACAGGTAAATAATAAAAAACATAAAGTACAACATAATTTAGTACAAATTAAAAGCATTTTCCCTCCCATTACGACCGCTGATGATTTGCACATGGGGAATAGGAGAAATCTAATGAGCTTCCTAAATCAATCTTTTGTGATAATAACAAGCACCTGTGTGCAACAAACTCCTAGTAAAAGAAATTTCACAGGTTGGATGTTCTCAAATAAAATGCAGAAAGACGGGGAAACGGTACTGGTTTTATTGGTTATATTTGAGTGCCCCAAAATCCGATGGCGCATGACTCGACAGGTTTCACCAACATGCCGTTTGCTGCATAGATTGCCGGTATTTGGTAATGTTACATATCACATTCTTTGAAAAACATTGTTTATTTTTATTGCAGTTAGCGCAAGAAACAGTCTTCAGGACATAGTAATTTTTTTGGTGGTCTTTCATCCACATTATTGTACAGACCGATAGTAACAAGAAAGTTACCTCGGATCCTGGTGCCAAGATTCGCAACCTTTATCGATCGAGTGATGCATGACTAGGATTGTTGTATATCCCGGTAAACCGTTTCCCGGGAAATAGGAAGTGCTCAATACATTTCCTGGGATCCCGGGAAATGGAAAAGGCAAGACCTAAACCCTAAAATGGTAGCCTAATCTCATTAATCACAATGGACTTTGTATGAACAACACTTCACAGAACACAATGGAAATAATTAGAGCAAAGTATATTGCTTATCAACATTATAAGCTTATTATAATGAAAAAACATGATTAAACTTTCACTATTCTATTGAGTTCACTTATTATGACTACTAATTTAATCATGCTAATTTAATTATGCCCCTATTCTATAAAAGCATTTAACATGAAGCTCCTGCCTCGATTGAGGCAAAATGACGGTGAAAATTAATTAGGCAAAGATAAGCTTCCACTGCTCTGGAGTATCTGTTCTTCTCTAAATCTGTGATTACACTATAGGGATAAATAGACAATCCTGATGCATCAGACGAAATGGACTTCAGCAGAGACATTTAATTGATTGATGGTGCAGTACTGATAATAAATTAGCATGGTTAATTGATAGGACCTATTTCCTGAGAACCCGAAAAAAGTTCTCGAGGAAATTGATTTCCCGGAATGGGTCGGGATTCTCGGGAAACAACCCTATGCATGAGCAGTGGTCGAATGACTCGCGAGGAGTTACTCAAATTGCGTCATATGCATTACCAGACTCCCCATATCTTTGGACTGCTTCAGTTTAATTAGCCAAATGCACCTATTCGATCGATCATCAGCATGAAGCATGTGTTTTGTCGCTAATGTCAAAGATGCTAGGTAATACATGTGCTGTACATAGCAACCGCATGTATACCAAAGTGACTCGTTTACAAAGAGCTCTTACGATGTCGTTTCTGTTCTATGATTCGTCTACTAATTGGCATAACAACGTTGAATTTGTCTCTCTGGATGTTCAGTGCCTCTTCACATCGATTCCAACTCTTCAGACGCTCACTACGTTCCGCCATTTTGTGTTGAACGATCTCACTCGATCGGAGAGAGCTCTGACCGTGGAGAGACTATACTCACCTCTATAGTATACTAGACTATAGTAAGGACTCATCTCGTTTTGTGTAACGTCGTGCTACTTTCTCCTATATGATAGGGTGTAAATCCAAACAGAAGGTGCTTCAATGGAAAGCAGCCTTGGTCCTGTGGCAGTCAGTCAACGTGCAAATGGTACATTTTGAGACGGTTGCCACGAAGTTGGCAAATGAACGTGGTATTCCTTCGCCATCTTTATGGCTGAGGTATGTCGGTGATATTCTATTATTTTGGTATCATCCTCACGAAGACTGACGAATTTTTTACACGTGTTCAATTCCATGCGACCATTGAATTTACCATGAAATTGGAGCAACAAGCGACGGTCTCTTTTTTTTAATCACACTCACTGTACGACGAAATGATCGCAATGAGCGATCGGAAATGGGACAGAAATCGGACATTTCATCAACCTCGCAACTGTCATCGACAGAGACTGTTCTTGGAATGCACAGTCTTCTAAAGCAGGCCTATTGGCCCAAACAGTGCAGCAGCAACAAGGTGAAGCATGACATTAAATTGGTTCCTCTTTGTAAGCAAAGTTGTTTCTTCTCTTGGTGTGGTTTTCTAGCGTTTTGACTGAATGAACTTTGTTAGATATTATTATTATCTTAACTTACATGACACAACATTTTATGAAGTTTTCATGCAACCGATATTTGATGCTCAGTTGTGATCGTTGAGACGTGTTCAAAAGCATGCATGGTAGTCACCCATCTGATGACGGGGCGCGTTGCGCCTTGAACAGGCTTTAAGCATTATATTGATTTTACCTGACATCAAAGGTTTTTGGTCGCCTCTGAATACATACAGAATACATGTAGTGCGAATTCAATTTATTCCCATTGTTCGTCACTTCTCGGGCCGCCGCTATATACAGCCAGGACTCATCCCCACTTAAGACTTTTCTGGAGTGCTCCAACCATGGTTGTTCCCGCGCCTATGGCGAGCAGCCACTTCAAAATTGTCCTTAAAGGTTGCTTGCTGCAGCTCTCAAGTGTTCCTTCATTATTTATTCTTGACTCCCACTTCCTAGTCAGCCCGTTTGCTGGATTGAGAAAATCAAAACCGCTGTTGTCCTCATTTCTGATGACTATTTTTATGAAAACCATAATTTTCAAATCACCAAATTCTTTTGATCTCCTCACTCAGGCACGCGGGGACGATTTGATGGGGCTAAAAGCGTAGGTGCTGCAAAATACATTTATGTACGGGCAGCGAGGCATGCTACGCATATTCTGACGGAAACTAGATATTCGTCTTTGATGAAACTAGATATACCGAAATAATCGGAACCTCTATTGAAATTAAGAATGATTTAGTGTATTGCTGCAGCATAAACTTGTGGCCCACATAGGAAGTCTTCAAGGGGTAGAAGGCTAACAACCGAGGGTCACGTTGATCATGCTACTCGTTACCTGTGATATGTGAGCTCACAGCGCGCGAGACGACTGGTGATATTTACGAGATGTGTACATTTTGAAACATTAAGTCATATATTCATAACTTTCATTGCTATTTCACTTGATTCATAATTCGAAAATTTTCACTTATACTACAGTATACTGTAGCAAACAGCATAGAACCAATAAGAAAACTTATAAGTAGAAGCTTTGGGTACTCACAACTTGCTGTAGCATACTGCACGGTACATGTAGTGTAATTAATTCAAGGCAATTTGTAACAATTACTGAGAGAGCGATGAAAGAGCTAAAATGGAGCGCTAGAGCAAATTTTTGATTTATTGACAGACTATGAGCTTCCTGGTCGATCTGTGTGAAAAGAATCATAATATAATTTTTTCTTTGATAAAATTGTGATATCTTAATTTGATTTCACTTGCTATTTTAAGTCTGACAGTCTAATCAATCAAACTTAAATCTTTAATTATTATTGAGATGAGAAAATACAATTATGTGCTGGGATGGTACCAATATGAATGCGGTAAACATGAATTTCGTAAACATAGCAAATTAAAGGATGACATTCTTCGTGTGCATTTGTTTATTGGTGTAGTGATTTCCGCTACTATACATTGAAACACCTTGTAAATGAAAAACGTCAGAAGTTTCATTCTATTTATTTATTGTCACAAACGGGTTTCGTCTGCCCTCCGTCTGCGATGTCAACCGCATGTCACACCGACTGAGATTAGACGAAACGCGTTTATGGCAATAAGTAAGTAAAATGAAACTCCAGGCGTCATTTTTCATCCACAGCATCAAACCGTGTCACGATGGCTTTACATTAAAACACCATTAATTTGAAGTAAAACCACATAATTAGTTTGGCATTCTTTTTATATCATCTTAATTTTGTACATCAAATACTCTCCATGATTATTCTCGAAAGAAACGAATATGAAATCCATTTAAAACTGTCGTGAAGTCATTTCTGGTAAAAAAAATATAGACGCCTTCAAACGTTGAAGAAATATCAAGGTTTCCAGGTAATCACTTTAACCGCTATGCTTGCATGTTTGCTTACTGCAGCAATTGGGTCTTTCTCTCGACGTCTGATATCGTCAACATGCTCAATCAAAACTCTCCTACCTTCAGGAGCTTCTGCAAGACAGGTTATGACTTTAAGAGCATTAACTCTTACTTCACTATTACCATCATCAATTAGAGGCAATAAAAGTGAAATTGTATCCAATCCAACTGCTGTATACTTTGCTCGTGTGGTTATACAAATAAAAGCCAATGCACAAGCAGAATAAGCCCGAACGTTTGAGTCAGCATCTTTTAAAAGTGCTACCAAAGCGGGAATGGTTTCTACCGCGACCGCCTTATCTTTTCCATCCAGCGGAACACTGATATCAGCAATTGCTCTAGCAGCTTTCGCTCTTATTTCAGGCATTGAATGACTCAACAATGCAGTGTAAGATTCCATTCCGCCGTTCTTCAGCGCATCAACCGTATTTGCTACGCAACAGAAATGAAGCGTATTGAGTATGTAAACTTTAATTTCGTCTAATTCACTCTCCATTTTCCTGATAAGAGTAGGAACTAAGCCTGCTTCGACTATACCAAGCGCACCAGGTGGAGTTTCTGATACGATTTCTATAGCCATATGCGCGTTCTTTCGGCAGATATCTTCTGGGTCATCAAACAGCTTGGAGAGTGGTACAATAATTTCCTGTTCTAAAAACGCATCCCGCCCAACAGCATGTTGCGAAAGAACATAAAAACACTCAGCTGCTAGTTGTCGACAGGTGACATCAGCATCACTAAGAAGTTTTTTCAACGAAGGTACAATTCCTTCATGCAATGCAGCTGCCGTATGTTCGTGATCATGAAGATAATCACTTAAAGATTTCACAGCTCTCTGGCGTACAAGAAGTGTTTCATCTTGAAGTTCTCGATTCAACCGCGGAAGAGCACGTACACCAAAAGCCAAAGTTGCTTTCGTAGGATCAATGTTTGGTGGCAGGTTGGCAGATATCAGTGGTAAAGCCATGGTGTTGTTGTTCGATCTATAAATAGAAAATAGCTGAGTATATTTTACTGTTAAAATGACATAATTTCACTATTCAAAGCAAAATAGATACACGCAAGCATGGGATACAGCAAATTTAGTATAAGTGATGAATGATACAAAGGAATAATGTGAATAATGCAGACAAGCTAATATTGTCGGAGCTATATTTGCAAATATATAGTGTATATATATATATATATATAGGCTACGCCCGTACACTTGCTAATAAAGCAATACTTTGTAATGTTGTCTGCCCTATATATAAATTCGGTGTATATGATGCCATGTGGATGATAGGCCTACATTCCCAATATAATTCAATTATCGCAATCTTCCTAAAGTCGATGATTCTTCAGGTGTATATCAGCACTTGAAATCGGACATCAAAAATAAATTGTTTAGTAAGGAAAATAAAAATATGTAACTAGAAATAACTGTAGGGACAGTGTTAAACCGACAAACAAGACAAAAGATGGAAGGACTATCGAAAAATATAGTTAGTAAGTAAAACCAGAGTAAGGAAGACGACCCATTCTGACTATTTTCACTGTCAAACCGATGAGTGAAACATTGTCGTTTTGGAGTGAAATAATGCGAGGAGTCATCCACAATATTATCAAGAAAGCTAAGTGCAGATAGCATCGGCGATGGTGCAGGGTAAAAAATGTCCACAGTTACAAGATGACGGGCCACATATTATCCTGAGAGCTCGATTTTTAACATTTTCTATTACAGCAAACTGAAAAGACTTCAAGTTTACGAATACTGTTGCGGCTAACCGGAAAATATTTCGAATACATTCATCATCAACGAATACAAGTTCATAATTAGTTGAAATAAGGGTTTTAACCGTCTAAGTATACAAACTCTAGATGTCGCTTTCTTTGATGCTCCAACTACATGCGAATTCCAAGTGAATGTTGATTCAACAACAAAGCCAAGAATTTTCAAAAGCTCTACCGAGGGTACTAAGGATTTCAATCCTGGGTACTTTCGAAATTCCGGGATTCCGTATTTCAAAAATTCAATCCTGACATTTCGAGATTCCGAAAACATATATCTGGGATCCCAGGATTTCCAAGCAAATAGTTTCGCAATACATAAAAAGAAGGAAATTGCTTCCTAATTGTCCTCTTGTTGCATAATCAACAACTTCACATAATGTGGGTGATGTGAACATCGCAATATTGTGATATGTCTTGCAGACTGGCCAAAAATATCAGATGCTACTCATTGTTGACAATACATTTACTATTTTACATCATTTTTTACTTTTATAGAATGTTGAATTCCATTCCCATTCACAGCTGAATAATAATTTGGGTCAATGCCTCATCTACTGTATGACATGAAAAATTAGAAACATGGTAAAGTGCAAATTAATAAATCTAGTTGGATAGATGGATACGATTATTCAGCTGCGATCACTCTCAAAATATACACTGTACAATAAAATAAATGCATAAACGCAGAAAAACCACATTCTTCAAATGCATGTGATTGCCAGTAGATGTTGGTCACCACTTCATAGTCTACTATTACATAAGCATTGTTCCTTGTTCCGAGCTCCTACTAGTGATTTACTGCTGTACGAAATCATTCTGCGCTTTTTGCTAATTTCTTAGTACCAGAATGACATCCTCCGACACAAATGTAGTACACCACATTGAATTTGTGATGATTCGTAATTCATTGAACAACATAAAACTATATTCAAAAATATATTCACTTTCCTCAGGAGAAATAGCTAAAACCACTAAATTACAATTTATACATCTATAAATTACTAAAAAGGGTCTGCTAAAATAACTAGATTAATTTCGAGATTTATAAGAACCTTCGAGATACTGGGATGCATTCCTTAGTGGGAGCATTAGGAACCACAAGATGAGAAGACTGTGAAGGGTCTCGAGCGGATACAAATATTTGTTGAGACTTTTGATCACTTACTACCAATTAGTTCTGTTCAGACTAACAGTAAACAAATTGAAGTGCGTTGTTCATCGAACTTGAAACTACATCGCTTCATATTTCACCAACAGCGATGATGAATAATGATATGGTCAGTCATAAAGAATCCAAATGCTCAACATCCGCTTCCAGCACTTGAGCACAGTCGTTGAAACCGCAACCATAGAGTAAGTCGATAGTAGGTAGAGTGCACTCGTGAGGTCGTCATGACGATTCGAAACAATGTCAGCATACAGTGAACATTTTATATCGAAAGATTCAATTTTTTGCGTAGATTGCGTTCCTACGGTTCAAAAATATATTTGATCAATTTTTAAGAAGCAAAATATGCCTATGTTTATACACTATCGATTTGGTACCTCCATATAAGTAGTATGAAACGTATTGGATATTAAAATGAATGGAAATTTACTAACAGGTGTCCCAATTCAACGGAAATTGAGCTAATTATCAAGGGAATTTCATGAACCACATTGTAATGCAAGTCTTCTTGGAAAAATTGAGATCCTATTGTGCCTCTTAACCGAAATTTCAAGTTTCAAATTCAATTTTCATCGGCATGATTTCATGATTCACTAAATTAGTGTTTCATTTCTTGAATCTGAATAGTACTGTGGACCCATTTACATATTTTTGATTTAATTATGATCATTGTCTTTCATGTGACATTTTGCTCATTCGGTTACAGGTGCATTTGTTTATGATATGATCACGCTCAAGAAAATAATCTCAAGAATAAGAATATTAAAGTAGGCACCCATCATTTCTAATTCAATAAACATATTACCTTTCCAAGGTTGTCACGACACGGAGAATTTGTAAATTCTGCTTTCTGTGTTGTAAATATCTCCAAAAGTGTAACAATTTGCATATCTCACTTTTGGTACTGGGTCTCAACTCGAGCTCATTTAATTAAAACGAAACTGCATGCGCATTGTGTATTTAATTAATGCTGAGTTGCTTCTATACTTACTCTATGATTGAAATTTTATCATAATGAAAATACAAACACCATCTTCGTGTGAGAAGTTTTCAGTACACTGGCCGACATGATTTTTCATTGAACCCTTGGCATTTGCACAAGGTGGGTAAACCAGAAGGAATGTGGACTCGCTTCAAGATTTTCCTAATCAAATAGAAACATGGTTATCGTTGGCAACATCGAATATACGTTGAAAAATTTCTCCTGAGTCCTTTAGTGCATCCAGACACTATTTGCTTTGTATAGCACCAAAATGCGAATGCATTTATACATTATCATTATGCGATATTAAATCCTTTTAATTATAGCTTTGCGCTCAAAGTAACTCAATACTTTTTGCGTTCAATAGCATATAACTTTGTTCGTCATATAACAAAAATAATGTGTCAATAATTAGATGATGAGCACTGACATGATTCTGACACTGTCATCGAGATTAATTAATTAGTTAAGGACTAATCTCCCAAAGTACATGTTTATGTTATCAATTATAATGTGTATTGAATTGCATGATGATATACTGCATGTGCATAGATCTTATATGTGTATCTTATACTTTGTATTGTAAGACAATAAGAATTTCTGGCGCTATCAACACACAGATTTATAAATTAAGCTCAAAGAGGATTCATAGATCGAAATAACGGCATGCAAGATTGAACCGTTACAATTATGACATATATTGTATAGTATATTAAAGAGGCCCAGACACAAAGTCTAAACAAAATTTATCTGAAAGAAAAGAAAAAAGTTAGAGATTCGTCATTATCAGGATATTTCATTTTCATTCTTTTTATAAAGATATTTGAGAAAAGTTAATTTGGATTGCAAAAAAATACAGATATATATAGGTAGTTAAGTGAAATTATGTCAACATCGTAAGTCAAAAGTGACACAGAAAGCGGCAGAAAGGAGACTGAGGTGTGTGAAATTATGTCAACATAGTAAGTCAAAAGTGACACAGAAAGTGGCAGAAAGGAGACTGAGGTGTAAAGGGCATGTGTGGTAAGGATGGGAAGCGGAAGGACAGTGAAGCAAGGTGAAGAGATGGATGACACAATGACAATAAGAGGACGGTCAATGATTCACTGGAATGACTGTATCAAGAGAGACCTGGAAAGCATAATAGAAGACTGGAGCGCATGGAAGGAGACGGCAAAGGACATATTGAAACGACGTCAAACTGTCAAAGTCGCGGCAAAGGGTGTGATGGAGGAGGCACGACGAGGCTGCGCTCTTCCACTGTAATATAAGTATCATAAATATGACATTCCCTTCTACCCCTTTCCAAGGAAAATGGGGCTGTAGAAAAGATGATAGAGATGACATTTTGATTTTAGTTTGAGGCGCACATTATTGTCCAAATTGTGATGAAGCATGAGCCGTGCAAGAAGCACACTGTAATCGATCATTTACTGTTTAGCAGTAACAATCAAATGAATTAATGACCAACTGAATGCTCATCAGAATAAGTGCTAACAATTTTTCCAATACTACAAATATATTAATTTCCTTTATCATCAGCTTGGAGGGTAGAGAAACAGGTCTAGATAATCTGGGTGTTCGCGGATTCATGTCCAACTGCTGTATTTGCACACTTTTTGCAGGACAATTCATATCATTCATCTGATTAATTCACTCATGTTGTAGAGCGTTTTCAACAGAACTGGTAATTCTCAAAACTGTGCTTATTTAAACTCAAAATTAACTACCGACTGCGGGCAGACTACTCAAGAAAAATCAGTCGATGTTAAGAATATCGACTACTTTTCCATAACCTCATCTCTCCAATGCGCCAGGTGACGCAACAACCGCGCACCTAATTCAAGCACTACCAAATTTTGAGGTAACATTATTTTGCAAACTATCTCATCTGACACTAAATTTGCAGCTGAAATGATAAATTACTGATGAAATACAAAACAATGTCCAGAGGCATGATAATTCGATGTAGAGAACATTACACACTTAGGCGCTTGAATGACAAGAAGCAAAAGAAGGCGGACTTATGCATCAGAACGCCAACTGTGCCCCATGCTCTTCATCCTAGCTCACCTGCATCTATTCTCCACCTTTTGAAGCAGCCGAGTACTCCAATATTCCATATAATGTGAATGTTTGTGTCAGTGTGTCCATTCGAGCTCTTAAATCGCATGAATCATCCGTACTCTGGTCTCGAGATCGCGATTCGTTCGACATAAAAGGTCAGTTTTAACTGCATCTAAAAACTTTTATGACATCCCTAGGGATTCAGTGCTTGTTCCTCTCTTGATCATCTTCCACGCTGATGACCGTTTTCGCCGCATTGATTTACACGGGTTACATGGCTCTTTTTGTACTCTCAGCACTCCAAACTTTCACTTCAACTTGAATCCAGTATCGAATACAAACAAATTGTAACTGATGGCTGCCGTGAGTTGTGTTTTCTGGCGTGCCTCAAATCACAAAGGCCTCAACTCGAAGGCAGCGCTTGTGTCACCCACGTTGCTGTAACAACTGCACTTTGATGTAATAATTATATGAAGGCAAAAGCTCTTCTAAGTTTTGCCTTGATATAGAATCATAATATTAATATTTCTTGACAATCTCATTTAGTTATTTAAGTTTCAAATTCATTTGTCTCTCTCGATGATTAAGAATGTGCAGCTAAAGAAAGACGTTTTTTAAGTATCAATAATCATTACACAGAAATTTAAAAAAAATGCAAATTCTGTATAATATGCTACATGCATGGAGTTAGATGTAGAATTCATACTCTTCACATATGATTTTGGTGCATGCATGCAAACAAGATACATGCCATGCATTTTTTAACAAAATCGGAAAATGTTGGTTATCATGACTGTTCAGGACTCTTTTTACAAATAGCAACAAAATCAGATGTCAAGCTCTCCAAAATTATGTCGTTAATTTAGTCATGTGAAGCCATTGAGTCATGCGAAGAACCGTTGAGTGACTGAAATGTCTCGAAATCCATTTGATATGTAACGAGTAATTTTGAACAAATGCCATCAGCATATTAATGTGCGACACACACCCATTTTTTATTTGGCAGTAAATACTTCCAAGATATGATACCAATTTAGAAGACGTTTTGTTGTCCATAAAAGAACGCTTCATGAGCATTAAATCAACATTGTCGGTGCCTGGCAGTCTGGTGGTCTACATCTTGGACAACCAACCTCAATTGTCCTTCGATTAGCCAATGAACTAGCAACGGCATCAATCACTAGCACACCAATGCCAACACAACTCCATTTCGTGTAGAAAATAGCTTAATAAAAAACTTAATAGCCACTAATGACAATGTTTAACATGAAAAAGCTTCTGAACTAAAATGCATATGTGCTGAGCGTCCAATAATATAGTCACATTCTAACTTTTAACAACCAACTGAAAAAAGAGAGACCTCACGTGACTTGTATAACTACACAAATGTACGTTGATGTTTGTAAAATTGATATATGCAAGAACAATGTTCACTTAATGAATAAATAGAGTAATTTGAGTAAAAGTTATTTGGATTGATTTTCTTAACTCAATGAATGCTAATTTTCTTCAAAAACATATTTAAAAGAACACGCATTAGTATCTAAGACCATTGAAGAATATAAACAAAAATAACTGTAACTCGCCGTTATTGCCTTGTTGATGTCTTCAAGAATAATTCGATGTGACTGATCTGCTTTTTAGTTCCTGCCAAACAGCTTTCGGATAGGTGGAAATAATTAAATAATGGCGTATGCTTCCACTAATTTGAGAATGTGGCTCGCTGATGTCTTCAAGAATAATTCGATGTGACTGATCTGCTTTTTTGTTCCTGCCAATCAGCTTTTTGATGTGGTGGAAATGGTTAAAAAGTGGCATATGCTTCCACCATTTTGAGAATGTAGTCTAATCTGTCTTCTGTCACATGTGCTAAATTGCAATAAAAGGCGACAACAATGCGTACCTTTATGTTGAGATTTTGATGGCATTTCTAAGCGAGACCTAATCAGTGTTTCCTGTTCATGCAGGGTGAGCAGTCTGCGACATGCCAAAGTAGAGGTAGTGAATGTCATTCTAGTATGGCACTGCTTTGCAAACAAAGATTCGGTCGATTTGAAATATCCTCTGTTTGAATCACCTGTCGGATGCTAGAATAGTGGCACTGCAACGAAGATTCTATCGGCCTTGATCATGACTACAAATACAATAACTTTGTTCAAATTTTATCCAAATCGCCTATTGTCTAATGCAGTCTAGTGTTTTATTCCCTAGCTAATACATTGACTGAACTCTCCTTTTTATTTGTGTCTCAAGGTCATTGGAAAAAACGTGGGTTACGTAAATAACTTCATTTGGTTCAATTTTAAGGCCTCTTTGCAGTGTAAGTCCATATGCTGTGTAGCAGATGGCGAAAATGACCATGTTGTGACGTGTAATGATTTTGATTTGGTCTGTATGTCTGACAGCTAGGTCTGTCGTAGGCCATTCGTTGGTTTGCACTTCTTCTTGTTGCATGGTACGATATCAAAATAATTATTTTAGTGCACTGAATTTATTAACTATGTGTACTTGTGCCATTTCAAATGTTCGAGTCTCATTTCGGTTCTGTTTATGTAGAAATCGTTTTAGTACAGATCAATAGAGATCTCAGAGAAGAAATCTTACCTTGCTTTTTAGATATTTGCCCATAGATATGTATGCCTCTGTCTTCTTAAGTATGTAGCAATCTGTTGGTTTATTATGCATGTAAGTATGTAGCAATCTGTTGGTTTATTATGCATGTTTGAATTTTAAATGCTAGTTACGGCACCGTAATTTAGTTTCATTCCTGTGATTTACCAAATGACCAAGAGGTTGTGTGTACAGAGCAGATTTTTGTAAGAGTATTTTTGTCCTACTGTACAGACGTGTTACACATAAAGAAGATCAAATTACATTTGAATATCTGTAAGTACGGAGCATTTTTTTTCTTTTTTTTGGGTTATTCAACTAATCGCCAAAGTTGAATATGGCAAATGAGAGTCATCAAATTACAAGCTATCACGGCAGAACGGCTAAGTTAGACAATTTAAAAATGCAAGATGTGGTTAGGTGTTACGATGGTACAGGAGATGTTATTGTATGGTTGGACAAAGTGAAACTTGTGGCAAAGTTTCAAGGAGTTAAGGATCTCAGCTGCATCGTTCCCCTGTTTCTGGAAGGTCAGGCTTTCGCTGTTTATCAGCACATGTCAGAGGATGACAAAAATGACTTTGAAAAAATTCAGTCGACATTGAAAGATGCTTTTTCACTAAATCCAATATCTGCGTATGACAGGTTCAAATGCAGGGAGTGGGAACATGGTGAGTGTGTGGACAGCTATTTGTCGGATTTGAAGAAACTAGCTCAAATAGCCTGCATAGAAGGTGAACAAATCATCAAATGTGCATTTATCAGTGGCTTGCCATCAGATGTAGCTTGCCAGTTGCGGAGCTCGTCTGAGATTTTGAAATCGGATTTGCCGGCGATTGTACAGCAGGCTAGGGTACTCATTTCGAATCGACTAAGTGCTACTGGGTGTGTTGGCGTGCAAAGAGCAGGGAAATTCTCTAAGAAAGCTAGTCCAGTTTGTTTCAAATGCAAAGGTAGCCATTATATCCGGGATTGTCCAAATGTTGAATGCTTTAAGTGCCATCAGAGGGGTCACATGGCAAACCGGTGTTTAAAAACGGCAATGGGAAACCATCTGCGCCGCCGGTTTCCCCAGAACAGGCGTAGAGGCGCTTCCGTCGTTGTTAGTGGTCATCAACGGGATCGAGCATCAAGCGGTTGTTGATTCGGGATGCACCCAAACCATTGTGCATGCAAGTTTAGTTGATAACATGATTCCTTGCGGAGGTGTTGTTTATACTGTTGACAACCAGTATGTACCGGTTTTGGGACAGGGTTTTGTTGATTTGACAGTTCGAGCCAAGTCGCTGAGTTTGAATTGCATAGTTATAAAGCAGATGTTAAGTGGAACTGCAGTCATACTTGGAATGGACTTTGTGAAACGCATTGGAGGCGTCAATATTAGTGGATCCGGGAAGGTATCTTTGAATGTGGAGGCTCCAGAGTTGTTTAAGTGGACGCAAGTAGTGGGCGATTCGTTGAGTCGGAGTGACAAATGCGTTGGTTGTTTGACGTCAGTTTCCATTAGTGATCAGTCTAATAGGCCAATTTGTTCAGTTGAGTCCGATTGTCGTAATCAATCATTGGTGGTTGATGATGTGGATTTTTCGGCCAGTTTTGACGGATCATCGTGGATGGTGCGGTGGAAATGGGCTAGTGGTGATCCGCCCGTCAGTGAGTTGAAGCCGGTTTGTAACTATGCCGTGTCCAGGAAACATCAAAACGCTTTCGATGACGAAATTCAACAGTGGATAAGCTTAGGATGGTTGGAGCGGACAAACGAGTACCCCAAGGCAATGATTCCGCTGATGGCTGTTTACCAAGCCTACAAGAACAAAGTGCGACCCGTCATGGACTATCGTGAGTTGAATAAGCACTTGTCCAGTCACACTGCTGATTGTGTTGTCTGCCAAGAATCCCTGCGCAAGTGGAGGAAGATGGGCAGCAACATCCAAATGCTTGACTTAGAAAAAGCTTATCTTCAGGTTCGTGTCAGTAGGGATTTGTGGAGCTGGCAGTGCGTGCGATATAATGGTGAAGTTTTCGCATTGACCAGATTAGGTTTTGGATTGTGCTCTGCACCTTGCATCATGAGTGCTATCGTGAACAAGGTCTTGTCATTGGAGGAGGAAGTGAGTAGAGGAACAGATTCATACATAGACGACATAATTGTGAATGAGGACGTCGTCCACGCTGAAAAAGTTGCGCAACACCTTTTAAGGTATGGATTGAAGTCAAAGCCATCCATGTTGTTGAACGGTGCTCGAGTCTTGGGACTTAATGTGGTGAAGAAGGGAAGTAAATTTGTTTGGAGTCGTGGCAACAAACTGATTGTGAATGCAACATTTCCAATGACAAAGAGACAAGTTTTCGCTCTAACTGGGCAATTGGTTGGGCACTACCCTGTAGCTGGTTGGTTGAGGGTCAGTTGTGGTGTTTTGAAGCGGTGGTGTAGTGAAGGAGGTTGGGATCAGCCGGTGAGCTCAGAGATGGAAAGTGTCATTGTAGATCTAATTGAAAGAGTGAACAAGGATGATCCAGTAAAAGGAGAATGGGTTGTGCCTCAAACGGACAGTGCCACAGTTTGGTGTGACGCCAGCAATTTAGCAATTGGAGTTGTTTTAGAAGTAAATAATATCGTGGTTGAAGATGCTTCGTGGTTGAGGAAGAGTGATGATGTACAGCACATCAACGTGGCAGAATTAGATGCAATCATCAGAGGTGCCAACTTAGCAAAGAAGTGGAGTTGCAAGAGGGTTAAGTTCATAACAGATTCTCAAACCGTCTACAACTGGGTTAAAAGGCTCCTGAACAAAGATGGGAAGATACGAACGAATGGACTTTCAGAAATTTTGATCAAGCGCAGGTTGGACATCATACGGGAGTTGAGTGACGAACATTTTTCAAGTTTTGACGTTTCTTTGGTTGAGTCGAAGAAGAACAAGGCCGACATTCTAACTCGTGTCAAGAGAGAGTGGTTGAATTTGATGAAGCCGCCTCAACTTTGTTGCGTATCACTATCAGGTGTTAATGAGACCATCAAATATGTACATTCAAAAGGTCACATGGGAGTGGAGAAGACGTGGCTGCTGGTGCAGCAAATAGATAATGAAATTTCGATGAATCAAGTCAAGGCTGTCTTGAAGAGTTGCTCACGTTGCTTATCAATAGATCCTGCACCGGTGCAATGGCCGCATGGCTCGTTAGAGGTATCCGAAAATTGGAGTCGTTTGGCTTGTGACGTCACGCATTACAATTCCAAAAAATACCTCTCAATTGTGGACTGTGGCCCTAGCCGTCATGTGATCTGGAGACGCATTTCAGATGAATCACAATCAGCCATATGTAAGGAAATGCAACAACTTTTTAGAGAGTATGGTCCACCGAGAGAACTTCTGCTGGATAATGGAGCAACTTTTAGATCGAGAACTTTTGTGGAGCTGATGGAACACTGGGGAGTGGACATCCATTATAGATGTGCATATAAGCCATCAGGAAATGGCATTGTCGAGAGAAGCCACCGAACTATAAAAAGGATGGCAAGTAGAAGTAACGAAGATCCCTTGGAAATGGTTTTTTGGTGGAATGCAGCTAACATGTTAAAGTCACAAGAAAGAATTTTTGCGTACGATTGGCGAGTTAGAAGAAAGTTGGGAATAAAAGAACAGAGTTGCGACAGAAAGCAAGTGCATGATGACATCGTAGTTGGAGATTTAGTGTTTGTGAAACCACAAAATGCAGATTGTACGTCAAAATGGCGGAAGGGCAAAGTGACCGAAGTAAACTCATCGACCAATATTTCAATTGATGATGTTCCTCGTCATATCAGTGACATCAGAGCAATTCCAAGTGTTGTTCCGGAGAATGATCGAGAAGAGGAAGCAACAAATGAAGTAGCCGACGGTACAAGAATACCTGTGTTCTTCAATACAGACGATGTAGTGAGTTTTCCAACTAATGAAGCGGACTCTATACTTAAAATCAATGAAGTAAGTAGTGATCAGTGTTCTTGTGTTGACGTTGAACCAACTTCTATGCAGTCTACTGAGAGACCTAGAAGAATTGGGTCAAGACCTAGGAAGTTTGATGACTATGAAATGTGATTAACTATTTTGTTGAACTTGCGTTCAGGGGGAGGTGTAATGATTTTGATTTGGTCTGTATGTCTGACAGCTAGGTCTGTCGTAGGCCATTCGTTGGTTTGCACTTTTTCTTGTTGCATGGTACGATATCAAAATAATTATTTTAGTGCACTGAATTTATTAACTATGTGTACTTGTGCCATTTCAAATGTTCGAGTCTCATTTCGGTTCTGTTTATGTAGAAATCGTTTTAGTACAGATCAATAGAGATCTCAGAGAAGAAATCTTACCTTGCTTTTTAGATATTTGCCCATAGATATGTATGCCTCTGTCTTCTTAAGTATGTAGCAATCTGTTGGTTTATTATGCATGTAAGTATGTAGCAATCTGTTGGTTTATTATGCATGTTTGAATTTTAAATGCTAGTTACGGCACCGTAATTTAGTTTCATTCCTGTGATTTACCAAATGACCAAGAGGTTGTGTGTACAGAGCAGATTTTTGTAAGAGTATTTTTGTCCTACTGTACAGACGTGTTACACATAAAGAAGATCAAATTACATTTGAATATCTGTAAGTACGGAGCATTTTTTTTCTTTTTTTTGGGTTATTCAACTAATCGCCAAAGTTGAATATGGCAAATGAGAGTCATCAAATTACATGACGTTCATCGTAATTTGTATTTTTTCTGATGCAGATCATGACGTTAGTGCTGCAAGTGCATAAATTCTAATAGTAACACTTTCACCAGATTAATTTTTAGTTTGCTGTAGAAATGGTGCAGTGTCTTGTTTTCGGATGTATCATTAATGCCAATACTGAGCGCAAAACTATTGACTGCTGTACATATTCTCAACATGATGTTCATTGTCATTAAAAGCTGTCGAAGCATAGGACAGAAAGATTTTACTCCTATTAAACATAGTCCACTTCGCCAGAGTCGACAAGAGAAGGAGTCTATACAATGCTCTGTTGTCAGATCAATGTGGAATGAATTCGGCTCTACTTTGGTTCACGACCTACTGCGATTCCATGTCTCAAAATGACCAATGATGATGACGTTTCCCCAAGTTACGTCTGTCTCATCAAAATTCAATGATTTCGCATTATAATAATACACTAGGATTTTTATAGGTACCACAAATTAGAATCATCAGGATGCACCGAAACATTCATATTGTCACTTCAGACAAAATATTACCGAATATATGCTTGCAACCTGCAAATACTTGCACATTCATTGTTTCTCATAACACTGTATGAATAAAATATGACAGCAGGAATTGTCAGCGGAATTTGATAGCATTGCTCCGATTGTTAGGCGAACATTGCATGAAATTAAGTGCATTAATTGTAAAAAGTCATCTGCTGAATCTAGTTTATTGCTATGCACATCAATCTCTTTCTCGAAAACTTGGCATAACACGAGAAAACACACGATTACCTTCCATAACTTCTTATTGACGATTGTTGAAACTACCGCTTCATCGCATGGCATCTTAAGTCAGCGACTCTAAGTGGTCGTATTAAGATTTTTGTTGTAATTCACCCATTGCGAAGATCACCAATGACGTCATTAAGACATTGAATCTCTTTTTGAGTGATATGATTCCATACATACATTGAAATGGAAACCGTAAAACCTCCGGAGTACTCCTTCAATGGAAAAAATATATCCTGCTAATTGGCACACTATCTATTAAATTCGTAAGTAAAATTGCATAAAATTATCTGTTCTGCAGGAGGCTGTACAGACCATATGTACCTGTAAAGCTCATATGACATTCACAGCTATTCACAAAATCAATAGCTCAATGAATTTGGTTGAACAAGAAGTGGTCCATTGGCGGCAAGCCCTTGATGAAAATAACCAAAAAGTCTATTTAAAAAGAAAATTTCAAACTGATCTCATTTTTAATGAGTCAGAGTCATCGACATCTTATTTGCACCGATTGCTACCGTACATCATATATAAGTTCTCTGTGTAAACAGGTTAGCAGAACAGGTAATTGCGCATTGTAAGCATCGACTTGAAATTTCGTTAAAAGTCTAAGTAACAATAATGAGAGAAAATTTTGTGGACTTTCATAGGACTGCCGCGTTGCTACCAAAACTTCCAACAAGCTTGCAATTCGATTTTTCATGCTTACTTGGGCCATATAAACCGTTATTAAAATTTTCAAGACAAACGAGAAGTTTTATCCAGAGATGCATGTCGTGAAACGATGGATGTGATGGATGTCGTGGAAAAATTATATATTAGATATTTTGAAAGCCCTTTGACGACTATCACTACTTTGAAATGCTATAAAACCAAAAGTACTCGGAATCTGGCGAACTGTTTTGGAAATCCTAGCTTCACACCAAGATTGATCAATCCTGAGAGTTTCAGGCAAATCTGAGATGGTCTGCCACTGACCATTTGTTGAAGCCACGTTGAGTGACGCTACAACGTTTTGAAAATGTCTTGAATAAATGGCATACTTTGTTGATAGGGATGAGTTAATAATGATTTGGACTCATCAGTAATCATCTTCAGGCTAAGAGGAATTTGGACATTGACTTAAACATAAGATTCAAAATGTTTCGTTCAATGATATCATGAAAATATGACATGGAAAGGATGAGTTAGGAAATGGGGAATAGAGATATTTGTGAGGCAAAAAGTAGACCTACTGGGTTTCATACATGTAGTACCAGTAACATAGATCATAAGTACCAGATTGAAGTAACCCATTACTACCTGCCTCATTCATATCGCCATTCACCATTTCCTGTATCATCCCTTCCATGTCATATTTTTATGATATCATTGCACAAAAAATCTTGAGTATTGTGTATAAGTCAATGTTAAAACCCTTTATGCCTGAAAATGATCACTGAGTAGGGATTGAAATTGATTGCATCAATTTAATAAAGGAAGGATACCTGCGAAAGAAGACTGTCACGTCACATGTCACCTAACGCTTTACAGACAGTTGGTGTATCGCCCTTGGAAACCTCATGCTGTGCATGAACCGACACCTGTAGACTGCAGGGTAGATACATACAAGAAGTCGCCGAGTCGATGCTAGGTTCAGTTGTTTCAGATGAATTCTTCTCACTTGAGCACATTTTGTCGTTTTTAGTGTTAGCTTGATATGGCATATGTAATATTTCTCCATACTACAGTCTGGGATTCTGGAATCCCAATCTGAGATTGAGGAATCCTTCTCTGATAATTCCACATCCCGGTGTCCCTTTAAATGACATTGGTAAATGAATACAGTTTGTATCAAAGTGAAAATGTTTTGGTCATAATCCATAACACTGAACAACAATTGAAGTATTGGTCGAATGTCGCGAATGAAGTAATAAGACGTAGTCCAAGCCCTACTACATTCTGCAAACTTGTCATAACATGAGATGGATCAATTGAGAATTGCTCTGCATATGTGATATAAGATAAATAAATGGTCGACATTCCGCCACCCTCCCCCAAAAAAATAGATCTTGTGTACGCCCCTGCTAGGTAGTGTACAAAAATCAAGATATCCGAGTTCTATTGTTTTCAGATAATTTGCGGTTGCGACTTAACAATGCCCGAAGGCCCGGAAGTACATCTTGCATCCGCTTTCGTGAATCAGATCGGACGCACACTTACCTTCTCAGGTAAAATTGAGAAATCCGCCGTTAGCACAAAGAATCCTGATATACCATGGGATACGCAATCATATAATATCTCATCGAGCGCCAGAGGGAAAGAAATGAGAATAACGCTAGTTGAAAATGCCTCCAAAATCAGTAAAACTGCCACTGCTCGCACAATGAGCATTTTGTTTCGATTTGGTATGAGTGGTAAATTTGAGCTAACTGAACGTGGAAAATCTCACAAACACAGTCACTTAAAATTTTTCACTGCGGGTAAGTAAAAAATCACATAATTCATTTTCAATTTACTTTATCTCTCCATATCAAAGATCATGTGCTATTATTAATTTCCGCAGATTTCAGAGCAAAAAAAGTTGGCGCAAATATTGATGGTTTTAAGGATGAGAAAACGTTTTGACCCGATGCTGTTTCTATCATTATTAAATCAGGCCTCATCAAAGTGCACGATTGTTGATAATGGAAACATTTTTAATCAAGCTAAATACAATGTGTGCTAGTGATTCTCCTATATTCGGTACAGTTAATACATTCATTTTAATATCCTACTTTTCTTGAGGAAATGTAATTGAAACGTATTGTCTATTCCCTGTCTGTCCCCGGCCACTGTCTGGCAACTGTCTAAGTCAACGGTACGTACTCACGTCATCACAGCTCTTTATTAACCTTCCGCTCTGGCAATTGAACGCGTTACATAACATCGTGTGTTCAATCATTGTTTTGATTGTTGTCTCCCCATCTAGAATCTGATGTCGTAGACTCGTAGTTCTTATCTCATTGGCTGGTTTTAGAATGAAAGGGAAGCACTGATAGAAACTTTCATTTTTAGTTGATTAAATGGTCAAATTGCGTGTCAAGCAGCGATTGGGGTCAGTTATTTTAGACAACCCAGGACATCAGATTTTTTTCATCAGTCGAACCTGTCTTATTGCAAAACCTGTCATATTGCAATAAAATGTCTCGGGCCCAAATTTTTTCCTATCTTAACCATAGTCATGCAACATTACATTGTTATTGTTGCTTCATTGTCATGTTACATTGTTATTGCAGCTTCTCTTATTGCAAAGCCTGTCTTATTTCAATGAATTTTCGCGGTCCCTTCAAAGATTTTAACTTTAATATTGCCAAAACACTATAACTACGATGGGCGTTGAGATAAAATAGCAATTCGCTCTTGTCAGACAGTGTAGGAAATGAAATCCAAAGATTATATATGCAGGCCATATTTTCACATAGGTTTTATTTTTGAATCCTAATTATAAACAACCTACACACAAACATAGATTTTATGCTTCGCAAAGCTTGCTTTTTCCTCACTTTGTATAATGATACATGTTTCGGGAGTTATTAACATCTGTAGTCGATTGTATTTAGGCCCACTGTAGGACTACCTGGGTAATTTATTACAGCTCGATATCAAGCTGCTTGGGATAGGTATTCTTATCAACACGCATACTGAAAGTATCCTATATCATAGCACTTCTGTGCCTGAGTAGGCTGCGTTTTTTACATGTACTTGCAAACCTTAAAATTTGATAACCTTATTAATCGCGTCATTGCGAAGATTATGATTTCACCTTTTAGGATTTAAATGACCAAGATTATACATAGCCGGTTCTCCGCACTGTGTATCGACAATGGTGTTTACATGTAGGCCTAAATTGCAGGTATACATGAGTTCTATACACAGCTGTATCCATTTGCATCACATTCATGTACTGCAAGCATACTGTATGTATACTGCAGTCTACTTTTCAACTTGAGGCAGTTGTCATACGTGACTTAGGTCGCAGATTTTCACAGGCCAAGATTACTGATTTCTTTTCTAAGCAATTATTGTTCATGAAAGTTTTTCCTTGATACAACGCATAGGATGTAATATTAAAAATCGTAATAAATAGATGCTTTCGTCTGTAACGCCTTTTATTGAAAAACGTGTTAGTGCAAATTTTTATGCCGGTCCCTTGAATTGGCAATAAGACAGGTTGGACTGTAGTTACCAGAAGACAGTACCGATGTTGTGTTTTTCGATGTTTTTTAAGAAAATTGAACGGGTTTTCAGTGAATACCCTGCGTAAAATGCCAACCATCCATAACTTCGGTTTTTTGGTGACAGTTTCTAGTATGTCTACTTTTCTATCATGGTTTATAAGTTTAAAGATTCTATATCGATACATATGTTTTCACCAACTCTGACACATCTCATTAATTCCAGCCCATTTACTTAAATCTCGGAAGAATTGTTCATTAGTTTTGGAACAAATATAGGCAAATTCGCCCGTTTTATCTCACTTCTAGAACTAGGATGTTCTAAATTCCGTGGTATGGATGGGTTTACAACTGTTAAAATGACAAGAACTTGAAATGAGCACATGCCGATATCTGTATTCCTCAATTTAGATGTCTATAAGGATTGTCTCAAGATGCCTGTCAAATAGAGAAAGTATCGAAAGGTCTGCTAACGCAACCGATCGAATATCTGCTTGCAAATGCCTAACGGTTGACTTTTCTTTTCAGATGTCACATTAATTAATGAATTGTGCTAGATTTATCCGTTACTTATGATTACTCGGTTGTATCATCAGAGTAATTTGTTCGATCAAGTTTCAAGCTTGCGCAGCTTATAAATGCATGATCAATGACCATGGCAGAGTATTATAGCATTATGGTGCACCGGGTTACGCAAATATTCATACAAAAATGCCAATTCCATCGTTCAACAAACTTTGAGATGAAAATACTAAGTTTGAAAACCGGAATAGAGCTTACCAATGATAGCCCTAGCATTTTCATTTCCAAATTTTTGTTTTTAAAATTGTTTTATTGGCTTGATTTTCATAAATCTTAGTTTGAAATTCTCCCTAAGTAATACGGTGAATATCATTGCTGTCACACTTTGAAAAAATATATAATCTCATTATGTAACCATACTGGTTTATATTTTGCAGATGGGCAACAAACATTATCATTTGTAGACATGAGAAGATTTGGTCGATGGGAGATCACAAATGAATGGTCTAAAGACAGAGGACCCTGTATCTTAACGGAATCTCATTTACTTTGTGATCATTTAAAGCAATACCTTGAAACTTCACGCTTGAGGAAACGCCCGATTTGTGAAGTTAGTTTGACGTAGATATTTTATCTACAAATTGGAAATCTCCGATACTTGTTTTTTTTTCAGGCTCTCTTGGACCAACACCTATTCAATGGCGTTGGGAATTATCTGCGTGCAGAAATCCTTCATCGATGCGCAGTTCCTCCATTTGATCCTGCTGATCAAGTTCTGGAACCTCTCAGGAACGATGACCGTCCTGAGATTTTGAAATATGTCCAGCAAATACCGCAGGAAGTGATGGAAATGAATAAGAGTAAGTATTAGTAACAAATACACCAGCAACGCTTTGATTGAATAACTATTTCCATTATAAATACATAATACTCATTCAGGAAATTGATACTGCAATGGACAAACATTGTGCTAGAGCTGCACAACGCATAATGAGTACTGAGTCATTCTGTTTGTACTCTGTGAAGTCTAACCCAGAATTTACTTAAAGAAACGATGTGTTAAAAGATTAGGACGTTGTAAATCTTTCAAATCAGAAATACAATACCTCTGTGAGCACGAATTGGCAGATGTTTCTCTGAATTAGTGTAAAGAAATTACACAGCACAGAATCAGCATGCACTGGAGTAAGATATATATCAAAACAAAACGTTGTCACAAAGATCTGCATCAGAAGGACAGAAATATCTCATTTATCGTCTTGTTAAATGATTCCTTCCATGAAACATATCACGCATTACTTGGTAGGATTGATCTATAACGTTTATCCAAGGAAGTCGATCATCCACTTTGAAAGCCGTCATAAAAGCGATGAGATAAGACCTACTTACTAGTTTAATAGAGCATTCGTTGTGGTGTAGATGCTTTCCTATTTTCAAATGGCTCCATTCGAATTGTTTGTCAGAAAGCTTTGTCGCAACCATAGCAGAGAATAGAAATCTGCGCATGATTTATTTCGTTTTAACAAGTTAAACGTATTGATCGACACCAAAAAATCCCCCACACAATTCTCAAATTCAGAAGCATCTAAGGTAAAATTTAAGAGAAACTCGCATCATCAGGTCCATTAACATGCCAGATATACCACCTGAAAAAGTTAAAGGAAAACCGATAAAACATCAGGGAAAACCTGGAGAAGTCAGGAAAGATGATTTAAAGAAACATCGCTATACATGTGCACCCTAGTTTAACTATGTAGCCACTGACGATTTATGATGATGTTTCAAGCTGCATTTGAATTTTTTTTAATCTATCAATATTTGCAGCTGTTCGGTTAGAATTACGTACCGCACTTGTGAGTCGTTGACATAAAAATTGATATATATCCATGAATTTCCTCTGTCTGTGTATAAGAGTGCGCGAGTGCATGAAAGATCCAATTATATGGTAGTTCATAATGAAACAGAAATTTCTTAAGATATTTTATCGAACACAACTACTAGAAAGACTGATCATTCATGGTTCAAATTCACGCCGGTTTTTACTTCTTTAGCCTCCTTGCAAATCAATAATATTGGCGATAAAATAATTAACAGTTCTTTACTTCTGGTGTCTTTCAAATGAGCAGAAAAACTGAATTGAGTGAATTGAATGATGTGTGATAGAACATCGTATCCAAAACGACCGGGCAAAATCAAAGAACATACTTGGGTCCATCCATACAGGAAAATTGTATTGATATTCGTACAAGGCAAAACATCTATTAGGCCTATAAAGCTGAGATAAAGTGACAGAAGCATCCAGTCAAAGGACCATCGATGGACAACATATGTTTGTTAATACTTATACATAAATTTATTATTTACTAGATCTACGTTATTGAAATATACGTGTATTTTTACTGTAGCATGTACGACGTATATGTATATAAAATATTACTGTTTTTTAATCTTAGTTTTCTTCGATTTGAGTCGTGTGTAGGCAAGTGCATATGAAGCAAAATGAAAAAATCACAGTATTCATATATTTAAGTATTACGCATCGTTAATTGTAGTAATACAGCATTCATTTGTAAATTTCTCAAGATTCAAGCAATGAATGCGATGCTTGGTGCCAGGTATCCATATAAGAGATATAAGAGGTGTTCGAGTGCATTTTTGAACAACTGATGTGACAGAATGGTTTCAACAAAAGTCGCCACAGTCTAAACCTCATAGAAGTGATTTTGCTAGTCTGCTGGAGTGTGAAATTATGATCTTGGAACAACCTAGCATCTTTGAGTCTATATTGATCGATGATGTTGAAGCGGATTGTGAGCAGCCTATATATGATATGTTGTATTCTCAAAAGTATGTTTTTAAAGAGCTTAAAAAAGAAGACAGGGAGCCATTTACTTGTAAAAGCAGAGGGACCTGATAAAGCTGCTTTGCATAATTTCGAAGCGTGTGCTACTGTTCTTTCAGAAAACACATTTTTTGTTTACGACGCAGAAATTGATTTCATGCTCTATTGTGCCGCCACTTTTTATGACAGCGACAGGTAGTGATAACAAATTAATTTCAGAGATTTTATTTTTAGCTCAATTTAAGGTTTTCCTTAAAAATTACTTCAGTAATGCGAATTTTCATGCCATTGATATTTCACGTGCTATTTACTAGTCTGACGGTCGCAATTCTGAACCAATATCATTCAACCATCTCCTTTTTCTATGTATCCACGACCTTCTATATTATAAATGTAAGTAAATATTTTTTGCAGATTTTGATACAAAAATAACTTACATGAACGATGCTGACTCTACATCTGGACCTGAAATGGAAGCATTTTTTGCATGGCTACGCTGCTATGGGCGAGATGGAATGAAGACGATAAGTGACAGCAACAAGCGAACGGTTTGGTTTTCTGGACCGGCTGGGCCGTTAGTACCGAAAGGTAAGTCTTAAACTATTTCAGGAAGTTTCTGTAAGATCTATGTTCCTTTCTTAACTCCGTCCAGAAAGTCGGACCAAAAGACAACCTACCTCATTGAAAAAGAAAGTAGAATCGGCTTCAGAAGTTAAGAAAGCAAAAAGTACGGTTAAAGCTGAGCCTCTTGACAAAGGCGAAGGTTCTTGCTCAAAAGATGCTGATATCAAGTCCGAAGTGCGAAAGCGATCGCCTAGTATGAAATCGGAACCCATGCAGATAAAGGTAGGTGAGTTATTCACCAAATGCTTTTCCTGAAATATCATAGTTCCTTTTCTATCGATTGATAATTCATGAATGGAAATTATGCTTGATGATTCAATCGTTCAAAGAAGAAGTTTAGTATTAAATCTATTAAGGATGCTTTATTAGAAATTAAATTATTTATCATTATTATTGAGTAGATGTTAATTTTGTGTTATGGTTGCTTTTATGGTGATGGTTGGTAAGTATTGCATGTTAGTGAGTGTGAAATTGGAACTTACTGATGCATCAGTTGATTTCTTTTCGAGATTCATCGTCTGAAAATAGAATTCACGCACTAGTAGTGTGATTTTCTCATCAGACCGCGCCGTCTAAAAATGGTTAGGCTACTATGAGACAAAGGATAACCATGCTTTTTGTAACCATTTTGGGCAGGGAAAACACTATCAAAGTTAGAAGACATCATCAATGAATTCGATGAGGGGTGTGGGACGGTGACACAAAAGGACGATTCCTGTAGACACCGTTCGGTTCAAGTTGCTGCAACGACAACATTCATGAATTTAGAGAATTAAGTGAGAATGACAATCGACTATCTCTTGACTGACATTCTGAATTGAAAACAAGGGAAGTGGTAGCTGTGCATTTTTAATGTCTTTAATTCTTATTTTTGTTCTTTGATTTCTTTTCTTTTCCTCTAGTTTCCTTCATGAAGAATAAGATAAGATAAGAATCTCTTTATTGCCTTACAAGTTACAATCAGTAAGCGCAGTACATATCACGATAGTCAATAATAAACATCAGAATGCAAAGAAGAGCTTACATGGCAGAATCATAAAAAGTGAGTAAAAAGTAAAATAAAACAATGAACAAAACTATTTATAATAGCAAATAAAAGACGAATCGAAGCGCTTCGTCCTAGCGAAGGGTCTGCAAAGAGCACAGTTGGGTTTTGTATGCCGATTCACACGATGTTGGACTTTAGACACAAACATTTCTCTCATGGGATGATCAGAACAACTTTCAATAGTCTTTAACAATTTTTCACACATTGAATGCTTGAAAATAGCAATCGAAACACTAGGAAATTGAGAAACATCAACACCAATTATGCGGAAGATGCGTCGTTCGATAGACAAAAGCTTCTTGAAAACATGTTCTGACATGTTGCAAATACATGGATATGCATATATCAAAATTGAGCGAATCAGTGTTACATAGCATCGACTTTACTCCTATGTTAGCTCAACTTAAAACTTACTCATTGGCGAATGTGCTGGTAGTGCCTTGGTGTCGATCCAGCCCGTCGCTGTTGTTGCGAGGGGTGCATGGAAAGGTGACCAGATCCTTTCTACCGAAACCGGGACACCTTGCGAAGTAGGAAAAAGGCATAGAGTAAGTATATTCGGTAGAGTAGCAGATCAAATAAATTAAATCCCCAATGTGTATGCAGCTTCGATTGTATTAAATGAACTCGAGTTGTGATCCTGTACCAAATGTGAGATGTGCAAATTGTTACAGTTTTGAAGACATTGTCACGGAATTGACTGATCATGATAGCGATACCGAAGAAAGGATGGTATTCTACAAATCCTCCGTGTCATAACAACCTTGGAGGAGCGATGTTAGTAAAATCAGCTTCGATTGTTGTGTCTTACTTTCAGACTCTCGACCTCGCGTCCTCGATAACTTTTCCCGACCTTGATGAAATATATCAAGGTCGAGGTCGGACAGTTTCTGAAATTAACGGCCCTTTTCGAGTTGCCAAATCGATGTGACTTTGGCAACTCGAAAAGGTGATTATTTGCAAAAATGTGTGCTTTTTACATGAACTTCGTCAAGGTCTCAGCGGAATTTTTAGTCGGTCAGAGTCCGTTTATTTCGGAAAAACCGGCAATTCTAAGTTTGTAAACAAATTAGGAAATTGCACTCGCATGTAAGTTGTGATTAAGTTTCAACCAATATATTTAGTAAAAACATAATTTTAATATTCTGTTGTTTTACTGCATGTCGTTGCATCGATACTGTTTGAAATAACGCAATGCACGTGCTGGCTGTAGAATATTTCATGTTACAGAGTAAAAACTCTAGTGTTCTCTTAACATTCTCTAGTTTAGTTATTTTCATACAACCATGTTCAATTATCGGTTGGCTGGTTCATAAATCCTTTAAATCCTGCATTGGATCTTTCTCAATTTCCAGTTGCAACCAAATTCTTCTCATAAATCGTTTAGAGCAAAAGCCTATCTAACCAACCAAAATAATTTTGAGATTCAATTCTACATAACTTTCTCGAGTTTTCTCGCTTCTAGCAGAAGGAATTCTTGTTTAAATTCAGAAGGGTTTTCAGAAGGGTTTCATGTTTAGCCTCTTCTATTTGTCTATCAAATGAAATACTTTAAACAAGAATTCCTTCTGCTAGAAGCGAGAAAACTCGAGAAAGTTATGTAGAATTGAATCTCAAAATTATTTTGGTTGGTTAGATAGGCTTTTGCTCTAAACGATTTATGAGAAGAATTTGGTTGCAACTGGAAATTGAGAAAGATCCAATGCAGGATTTAAAGGATTTATGAACCAGCCAACCGATAATTGAACATGGTTGTATGAAAATAACTAAACTAGAGAATGTTAAGAGAACACTCGAGTTTTTACTCTGTAACATGAAATATTCTACAGCCAGCACGTGCATTGCGTTATTTCAAACAGTATCGATGCAACGACATGCAGTAAAACAACAGAATATTAAAATTATGTTTTTACTAAATATATTGGTTGAAACTTAATCACAACTTACATGCGAGTGCAATTTCCTAATTTGTTTACAAACTTAGAATTGCCGGTTTTTCCAAAATAAACGGACTCTGACCGACTAAAAGTTCCGCTGAGACCTTGGCGAAGTTCATGTAAAAAGCACACATTTTTGCAAATAATCACCTTTTCGAGTTGCCAAAGTCACATCGATTTGGCAACTCGAAAATGGCCAACGTAATGAAAATTTCCCTCAAGGAAAATATTTTTTCATACTTTGGTATTACTAAACCTAAAAAGATAATGTATCATTGAATCCTTACTTATTACCATATGGACGAGTAGTCATTTTGTGTGCATGTCGGGAAATCTACAGATCAGAAGAAATTTTATTCAAAAGCAGGGACATATATCTGTGACGTCCCGACCAACGTGCCCAAACCGGGACGTCTGTTCACTCTGGTCTAGGGCAATCGCCCGTTCCCCAGCGATGGATGAGTTCCGCATTCCTGACGGGGGAGGACATGCACAGGTCCCGTGATGTGAGAGTTGTGTGTAAGTGGGTGCAACAGAAAAGATGCTTTGTGTTGCGTGATTGCTATTTTCCAAGGATGGAAAAAGGAGAGGAGTGGAAATTAAGAATAGGCGATTTCTACGTGTGGAGTTGTGCTGTCCTGCGTATGCGTCTGTCAACTGGTTTTTCATGACTTGTAGATTGTCGGGGGAAGTGTGTTAATGATTTTGTTGCTTCGTCAATGTATTGTACTCATTTATCGGCCTTTCAATCATTTATTTGCATTAATGATAAGTGAATTCAGTTGCAGTTCCGAAATGGAAGTGTGTCTGCTGATGATGTGAGACCATCTTTTAAGAAATAAACGAGGAAATCTCTCAGAGTCAACATCTCTCTTTGCATCACACGAAGATTCTCAATTCTGATTTTGACACTACCTAGTATAACATTGGTGCAAATAGCTCCAACGGTCTTCTGTGATGCGAAATTATCCACGGATCCATCCTGGCATGGCATCTACTTGCATGTCTCACGGCAAATTCTTCCAACTCAATAATGTTTAATTAGGCAATTGCCGATGCTGCTTTGGTTGTGATAGGTAGAAGAGGGAAGGAACGACTGATTGGTAAATCCGCATTCATAGTCACACGGACTATATTCAGCGCAGGTATCAATGAAAGATCTTGCGATCTAATATCACCATTGCACCTTTGCACTTTTGCATGTAGTTTAAAGCGAGTCTTTGGACTTACATCAACATATGCGGGTCCCTACATTGCGAATGGAATCAAGAAAAATAGAGGCATCCGTAATTGCATAGACATTCGTCAATTGCAACCGCGCATAGAAGCTTCACATTATTCCTCGAATGCACTTTGCAATGTGTCGTCGGAGTCGATAACTTCAAGTGCGACTCCGACTCCGGTGCAACTTTTACGACTCCGGAATAATTAAATATTAAATTGTATCCTCAGTGAAAAATGTGAGCATGCTTGAATGGCTGTCATTTCATCCAATGTCAGGAATCATCAGAAGGCCAACTTCACATACCTCAACATCAACACGACTCTTCGTCTAAAGATGTAGTCATGCCTGGAGCGAATTTGAGATATGCAATGGGGTATAAGCATATTAAGTTCACTGATTTCTCTGGGTATCTAGTGAATAGCATTTAGCGAATAACCGTAGACATTGAATTAATGTGCTAATTTTGCTTCTCCAGTAATTGATCTGGTTGTTGTTATGAAAACATGATAATTTTTGCTATTATTAGAAACCACATCAAAGCAGTAAATAAACGTACACTTAAAAAATATGACAAACTTGTTTACGTTTGATCTGGTCTGTTTAAGTGAAACTGGTCTGAAGTTGAATGTACATTATATTCATTTCACTGTTGCGGCTTCTCGTGATAAAGAGTACTCGAAATGCCGGAGGACGTTCCATTATGTTTTGAATACCATCCGCTGCATTTCATAAATGTCACAGCCTTGTTTGCATCTTAACCTAGCAAACTCCTATAAGGTCCACTCACCCATTACTCAGCGTCAATCAGCTCACGTTGAAATATCAGACGTGAAAAATCAATTTGCTTACTTTTTAAAGTGTGTTGTGAATGCTAATAATTGTCACTGCATCAGATTTCTATTACTGTATTCTTTCATATTTTATAATTTTACTTCTTTCAGGAAGACGCTCAGAGAGACTATCAAAATCATTGAAGAACGAAGCTGAACATAATTCAAAAGTAGATGACAATGAAATTACTATCAAACACGAACCAGAAGACTTGATCAACGATTCTAACTCAGAGAAAGACGCATCTATGAAGTCTGGTTTATCAAAACGATTGCATATTTCGAAGTCCGACTTGATTAAAAAAGGTGAGCAAAAAATAGAAAAATGTACGTAAAAAAGTGACAATTTTGTAATGAATGGCAAAAATAAATACTTTCGGAAAAGAGTGGACTGCGCGAGAATTATCACTGACATGCGCTTATTTTTCCCGATTGAGCTTTTACAATAATTGAATGAAAGTCGCAACTCATCACGGTATCAGACATGAGCTGTTGCTAAACATATTCACGCATCGAGAAGCATCAACTAAATATCGATATTTTCACTATCGATAAAGATAATGTCGGACACAAGAGGAAAGTGATATTATTCATTTTCATCTCTACAAATAAGTACAGTGAGTGATTCATGACCTACAGCTTTGTGAGCCGACGGTTATTTCACTTCTTTGGACATTTTAATGTTATATCTTACCTTTTCAGACAACTATTTTAAAAAAATTCTTAGCTTCTGTATATGCGTGTATGTTTTTGTTGCTCTCTATGAAGCACAACATATTTCGCAATCTTATCTTCAATATATGTACTTTTCAAATCATACACGTACGTCACCGATGGTAAGGCAGAGCAAGTGACATATCTTTTGCTGTAAATGTACTTCGTCAATGTATATAAATCGTAGCTTCATGACATAAAGTCGTTGATGCTTGACGCTTGTTGATATCGAGTGATTAAGGTGATCATAAAGCCTTTTCAACTAGGATTCGACTCGCTGATTTGGTGAAGGAGATATACTTTTATGAATAAGTACCCCAGTATAGCAATTGTTGTCCATTATATCCATGTTCTGCATGTACAGCTGACTCAAGTAGGCTTGATCTATGAACGATGGCATTTTACTAGCTAATTTTCGTGGATTTTGTAAATAAATCAATATTTTTATTGACACTTGTGAATGCGTCTCTCATCAACGTAGCCCTTCATCTGCTGGGTTGGCTTGTAGACTTTCACACATACATAGAATCTATTGATATCAACTCAAAAACCATGTAAAAGTTTTGAAGCAGCCAGATGAACAGAAAATTTCAGTTCGGGGTTAATGAACCAAACCGAAATCATCCTAAGAAAATGATAATTCGAATATTTTCGGAAATATTCGAATATGTTCGGAAATATTCAAATATGTTCGGAAATATTGGAATATGTTCGAAATGTGTTCGAATATGTTGTACTGTGGTGAAAGTTTTCAGAAAAAAAGACATTTTGCTGCCAAAGTTATGACAGAAGTGCATCATAGATTAAAAAAGTATTATTCGTCTCAAGGAAATGTCTGAGCTTCAACTGAGACGGCAAGCAAAAGGTGTCGGTTGTTCCGGTTCTTTAATTTAGAGTAGACTTTCGTCATAACCAATTTGACAATTCTTTGCGCGAATGCGCGAAACTGAAAGCTTATACGCGAATGAAAATTATTCACACAAACATATGCGACTTATTGTTCTTTTCAGTGGACAACTTGATGCTATGTTTCTAGACTCACAGCACTTACTTCATTTAGTTCACTAATAATAAATATGATTTCACCTCTAAGTCATTACTTCCACAACACGGAAATAAAGTAAGGACTTCAATGCTCATAACAATTTATTTGATGTCTCAACATTAATACTTTTACAAATCCATTTTGTACGCGAATGTGTGTGCGTGCTCGTGAATACGCTGGGGTTCTTATCGGTAAATTTTAATTATTGAGCAGCGAGAACATGATGGGAAGTATCGGTATTCATCAAACAACGCCATTCGTCTTGCAAGATTGTGCCTTCCTGTAATGGTTTATGAGAAGTGGGTTTAAAATTCATCAAAGTCATCCCAAGCATTTTAGGGGACAGTGACAAGTCGACATTACAAGTGAATATCCGAATGTATGAAAGTTTGGTAGAAAACGACAGTGAATATGATGTCGGGGAATTCTGGTAAAAGGTCGAAACATAAGGAAAAATGCCAACCCTAGTGGAAATCCCTTTATTTTGCCGCATAGAAACTCGGAAGTAGAACGCATTTTTCGGGTCATTCTGATGTTGTTACAAGGGAACGACAATCATTGGCTCCTTAAACAATCAAAGCATTATCCGTCAGTAGATCGCTTTTAAAGAGCAAGAAGTTGGACCGTTCAAATTTGAAAATAGACAAAATTCTCCAAGATTTGTATACTGCATCCAACTCCATATATGCTACATGGAAGCAGAAACAACCGAAAAGAACGAAAAAGGAAAGACGTCTATGAAATGAATTGGATGAAGAAAGGAGGAGAAACAGACGCATCCTAAGTTCTTAGATACACGTCAGACCTCGAAGACATCATAACAAATCTCAAGAAGATGAGCAGAGGAGACTGACATCCCTTCCAGAGAATGCGCTGTAGCAGGTCCGACAAGTCCAAGAAGATCAGATGAACCTTCGTCGATAGAATCAGACATTAGAAAATTGACAGAAAGTAGAAAGCATTAAGGCACTCGATGTGGTTATGAAGAGACACGTACAACTATCTTCAGAGATTTCACTGACGAGCAGCAAAACCCTCGCCTCGATGAATTAGATTGAGCTCTGAAATTCAGTGGATTTCTTGACATGTGGCTTGCTCCTAAGCGACACATGTGTGCAATTGATAATTCATTAGATGACGCATCTCGAGTGGATTTAGGTTGTCAAACTTAACTGACGCATATAAGCAATTCTGTGGATAAAGTAGCACTTACAAAAGCTCTCTGATCGCAACTCAGTAAATTTCATGCGCTGTGTGAGCCACTGCGACACATAGTAGGGATGTGCGCGATGCAACGGTTCTCACGTAGGTCCACCGAAATGTGCGAATTTTGATCAAATTGACATTTTGCTGCTTTTTCAGCTTCTTCACTGCTAAACCGCACTAATGGTGGCATGCGTAGATTTAGTTTATGAATGGCACATGTTTTATCGGAATACTAAAATCACTAACAGAAGGTGGAAGCATTGTATAATAGCAAATCTTTTGTCATTTTATTCAGGAAACATCATTTAAATGAAGTCGTAATGCATAAACAAGCAATTTCGAAGAGCACCAATAAGTTTTTCTTTTATCGAAATTTCCGGGGTTTCACTACCACGAAACCCCAATGGATCAATACCCAAATTGGCACTTAAGTATTTTCAAATTTCAAAATATTATTTATTGAAGTCAGACAGCATAAATAAGCAATTTTGGAAAGTATCCATGATTTTTCATTATCTTTTCTACTAGGTTTTTTCGGGGTTTTAAATTGTAATAAGGAGTTTTCTGAAATTTAAAGCGATTCTTTTATGATAATTAAAAGCTAGGTTCATACCAACTCGGGAAACCTGTGACAAGGGGATTTGTTTACTGATCTGGATAAATGTTGAAAGGAAGAAATATAAAGTTGCGGAAATTCTAACTGAACAGAAGTACCTTAAAGTGGTTTAATAACAGTAACAGTAACCGTAAATTTTTTGGTGGCCATTGTACATTATATGTTCAGCGTATTGCTATTCACGAACAATATTTTTTATTATTCTTATTCAAATATGCATGCAATCTGCAAAAAGTGAGTCATGAGAAGTATTGATTTTGCGCATGCATTTTATGATCATTTTCAGAAATTAATTGTTAGTCTAAAGGGTAGGCTATAAAAATAGTATCAAGGACCGTAGCCTATTTATGAATGAATTCAAACTGAATTTTGGTTTAGGCCTTCAATCTTGCAACTAAACTGCCTTGACGTTTTATTTTGATGATGTGATGTTGAAATATTCTATTAGTTATTAATTATCACTAAAATGCGGTATGTCTACTCACGCATAGATCTAGTTAGCTATGAATTTCCCGACAAATTTGTAGCGGTTCTTCTCCGACAAATGATTTCCTCGCTGAGCTTTCCGCGCTAACTTTCCCCGTACGCTGCATTCGCCGACTTCCCTTTCTCGCTTCTCTCTCCCTATTTGTATTGAAGTATATGAGAATCCTGCTTGATGAATAAAGACACAAAATAAGCAGATACTGACTTCTACAAATTCAATACTACCGTACAAAGTGGCAAATAATATGAATAACTGTTACGGAAAAATATGAATCTTTCTGTGACACATAAGATCCAGTAAAATTCGTCTCCATGAATTATCAATCCACTCTACCCATGGAAAACAAACAATGAACAGAATCTTCTGGCTATGAAAATTTCAAAGAAATATTTCCTAGTGTGCTGCTTCCGACCGAAAAAGCCGGTTCACACAAGAATTTTACGATTGATTGATTGCTTTCTCAAGCATCGTGGGCCAGAAGTAACCTGCCTCGAAAAAAACCTGATTTTAAAAACAACATCTACTGAATCCACCGTCCTAAAATGTGATGAACTTCTGATCTATATTCAAGGCAATGCGACATCAAAATAATAGGCCTGCGTGGTTCTATTCACTAGCGGATGAGCTTCATATTGTATTTTTTTATCATATAAGTGGTTCACAACTGCCAAACATTGATTTTCCCTAATCCAAATGAACCATTCTTGTTAAAGGAAGCAACCTGAATCAGCATCAATTAATTTAAATTTTTGCGCATTGTAGGTGAACATGTCATTTTAAATATAATCATTTCATAGAAAATGTTAATATTATTACTTTGAGATTAAGTACTTGATTGTGAAGTTGTGCTGCATAGGATGCGAATCAATTAAAAGAAACAAATCTTCATTGTCGAAGAATTGCAATGTTTCAATCACAGTTTTTCAAAGTATCACAAGTTTGATAAATGTATTTGACCTTGGCAGATCATGGGGTTTATTTGCCGTGAGAGACGATACAGAAAAAAGCCGCAATGTGTTTTCTATGAAACCGCAGTAGAATTTATCGCTTATGACTGGTTTCTATTAAATTATATCTTTCTGTTCACAGAGATAACTGGTGCGAGAATAAAGATGCCATCGAGAAAGGAAAAGGCGAAGCCACGTTTGGATTTAAAATCCAGCATTTCTAAAAATAGAAGAAATCAGAGCATGGATGAAAGCAAGAAGAACGGAATATTACACAAAACAAAGGAAATACGAATATCTGAATCAGAACAATTCACGTCTAAACGAAGAACTTCTTGCAGATCGGTCAGTGTGAAGGTGGATACAAAGCGAGAAAGAAAAAGAAGATCCGATCCATTGTCCAGTTTGAATCAAAATATACCGATAAAAAGAGTCTCGCTCAGAAATTTGAGCGATAATAAGAAGTCTTGACGTTTTCTAACTAAATGGATTTCCTACCTCCAACTTTGATAAGTGATCTCATTCTTACCACAGCATTCTTACATGCTTCCCATATATTAAGTTGTGTTCTGCTGATGCTTCATTATCTCAGCCATGACTACTGCTTTATGAGCACAGTAGATTCTACATTGCATTTATTTTAGATAATACGGATGTTTTTATGTAATAAAACACGCTTTTTGTACACTGCATGTTTTGTAACCTTACTAGGCGGGATGTGTAGTCCTCTTAATTTTTTCATAATTCACTGGCTTCTGGCTGGACGACTGTGGTTTCGAAATCGTTCTACAGCACGTCTTGAGTTGAAGGTGGATTATGTACCTGCCTCTTGACCTCCACTGGCTTTTTCGCTTTTCAAAAAATTTCATCAAAATTCGAAAAGCAGACACTTTTCGTTTGTGTAACTGCAAATTTTAACATAGAAATTTCAGGAAAATTGTTGATATACTTTAACGAAAAGTGTCTGCTTGCACACTTTACTTCATCCTCTGTCACTGAATGATAGCTCATTTGAAAGATCATGATCTGTAGATGATTTCTATAATAACCAATTCAACAAAATACCAACTTGTACATTTTTTATGAGCAAAAACTCGAAAAAATGGAGTCAACACCTCAGATGTCACAATTTTACCACTGGAAATACATAGGATTTTGTTATCATCTCTATTTCTGAAAAGCAAATGATCTGATCCGGCAGACGCGAAGTTTTGCAGTAGGTTAGAGGTGTACTATGCTATGTGAAAGTTTTATGTACTACCTCGTTCCCTGCACAACTTCACGCTAGCTCCCGGACTATCAAGAGTATAATGATGTTTTCAATGAAGTGAACACATGAAGTTAGTAATGAGTAGGACCTCCTGAGGAACTAATAATACTTCCTATTCTTCGAGGCATTGGCCGTACTCAGTATCAAATTGTCAATTATGCTCTGTGGAATGGCTATCCACTCTTCGACAACGGCAGTCTGCAGGTCTTTCAAAGAATTGATGTTGCACCATCCTTTTTGGTCACCATCCTCTTCACCAGATCCCAAACATGTTCGATAGGATTGAGATCTGATGATTTTGATGGCCAAGTCGATCCTGCAAGTGCTTCTATTACGGTGAAACTGCTCAACCAATGATGAGCGATGAGCTGGTGCGTTGTGATCTTGAAAGATGAAATCCGATGGTGACATTAAAAAATAGTCAATGTCTTGACGTAAGTTTTCCCATTTACGAAAGATTCCAGAACTTTTAATTCACTATGACCACCAAACCAGATCGCTCCCTAAACATCAATTGAACCGCCCATGCTTTGTATACTCCATCTTAAGTTCTCTGCTTTCATTCTTTCACCCGTGCTTCTCCATACTTGTATCCGTCTATCATTCCTCAATCTTCGAAACCTGCTCTCGTCCGTGAATTTTACCGTCTTCCAAATTTCTCTCCACATGCCTTTTCTCATAGCCCATCTTTCTCCCATTCTCCTTTGTAGCTTCATTAAGCAGGTAGCAACAAATGGTCGTTTTCAATTCGTTTTCTCAGACCAGCCGCACGCAGGCGATTGTAGACAATCTGCAAAGACAATCGCTCATTCCACATACTTAGTAGATCCATTGCGGATGAAAATCTGTATCTCAGAGCTAATCTGAGCAAAAGGCGGTTACTGCGTTCGGTAGATTTTCTTTTTCTACCGGTAGAGTGTTTATTCACGAAATCTCGCTTCGTGTGTCTTGCTCTCCACCTTAAAATTGTTCTGTTGCCAACATTCAAAAGTTTGGCAATTTCTGATGTTGCCATCTTCATCATGGATAAGCCAACTGCAAACCCTCTCATACAAGCCATCTTTTCATAGGTTTCAGTCGCTTTTCTTTTTAACTTTACTGCCTTCATTTTTCTTGTGGTGTAAGTTGAGATGAATGCAATTAGCTTCAAAATCAAAGCTTTCTAATATCAGCTGATCATACAGCATTCATAGAAATATACGAGTATTTCGATTCAATGATTAACTTTTTCATACCTTATAGAGTGTTCAATGTTTTCACAGATATTTCCAAATTGGCAATTTTGTGACGATGTCACCTGTTAACATTAGAAAGCAATTCAAAAGGTGACAGACATTTTTGGGATTTGGGATTATTTTTGGGATCAAACATAGAGAGCGTTATCAAACAATAGAGTGTGTGATTAGTGTATATGAGGTGGGGGGGGAATAAGGAATTACGGTACTTTATTGAAGAAAGCTGATTAACGTTAAATGCAAAATTTGGCGGCAATCATGAAGTTCGCAGAAAATGAAGTTGCCTAGGGTTGACTGAGATTGCGATGAGCAGTCTAATCGACGTTCAGTAGCCTGTCGATGTCGGAGATGCAAGCGCATTCTAAAATCATAGCACAAATAATTCCAAATTTGATAGCTATTTAAGCACAGACAAAGTGAGACGTTAATGAACTTCATGAGGGATTGTGAGTCAAGGAAAGGTATGAGAATTCGCAAAGCGTGCAGTTTGTGGATTTCGAATTCTCACACTTTTTATCAATGCTGTGTGAGCATAGGCTACCTCGATGTCAGAGATAGAACACACTCGCTGGAATCCAAAGACTCATTGTGTTTTTATTCAGATTTACACCGAATTACGACAATGACTTCGTATGATTGTGCTGATTGTGCTCTTTTAGAAAAGTTGGGTTTCAATTTTTGACAAAGATATACATAGGCTATGAGTATGCATCGATATATTTAATCAATCTGGCTGCGAAACTTCTTTGGGTAGTCACGGTGGCGCACGACCAGTTCGTGTGAATGCAATGGATGTTGAGGGCAAACGTCTGTTAACGAATTGGAGAGAAATTATGATAATAATAAAGATAGGAATACAGAATAGCATGTTCAGAAATTAGTAGGGGCCTACCGTATAAAGACTGACGAAGATCAGCTCCATTGCTCGATATCAGGATGGTTTTCTCGAATTTATAATGGATGTTATTGGTGGTAGCAGAATGATAGGGCGTAGATATTGCAGGGGAATTGATGCAACACGCAAAGAAATCAATTTTGTTAATTATTGGCTGGTACCAGAGTGTGAGCAGCTTAGAAGTCGGAATTAATTAAAAATCATACCAAGGAGATATTTAATTTTTTGTCGATTGAATTTTGTAGACATATTCGTCGCAGATAGTAGGCCTCCAAGAAATTTGGCAGTCATCCCCTGAGATGTAGGCAATTTTTTACACGACACAGTGAATTCGGAAATTTATACGTAGCTTTTTATGACAGACATATTTGCAGCTCTAGAAGCCTTTGTTTCGTGCTTAATTTTTCAAAGATCGTTAGGCACAGACATCTCGATATTTTTGGGCATCGGTTTCGCTGTCCACTTCCCCTTCGCCTGAGATTGATGTTGATAGAATGCGGAATGGATAATAATAATAACAACTTTACAAGCTCGAAATACATTAGGAAGGATCCGGTTTTCGATATGGTCGAGCAACAAAAATTACATATTGAAAGGGAGGATAAGACATCAATCTATGCGTTATTCAAAAAGTCATTAAAATGATTGATGGACGTGATTCTGATCAAATTGAATCAATATCATTGAAATTTGTGGATTAGCAATTGAAGGCTACAGTGAAGGTTGTCTCAAAGACACTTCAACTAATTGCTAGATCACTTTCAGATGGCCAGTCTGATGTGGTCTATGATTTCATAATGAAATCATGTAATCAACACCAATTTCATAATGGTGTTGAAGAAAAAAGATTTTTTGCAGTAAGGAGTGATATTCATTATAACAAAGTGAAAACTACGCTTCTGTGGACGACGGAAAACTGTCAATCAATTTCCAATTATAAACGATTGTTTTACATCGGCATAAAAAATAATGAATTCAAAATAGAAACCGAAATTGATTCCGAAGTGACAAATTTGTACCCCAAGGCCTCTTTCTTGACAAATCAAATTGTTTTAAAGGTATATGCTTATTTTGAATCTGCTATCGAGTTCGTTTCCTGATTCAACTGCATCTTGTTCATATTTATACGATTACATCAATACATCGCATATTGCTTTTCTTTAGCGGTTTCGTCTACTCATTATTGATCTACAAGGCTTAAATGAAAAAAAATGGTAGAGTTCAAAGCATTTGCATCAGCCTTTTTCTACAGATCAAGTATACGAAATGACATTGTTACATGCTGCAACTTTGATCCTACATATAAAAAGATAATTCTGCATGATTTTCCAAATCATGCTCATAGTTTCTGAAAATACAAAAATCACTCAAAAATATCATTATATTCTGCGAAAACATTCGAAAACGTGACGGATAGTGTCATGAACGTTTCATTAGATACATTGTTCGTTTTCTCAATTATAAACGCGGAACAAATATACTGAAGATCATTTGCATTAATAACAATAATCCTTTGGAAAAACCGATTCGCCAAATTCGCCGCACGTTTGATCATTTACGTAGGAATCGGTTCCAGAACCACATTACCAAATTCCAGAGTTGGAGTAATGTAAATCAAATCTGTAAAAATCTGACATTGTAATTGGAAGTTTATGACATTATGCAAACATCTCAACTGGCATGAATTCCATGATCAATATCTCAACATCGATGAGAATGACAACAAAACAGAAAGAAAATGCAGTAAATGAAATGCAGATCTGTTGAATGTCATCGAGGAGTACAATCCGATGTAGAAGATCCAATTTGAGTATATGTCTGTTGACCGTAATCCGAGAGATGAGGGTGAGCTTCTGTCGCACTCATAGATGTTAATAACCATGCTGGAATGGAAAAAATGTTGTTGAGAAAACGGGCTACATGGACAGATGTGATGGAAAGGGAAGAAGGGATTTCTATATCGAGTCTGGAAAAGTCATTTCTTTATAATGAACATCATCAAGAACCATTACAGAATAAGTCGATGTACCTTTTCGTAAGAGTTGATGCACCATCGCGGAATGAATTTATCAATCATTCGCAATGAGTTGATGCATCCTATCGGAATGAGTTGATGCATCCATTTGCAATGAGTTGATGCATCCTATCGGAATGAGTTGATACATCCATTCGGAATGAGTTGATGTATCCTATCGGAATGAGTTGATACATCCATTTGCAATGAGTTGATGCATCCTATCGGAATGAGTTGATGCATCATTCAGGGTGAGTTGCTGATGTATCCATTCGGAATGAGTTGGTGTGCCATCGCGGAATGAGTTGATGCATCCATTTGCAATGAGTTGATGCATCCTATCGGAATGAGTTGATACATCCATTCAGAGTGAGTTTCTGATGTATCCATTCGGAATGAGTTGATGTGCCATCGCGGAATGAGTTGATGCATCCTATCGGAATGAGTTGATACATCCATTCGGAATGAGTTGATGCATCCTATCGGAATGAGTTGATACATCCATTCGGAATGAGTTGGTGTGCCATCGCGGAATGAGTTGATGCATCCATTTGCAATAAGTTGATGTACTCTTTCCGAATGAGGTGATGCATCCTATCGGAATGAGTTGATGCATCCATTCGGAATGAGCTGATGCACCCTTTCGGAATGTGTTTAAATGAAATAATTTTTAACAACAGAAAACATTCATTACATGGACAAGACAGATTCTTGATCGTATGTGACACTTCCTTTCTAAATTCGACAAAATTGTGAAATTCTGCAATCACATTTTCTGACTATGACGAAATTCTTTTCTTCTCAGATGACTTTAATGAACACACTGTCATGCAGTTTAATCTATTAGCTGTTCACGGTAAATAATGCTCAATAGCACTTTGCAAAAGCACTGATTTATTCATATAGCAACTTCATGAGGAAGTGAAATACAGAAATTTGTATAGCAGACTGCTTCAAACTCGTACAATAAAGCAATAATTTATCGCACACATGAAAATGCAAGGCACACACATCACTAAAGGGCTGACGATACATGAAATATTGAATATATTTCAAATAAGTGAGTAACTTCAGACCAGAGTTGGAACCGGTACAGAATTTTGGACATGTACTGATGGCATCGGTTTGGAATCTCAAACCGGCACCGATGCAGGAAGCGGAGGCTGGGTTTTTGAAACTTTCAATGATGAAAAATGCACTTTGATTTGAAGATTAAGGTTTCTGACTATATCTGAATTTATGCATTCTTGTTGATCAGTTTTGATTTATTTTTTTTATTGATAAATCCTTCATAGCACACATTATTGAAAATAAATTGTCTTCCAATCAAGTAGAAAAAAATTTAAGCAACTAGAATTTGTTGATTTAATCATCAAATCCAAAACAGTCTGGTAAACTGATTGAAATTTTGATGTGTTCTGAGATTTTGCATGCGCTAGAATTGTTTTTTGAGAGAGTCTTATCTTGAATAATTATTTTTTATTGATGTGATTCATTCATGTAGACCAAGTAGTTATACAATGTTCTACACTGCATATTTAGTGATACGATACCAGATTTGCATAATACATAATTACATGATACCAATGTTACATAAACATATATTCAACATCTCCGACTGCATTTTTACAACACATATGACTCGCACTTTAATTAAATCCAGCGGAATGCCATTTCATGTCAAAATTGAAGTGTACTCTCCTTCTAGCGTCTAGGTGTAGTTATTATTTCTTTACATTTCAGGATGTTATTCTTCACATTATGTAAATGTAGAATATAATCACCTAATTTGTCACTAATTTGCATATGTAAAATCACAGTCATGTCTCATTTCATTTTCATTTTCTCAGTTGAGAAATAAACGATTAGCTATTTTGAAATATACAGTGCATACAAAAGTAGTAAGCTTAAAATTGTCGATGCAATTCAACTCTGCAAAATCAAGAAGAATTTGTGTCGGTTTCCATAAGGTACATTTTCATTCCAGTGCACTATATATATTACTGCATCTGTAAAAGTTATGCATTTAATACACATTTAATGATGCCAGCTTCAAATGCAGTCGGGTCTAATGGACGGTTTATTAGAGACGGCTTCATCAGCATTATCACCAGCAACAACGTAGAACAGCAGTTTACTCAAGAACTCATTAACATGGAACAAAGACAACTACATGTCAATATAATGTATTAGCCATAGACAGTGTATTTTTTAATGTATCTTGTAATTGCAGTAGCAATGTAAACGTTCATATTACAGTATATACAGAATGTAGTCTATGATCATACACATGCAGTCATATAGACTACACGTATACATACATAATATGTACATGTTTGTATATTCAATATATTATGCTGTTCACTTTATGAGTTGGTACATTCTATGCTTTACGCAGAAATAGTACATGCTCTTTGTGTAAAAAAGAAGAATTTAAGCATAAAATTGAAACCGGTGAAACCGGCACATAGATCAGCGGTTCCCGGTTCCAACCCTGCTGCTTCAGGCCACACAATCATGATATTATTAGTAATGATGTACTCGTATTGCTATTCTGTCATGCTATTCTGAGACAAGAACAACGTCAATAAGGTATCAGCTACTTTTTCGTGAGAGTCTCATTATATTTGCTGAGTCGATGCTATACATGCTTCTGTAGCTTAATTTGACAAAGTATGATATTTAGGAAAAATCTCTATCAATGGAAACAAAAGAAAACAATTCATAAAATGAACTATTCGTTAATAGTTAATTCCAAACTATTTCTCACTCACATTGAGGTAGCTGCGCATCAAACTGGAAGGTGTAAAATTACGGCTGCTTGTCGTACACGCCCTGCATCATCTATGCTTCCCGAGAGCGCAGTTAATTTAGTGTGAATGAGAGTTCTGCGCTCGTGACACAATCAGAACAAGAACTCTTTCGTTCTCGTGTTAGTTTTTTGCATGTCTAGTTGTTCCTTATTTTCGTGATGACGAAGAATGACTTGATGACCTGATTTGTTCCAGCTACAGACAGTGTATCTATAAGTCCTATACACCATAATTCATCTATAAGATTCAAAACCACACCGAAATATTTTGTTTTTCACATTTTCCCCTCTGGTCTCCTTCAGAAAATTTAGCCTTCAACTGAATCTAAGGTCAACATGTCGGGTATTGTTCAGTTAATAATTCAATCAAAAAATTTCTTCGCAATATGTTCGTGTAAGCTTCATGCACGTGTCGTGTCGTTTTAGAGAAAAACACTCATGTTTGTGTATGCACAGGAATACTTCGTGTCGTGTTGGCGGGGATTTCCGAAGAGCGAAGATCAATAGGGTGAATTATTGGTCATAATTTATCAATAATCTAGCATCACTGCGTGAATGATTTCCAGTCATGATCATGAACCGCATCTACAGGGAAGAAAGGCAGTCAAACAGATGGCAAAAAACCACAGTGCCTTCACTTTGTATTCCAATCAATTAAATAATAATAATTTTCTTATGAATTCCTTCTTATTAATTCTTTCTAAGGATGAATTTCCTGCAACTGCTTATGTCAAAAATGTGGGAAATGTCAATGCTTGAAACGTAATCTTTAAAATAAAAAACTTGATCCTGAAAACGAATTATGAAGCAAATAAATAAGTAAAACCAACGAACCGTTGATAGCCGACACCAGTAATATATGATAATCGCGCGAGTATCGATAAAGATGCGAAAATAGACAGACTAGTTTAACTCTTTAAAAGTTCATACCGTTCTGAGATGAAGACTTCACTCAGTTGATTCTGGAAAGCAGAATTAGATTAAAAATCTGAACATAGAGCTGATTGTATTTTACATGGTCACTTGACACTGAATGGAGCTTATCAGCTAGAACCTTAATTAACTTTCAAAATATTCAATACGCTAAAAATTATGACTTTTAGGTCAATCAAGATGTAATTGAAATTCACCATGTTTTCGATTGTCTCTCTGAGATTGGGCAAGGGCAACAAAGTATGTAAAGGTGTATGTAATGGACATCATGCACAATATAAAAACTTCAGAAAATATTTAGATCAATGCTATGATTCGTTGAAATAGCTTTATAGCATTTCATAACATTCATCGTAGAACAACACGTATAAATTTGAGCATATTTTCCTATGTAAAACTAAATTTGTCGGTCGACATTAAAATAAGCACAATTTAATTTAATTGATTAATTTAACATGAAAATCATTAGAAAATGAGAATACCATATTCAGCTTTTGGAGAGATAAATCTTCAAATATAGTAATAATTCTCAATGAGAAGTGATCATGCTTGAATAATGAATAATATCTATGAAAGAGAACAGTAAGTTTGACTTTTCGCAGTCTGTACTTCAGAATATGCAACAAAAATGTAAGTGTTGAGCACTTAGAAGAGATGAAGCGAGGAGACGATGATGAGGGCACTCGGGGTCAAGAAAAATGTGGGTAAATGCATGTTCTATCAGCACTAGAGTTTAACGGGAGGTGTGCCATCGGGATTTCCCCGTCTTTGTGTCTTTGTGGATATCTTCGTGGGATTTCCTGTCTTTTTGGAAAAGCCGTTTGACCAGTTATAGAAGATTCCTTCCTAGAAAGTATTTTGTTGCAATGATTGAAACAAAATACTCCTCTGTGAAAAGTCTCTAACATGAGACTTCGCCATTGAAATATAAAAAAGCGTCAACTTGAGGTGCAAATATTGGAATGACGTATAGGAAGTGTCAACGAACGAGTTGTCCTTTGCACCGAACTTGCTGTGAATCAATTTTCGATTTAGTTGCCAGCAAGTCAATAGTCTATGGCAGTTAGTGGAAGCAGGTCTAAATAGGCCTACTTTCAAACGGTCAGAGGGTATTGAGTGTTCGGTTAAAATTTTAAAAGAAACCTCGGCTTCATGTTGCTGAAAGCGTTTCTGTTGTTAAAATTTTGCTTTGTTGCTACCCCTTGGACAGCTTTAAAAGGATCATTTTGCCCGAAGACCATTTTGACCTGGAACCCATGCAAAATGGTCTCAAAAATGGGTTTTTAAAACTGTCCAAAAGTTAGCCACAAAATATAATTCTATTAACAGAAACGTTTTCAGCAACATGAAGCCGAGGTTTCTGTCGCACTAAAAGTTTATTTCCAAATACACAATCAAAACATGCGAAACACGGACAACAGAAGACCATCAGAAACATTGTGCCAGGGAATATCTACATCCAAGACGCCGCACTTGCGGAGAAATTAGTCCCCGAAAGCGCAAATTGGCGGTGATGTAAAGTTGGCACCCCCATCTTGAAAAATGCATGTGCCAGTCAAACCAACGACCAGTTCGCGCTTTAGGGGACTAATTTCTCCACAGGCATGGCGACTTAGGAGTAGAAACGCGCTGGCACACTGTTTTTGATGGTCTTCTATCTGTTGTGCGTGTTTCGCATGCTTTGATTGTGCATTTTGGAAGTAAACTTTTAGTGGCTGTGCTAACTTCACATCAGCAACATGTCGAACTTTCGAGTAGCGATTTCGACTAATCTAGAGGGAATACTTTCAAAATAATAAGTGGTGCATGCTGGCACGCTTCATCTAGATCGATTCTGATCGTTGGTTTGACTGGCACATGCATTTTTCAAGATGGCGGTGCCAACTTCACATCACCGCCATTCTTTCAAAATAATGGGTGGCACATGCTGGCACACACCACATACATCAATCTGTTAGGTTTATTTGAGTGGCAGACTCCATTTTCAAGATGGCGGTACTGAGTGGCGGTGCTAACTTTATACACGTTCATCAAAGTGACATTTCATGCCCATTTACCGAATTTGAATGTTCTCTCCCTCCTAAGTGCTGTAAAGCACTTAGTTAAGTTAAATGCTATTATATGAAAAGAAATCACAGTTAATTATTACTTTCAATAATATGACGAATAATGTCTAACAGCTAACCCAATATATTGATGTGAAATTCTAATAATTGATAATGCACATGACCTTCATGAATTTCCTGTAGGCCTCAAATTATTGCTTCAGAACTTCTGTCAATCAAGCAGCTTATCATCCGGACATTGGTTCTATTAAGTGAGCTGTCAGATAGTGCAGTAAATGAGATTATGACGCAATAAAATTTAGGGAAACAGTAGCGAACTGTGCCATCTGTTACATATTTCTTCAATTCAATGTTCACAGCACAATGATCATTCATACGCATTAATTTCTCACGAGAATAAAAAAAAACACTAAGGACCGAAAACCTTCAGCCATTATCAGCTGAATTTCAGACGTTGCTTATAGACAATGATTGATGAGTGGAACTGACATGAATTTGACTGAAAATGACAGTTGGTGTAGGAATGGAGTATTCCTATGCATACGACGAAGGATAGCTGTATCATTCAAATTTGATCCATACTACTGAATGTTATATTTCAGAAGAGTGAGAGTATGTCATAAAACAATTATAAATAGATGAACAGCTGAATTCTGTCAATGTTAAGACGACTTTTATGAACAACACCCATTGTTTATTCACCATATGTTTGATAACCTAGAGATCAGCTTTAATCCACTCAGCACTCGAGATAATTACATTACCTCAAACGAAAAGGTCGACGACACTTTTCTCACTTAGAGGCATAGAGATTCATTCTACAAGTATACACATAGGATGTTTCAATAACCGCTTTACACCCCCTAATGATTATTACCTGTAAAGTGAATTGCTATTTCACATAGTTAAATCGACTCCAGAAACCGTGATAACCGTTGAAGAGCTGACATATGATGCAGCATATATATTAGCAATAGTGAAATCTCTTCCGATCACTTGGTGGCAGACTATGAAAAATACACTCGATACGTTTGAGGACATCGTCTGGTAAGGACGAATTTCACCGTCATTATTGAAGTTTAATGATTGGCCTACATCAGATTAAAAGCAACTGAAGGCAGTCTTTGTTGTTCTTGTCGCTATCACTTGCGGTGTGTGTACTGTGTATATCATCAATTTTTATCAGAGATACTAGCAGTCAATTATGACAAAAAACAAAATGGGTAACAAAATACGTATCCTATTTTCTATGTAAACTTTTCGTCAATATACAAGCAATAGTATATAAAACACGTGCACAATAGTATTTTAACACATGTATGACATATTATGAAATAATTAAAATTTTCAGCAATTGTGTTTGGTTAAGTTATATCTTTAGAATATTCTTTTAATGCCTTAAAACCGCTTCGTCTACATAACTTTACAAGCTCTTCGAACATTTCCTTGGATCAAATGGCTCAATTTACTTAGAAATGATTCGCTGAATTGCAAAATGTAAAATTTGGACCCAATTGAAGCCCACGGTAATTTCTCTTACCTGGAAAACCAGAAACAGATCCATGCGTAGGATTTGGAGGTGTTGAGCCTGACTTGGCCAATGGTTGTGATTCTCCCGATTGTTGTTTATCAAGCCCTCGATTCAGTTGAATGAAATACACGCCAACAAACGAGATAACACACCTTCAAGAAAGAAATAAGGAACGTTCATTTGATAGAGGTCGAAATTTTGAACAGAAGTTAGAGATTTTATGAAATCGACTAATATTATCTGAATGAAATGCATTTATCATTAATGACATGCAGGGGTTCAAGAAAGAAATGAATTGAAAGCATATTCACATTGCAGAACAATTCCACTTGATGAAAATTATGTGATGTGCGATGGATTTTATGATTGAAATTTATGACATGATTTCATCTGTAGCCAATAAAATGAAGAAATGACTAGCAATTGCGCATAGCGGTTCCTTATGCCACAACTCTATCCACATTTTAAAAAGTATTTTATTAGTTATATCAATGGTTGGGGAGTAGTAATCAAAGATTCTCCCTCAACGGCAGAGTTGGTATCTTTACCCTTCAATCCCATTGGACACCCTAATCGATGTTAATCGATAACACGCGTTCACGATTATGTTCAGTATCCTTGTCTACATGATCTATATCCTACTATAGCATCCTCTTTAGGAATAATCTTTTCTAATGTAAATACTAAAATACTAAATAACAAAATACAATCTTAAATACTAATTCTGAATACTTAATAATGTTCTGAATACCTATCATATGTGAAATGTGAATATGTTATGACACTGCAGCGAGGATGGCACTGCGGAGAAGTGGGAAGACACGACCTCAGGCCTATATGATTTATGCCGAACTCAGACTTGAAAACACCACATCTACAGATTGCTTAGTCAATTGAAAGCACTTCTCAACCAACAGAACATCATGATCAATTGAGGCATCGACAATGCTGCAATGTTCATTGCATTTTTTTATGTTCGGTACTTCGTTTTTAAAGCGCCGTTATGGCTTTAGATTTAATAACAAATTCATTACAATAACCATAAACATTTTGCTATTTCTAATTCTTAGTTCATTCATATTCTTTAGTCAATGTTTCACCTACCAGATAGCTGTAGTCACATGAAGGTGCGAGAAAAAGCCCATATATAACGCTAATCAAAAAATTGATTCTATCCCCATGGGGATACAACAGACATTCATTTTGGACCCTTGAATGTACGCAATTACGGTTCTACTCCAATTGTTCCTTTGTTATATATTCAGACATATTTTCTGATCATTATTGCTAGGATTTTGATGCTTTTCTTTTTTCATCCTATGCTTGCGAGTGCAATTATGTTTATGTGTATAATAAATTATATTTTCTGTTCAATCGATTCTTACGATTCTTCCGCTTCTAACATCATTGCATTACTCCCCTCTCGACTGAATAATGAGACTCTTCGATATCACCTGGCTAGAGTCATTCTATGTTTCATTTCTATTTTGATGAACAAGACATGCAGTTAGACCGTTGAAAGCTCGACCTTATATATAAGGTTTACAGTTACTTTGAATAGCTTGTATTACAATAATTTACGAAAAATATGAATATAACGATCACACTTGAAAGTACACTTTTTCTATAATTGGTTCTGTAGCAGACTTAAAAGCAAATGAAAAATGCAATTAAAACCACTCAATTTTCAGGTAGCCAAGAACAACTGTTGTGTATCACTAATTTACTTTGAGTGGCAAAATAGCCTCACATGGCTTTTGTCTTCTAGAAAATTACATATGAGTGTTTCAGGTGATTAGACAGATAATTTAAAGTGTGCAGTTAGCGCAAGGGCCTAAACAGTTTCTTCCTATAAACAGTGCGTGCATAGTTTGCTTTTATCGGAAACTAGATATTAAATTTCTATAGATTCAGATTTTTCAATAAAATACATTTCTGTTCAGGCCTGCACACAATGCACAAACGAGTAACAATAATGTGTCACAGTCTCACAGACGAAGTAAAATCAAGCTGTCGACATCGCTACGCTTCACGTTATTGATTCTAATGCAAAAGGCACGTATTTCTCTGATCTGCACAAATTTTTGTATGTGGATAGAAAATATGCTCAAGCACGTCTACCTGAAGTTTGGTGACGATTTTTGTTCATTTTGCAAATCTTAGACAAATTTCAAAACCTGGGGTGATAACCCATCAGTACCAAAGCGAATTGTACCTTTAAGTAAACATGAAAGTATTCTGCACCAGCCACGAAGAAAGAACTTATAGACAGTGCCATAACGAACAAGTAGTAACAGTTAACAACGTCGCGAAATCAACTGGGAAGTTAAATAATGCATTTCTTTTTAGGCTTATCAAGCATTGCTTCTGTGCGAATACATTGCTTTACGCACAACTAAATTTGAAGAATGATACTAGTTAGCAGATCTCCAAATATTTCTATGGTGGAAGATATAGGTTTTCATTCATATATATATATACCTCGCAGTTGATTCGAGTTGCAAATTTTCTTAACTTTCGACAACAACAATTATGTCATCGAGAAAAATGCTTAGCAACCTCGGTAACATTTTGGATCGATTCGCATTCATTCAGTAGTGATTCCGCCGTTTTCAACCTTTGAAGACTTTTTCATTTTCTTGTATTTCAACAATCGATCAAAAATGCACATGAAACAAAGCATGTTGAGGCATTCAGTGACAAACCTATAGAATTGGTCCCCAAGACATGTGAGTACAGTTGTGTACATATAGCGTGTTTGCTCCAAAATGATTGAAAAATAGATCAATGCGATCAATCTCAAATGTTCCTTCATGTATTCAAGCATTCTATTTCATGTTTCTTCACTTTGCGTCTTGATTAGCTTTCAATTGTAGGCGATATGCAGATGAAAAAACAGTGCCAATTGCGATAACTAATTTCCAATAATCGACTAATCGATTTGTGGGTTGCGAAATCGATTGCGAATAAATACATGTAAATTCATAATTCTCACATTCTTCTTTCAACAAACATGATGAAAATGCATACATGTATGTATAATAAAATTGAATACAACATTATCAGTGACTGAAACTGTTTTTGCTGTTTCTCGCTGCAAAATTAGAGCATATTGAATGGAAAACGAATTGTAGGGAACAGTGATGCAATCAGTAGAGTTTTAAGGTGCGATTTGGAGCCGATTACAGAGAAAGGCCAAAAATAAAAAAGTACAAAATGCAATGATGAAAATGTTCAGTTGCTCCATGCTGATTTATTGTCACCGTTTCAAATATCTTAATTAAATATTGACATCCAACCGGTTTTCTCTATTGTCGGTTTCAATTGCATTCCCTGAGAGAAACATTTCTGCTTCCTTTCTATACGTACAGCTTTGAACTTTAGCAGCACAATTGGAGTGAATTGAATTGCTTGATCATGTCATAAAATGAAATTTATGTTAACAGTGTCACCATAACCGGTCTTTTCAAATAAGGAAATGCTCGTCAAACGTAGAGCAAACGTATCAGATACTTCTCACTATTTCACATAAACAATTTTGATAGGGGAAATTAGATCTCGAGTACGGACAATGACAATTCAAATTAACACAAATTTCTATTATGCTTGTCAACTGTGTTCTTGATTGCAAGATGAATGCTAACAATAACATTCAAAATTACTCAAACAGCAGTCATTGGATAATTCGCTACCTCACGAGAGCCGAAAAAGTGACGAGTTATCCTAAGTGAGTAAGATGAATTATACGGCAAGAACATTGAAGTGCTAATCACAATGTCAATCATCATATACATAAATGCACACGTGCAAGCATAATTAAATTCATTATGGCCTTCTTCATTATTTTGCATCTAGATGACTGATTTGAACTTATGCAAAGACTACAATTTAAAAGTAGACATGCATTGCCAGCGGTATAATATATTATCAGTTATCAAGTTTCATTGTCAGGCATATGTAACGACTAACGATATGCTGTAGTTTGACAAATACCCACTAGTTAATTAAGCAAAAGTAGATAATAGAGTAAAAACGACCAATCTGCCAAAGGATTGGTAGGATCTATAGTCTTTTTCTGATATGATGTTTACTCATTATTAGTGCGGTAATTTATAGCGAAGCCTGTTTGGGTGGGCCTCTTCTCCACTACTTTGAGTAGTCGACGCAGTCAATGCTTCGTCGACTGCTTAGGGTATTGGTGTGGAGGCCCATCGTTCGTTTTATCTCCAATACCGGCTGACTGGCTCAGTATTTCAATTAGGCCTACTTTCAATGCTGCATTAATTTGACCTATGTGTCTCTGCGCATTTTGATAATTTCAGTGCATGCTGTCCTAGTTGCGGTTCTATTGATTTTATGTTAGTGGTGTGTGAGATATCTATCTGGTATGTCGATCTTCATGCGTCTTTTAATCATAAATTGATCGCCTGATGAAGGAGCAGGTTCTCCGACACACGATACAGATAATTTCCTTTGGCAGATTGGTCGTTTTTACTCTATTATTCTGATTAGCAATGCGTCTGCCCTCCCATGCCATCAATGCCTCAAAAGTAGATAAATTGATAACAAGAAGTAGTAGAAAGTTAGGTAAAATTGCCTGATGTTTTGATTGCCTGATGATTGCCTGTTGCATCATTTTTCACTCAAATGTCATCAAACTGTCACTGAAATATCCTCCTTTAAGATGTGCCACCAGCCTGAAAGTCCTCTGCTTAGCCAATTCAATGACCAAGCTGTGAAGTTAGGAGTTTAAACGCTGTCCTTAACAGAAAATGGGCTAACTTCACAACCGAACCATTCGAAAACATCTACCTCGCATTGACTTAACATATCATATTCCTGGCTATGAAGCCATTGACACTGTGATTTTACCTTGAATGGGTTTTACAGAAGGCATATTTGTTTCTACGATTTCTTGCCCTGACCCACACAGATCCACTAAGGATGCTAGGTCTCTCTGTAAGGTCATTTCCTTTATTTTCTGGAGCCAAATAAGAGACATCTTCATATCAGGAATATCCTTAACGCTCTCATCAACGACAGTATACTGATCCATGTTATCAGATAAAATGTCATTCATAAGATCCATATGCCAACCCTCTGATACCTCTTCAGGGGAAGGAAGGTCATCATCGACAGCAAATACTCATCAACCGTGAGATGTCCGGGAAGAACAACGTAGGCTGAAATATTTTCAATCAATTGCCGGACTTCACTGTTATCGGCTGTTTGTGCTTCCTCATCAGTGACAGATGATAGCAAGGATTTTAGAAATTCAGCATGAATAAAACAATTATTGAAGGTCGATGGTTTTAGCTCTTTGACGGTACTTGAGTTCCATTGACAACAATCAAGGACATCACACAGGAAATCAGCTATTGTGTGTCGTCAGAACCGGAGTTGATGTCTGTCATCATTCGGGATAATAGATGTCGTCTGTAGAAGACTTAAATTTGAATAAAACCTTAATCAAGAAGCTGGAGTCTCGAGGTGGCATTGGCGAGGAGGAACACAAGTCTAATGTTTCACATTCATTTGAATTATTGAAAAGTAAACATTGTACGAGTAGACTACCTATGCAATGTCCGTATTTTAAAGATGAAATCCAGCAATGGTTACCGAGAAAGTGGTCGCGATTCGCAGGTGGCAGGTTATCTGAGAAATGTGACCACTTCCCTAGTTGTTATATGAAACTTTTCAAGGGACTGTCTAAAACTGGCCGCAATTTGCAGATGGTCGCATTTGTCAGGTGCCCTCGAGGACAGGATTTACTGTAGATAGATACACATAACATAGTATAAAAGATATATACTGTATATAGATTTTATAGATAATATAGTGTCATACAATGTAATGCAGATACATAACATGCTGAGTGGGTTTCATGAAAAAATTATGGAAATCTATTCGTATCCTGTCAAGGAATTCAAAGAAGAGATCCTCTCCCAAATTTTCACCTCAAGAATTCGTTGATGAATTTGCGTCTAACTTTCAGCACTGCGATTCTAGCCTTGTGTGTCCTCATTTTGATCATGATGAAATTCTATCGGTTTCTGAAGAGGTTGTTTGTGATATAATGCTCAAAATAACAAAGGCATCGATTGGACCTGACGGTATCCCTCCATGGGTATTTCAGAATTATGCAGCTGTCCTAACTCCAGTGGTGACTATTCTTATAAATTGGTCTCTTCGCTTTGGAATTTTCCCTGAGTGCCTTAAGGTTGCGAATGTCCAGTTCCAAAATGTGATAAACCTACATCCCCTGCGGATTATCGCCCAATATCAATACTCCCAGTGCTTTCTAAGATTTTTGAAGAAGCTATTTCTAATAGTTTTATTCTCCCGTGTATAAGGGATAGTGTTGATAAGTCTCAATTTGCTTTTGTTCGTCGACCAGGGTCCGGTACAACATGTGCTCTTATTTCTGTTCAAGATAAGATTTTGCGTTTTCTTGATAAGTCCTCTGGGGCTGTGAGAATACTCTCTATTGATTTTCAGAAAGCTTTTGATAAGTTGCCACACCAGATAATTGTTGATGCATGTACCAAGTTTCACTTGAGAAATAATTTGATAGTATGGATTTGCGATTATTTACAACAGCGATCACAGCGTGTTACAAACAATAAATGCTTTTCAACATGGATGTATACTCCAAGTGGGGTGCCTCAAGGCAGTGTCCTCGGACCGTTGCTATTTGTGCTTGCAATAAATGATTTGAATCCTTCATGTAATAATAGCTCAATGATAAAATATGCCGACGACATAGTTCTTCATTTCATGAGAACACATAGTGATGATCGCCTTCAGCAAGAGTGGGACCACATTAATGCTTGGTCGTGTGCTTGTCCATTCTAAATCATTTGTTATGGACATCATTACAAAATCTAATTTGAGAACTTTGAATGTTTGTGTGTCTAATTCCTTGTTTTTGCGTAATGTTCATAGTTTCAAGTTCCTTGGGGTTATTTTTTCTGCCGACATGAAGTGGAATGAGCATGTGAAATATATTGTTAGGAAGGCATCTCGAAGAATCTTCATTGAGCGCAATCTTCGGCGTATTGCCTGTACGAAGAATGTCATGTTTCATGCTTATATTGCTTTTATACGTAGTGTACTGACATATTCGTTTCCGTGCTTTTGCAACATCACTGATTACCTACTACATGATATTGTTCGTATCAAAAGAAGAATTTTCAAGATAATTGGTGTAGTTTGTGATGAGAGAGAATCTGTTTTGGATTCTGCCAACAAAATGTGCCAAAAATTGTTTCGTAATATTGAAAAATGTGAAACTCACCCACTTAGGACATTGTTTAATGTACGACCTGTTTTGAATATGTCAATGAGAGCGAATGGTTCACTACAGCCTCCCATCGCAAAGACTGTTCGTTTTAGCCATTCTTTCATAAAATTTTGTAAATGATTTTATTTTTGTCTTATACCTTTCCGTTTTATTCATGAACTGAATAACCATTGCACTTCTTTCTTTTTTTACTTTATTGACATCGTGTATTTGATTTGTACGGTTCACAGAATTGTATTACATGCAGAAGTGAACAAATAAAGTGATTATTATTATTATTAATTAACCCAATCACTATGCATTCTAATCCCATTGAGAAAAGGTTTCTGGACGCTCATCTGAAAATCAACATCATGTCTTAATAAGTGCTTATTTCATGGCGGGAATCTCTCCAAAATAACACATTTACAGTTGAAGCGTTTTAATGACTTCATCCAATTCAAAACAGTAACTGAATTAGGGAATTTTTCATTTAGCAGAAGATAAAAACAAAAGTGTAATTTTCCCACGTTCTCTCGCTATTTCGATGACGATTCGAAGAGACAAGCATTTTCTTTACCATTTATATCACACTGAAGAACAAATGTCTTCGCCTCAGACCACTTCTCCATATGGCGAATTCGACAATTTCTATAATGCATGGAAGTGTGTCCGAACCGGTGCATCCAAAGCAGACTCAACAGGTTCACGTTCCTTCTCAGGGCTCAGAAGTAGGGATTAAAAACCTGAGTTCTACGTTAATGTGTAATGCATGTGGTAATGAGGGAGCTGAATATGAATGAACAATTACTGATTATTACATCCATCTACACATTTATAAAGGCTGGTGGTGTGTTAGCAAATGCGACATTAATCAGTTTCCATAAATAAATGTATATCACCTGCCATAATTTCAAAAAAATGAAAAGCATGTTTCTTGATAACGCCAATTTTAGCAAAGCATGATTCTAGACACAATCAGAGGAGATCAAAGGATTTTAATTCCCAAAACGATATTGTGTGATGTATGAAATTTCCAAATTGACTTTGACTTTCCTCCATATTGCTCATTAACATGCATTCGAATCCGAGAGAGAAGCAGACGCCTCGAAGGTACGGTGCCTCTTATTTTTCATACAATGCGTGGGAACCACATGCATTAATCCAAAGCTAGAGATTATTTCAGATATGGGAATGAAGAAGATATTGAGTTATTGAAGGTTGTGCCAGGGAGAATATGCACGCACGCCATTACAGCCTTATTCAGTCAAAAACAACTTGGCAGATGGCTGGTGATAATATTAAAGCATTGGGAGGAGAATCTGACTTTCAAAGAATCATGGCGTTATCCGAGGGATTGGAGAGGAAGGATGGGCAAGAGAACGCAAGGGCATCATAAAAAGCCCTATTGTAATAGCATATTTTGCTTTGTGCCATCTGGATACTTGTGGTGATTTTTCAGTCTAGGAGCAAATTAAAAATTTGGAGGAATGATGTAGGTACCGCCAAGAAAAATGTCGTTTATAATCATACTTTGAGGTAATTGCAAGTATAAATCTGAATTGCTTCCGTTCAACAACGCCTGTTCGATAAGTTGCATAATGAAAAGTCACGCCATTGTTCTATAAATCCACTTCCATGTTATTATATAACAAAATTAATGCAATTGTCTTTCAGAAGCAATTGTCAAAGGCTCCTGTTCTCTTTTAATTTGACTCCATCATGATTCAACAAAGTCTAACTGAAATAATATTTAGTCACATCGTGCCGACAGTTATCATAGTGTAGGGAACTCTCTTTCTTACTGTGACATGCATGTACAAAAGGGAACTGCTTTTGTCGATTTTCACTTTGAGTGACGTAATATTGAAATATCCGCTTGGGTGTGAGATTCGCATTATACTCCACTTGCTGCGCGTATTTTTAGTGCAAAATTGATTTTATATACATGTACAAAATTTGGCGTCTATATCTTGTGATAATTATCAAACTTAGATAAATCGATCAAGTATTACGAAAAAACTAAGTGGGACACAACCAAATTCATAATGTCGCTAATAACATAACTTCTATGTGATAACGTTGAAAGGATTTGAAGAGTTTGCACTGATAAACATTAGTTCAATGTGCGCTTCACCCTCATGCAAGAGGCCTCAAAAGCAATATTCTGAAGAAGACGAAGATAGAGTCGATGTCAAAAAATTTCGTGAAATTAATTCTCACGTAATATGCATTTATGCGCATTAACTGATAAAATGACGATGGGCATCAAAGATAACCACGCATGATCTAGAAATGGGTGCTTTCCAACCTTTTTGGTCCAGGACCCCTTCTTCACTGCAAATTCAGGCTGATCCCTTTTTCTTCATCTACATGTACATTTTATAGCTAATCATACACCACCTGTCCTCTTAAGTGCAAATTGCAGGTTCTGTTAAATGTATGTTCAATTATTATAATCATGTTCGATGTGCTGGAGTTTTTATGACAATGTCACAGCTTCAATACTTATGTTCTTGGTTGTGCGGCTCAATAGGTCGGTCTTATGTTCTTATCATTTAATTGCCTTGTAAATCATTTTCCAAATGCTATGCAAGAGGATCCTGTCGTCTAATGTCTGTCTTTTCTCTATTTTGTCATTATCAAATCGGGCATCAGATGGCAGTAGCATCAAATTACAGTTGTTTGAATAGTTTTCCTCTTATCAGGAGCTCAAAACTAAGGAAATGTAAAGTCAGTACGTCAGCCCTCAGGTTGGGGACCACTGCGCTAAAGTTTTCATGCACAATGGTGAGCTTAAAAAGACAATTATTTAATGATGAACACCTACCCAAGTAGGAACATGAATATTTCCAACTGGTCCATATTTCGGAATTCCTCGTACATCACGATGCCTCCTAGTATTGCACTCAGAGTGAAGAAGACAAAACTCGTTGGAACCACGACTGTGGAAAAATGACTTCTCATTGCCCGATTCAAGTATCTGCAACCAAAGGGATGGCATCAAATACACAGAAAATGGGAGCAATGAAAGTTTTTTTTACCATTTAGAAACATAAACTTCGTTGAGATCTTCCTACAACTCTATGAGAAGATATCCTATCCTAAATCATAATTCTGCTGGTCTGTAGGATTGAGGGCTTAGAAACGGGATCCGCTAGACAGAGATGCGCAACCTCTCACATTTTTCGGCCGCCATTTCGAAGGTCGAAAGAATCACGGCCGCACTTAATATGTGTGCAAACAACTATGTCAATAGCCAATCCTCTTTATATTGTACCACTCAAATTAGCTTTCGCTGATGAATGACGCAGTGAAAATCGATTCAAGGCTTACTTCGTGAAGAATGAGTAAGTAAGTTAACTCATACACGACCGACGGTAATTTTTGACCCGAAAAGATTTTAAGCTTAAGGTGTTACTAGCAGTTGAAAAGTTGAAAGCATGTTTTTGTAAGGGCGACCCAAGGAGAAAGCACCTTACTAAGCTACTGTAATAATTCATAAAGGAATCACGAGCCATGCAAAATCCATTTATTCATTCATCACAGAGCCGGTCTACTCTATGCATTCACTCGTATATAGGCCTACGCATTTCTAGAACCTCGTATATAAGCCTACCTACATTGCGTTATTATTGAAGTTATACAGTATCTTACTATTACTAATCATACACTTCTTTCGCAACCCAAAGCGTGAGCTTTAAATTTAATGATAAATATGAAATAAAAATGCAATTGAAATTTTAACATATTTTATTTATGGAAATACACAAAATCTGAATAGGTGGAAACAATATCTCGTTAAGAAATTGCAATATCTTTCGATTCAATCCGCTGTTTCACACAACATTACCGCTGCAGAAACTGATCTAGCAGGCATCCCTATTCAGGTCATGGACTTGAAGCTAACGCGCACGAACAATTCGAGCAAACTACAATTGTCTCTTTTGTTTCTTTTAGCTCATGACTCTAGCCATGAATGCACATAAATGTAACTTCCCTAAAATATTCTATTCCTGAGTTATCGAACTGCTTGAACGCCTTCATCGCGCCTGCGGGCGCACATTTTTCCATCCAAGCAGCATGGGCATAAAGGTGGTCGACATCGACAGTTGCAAGGTGACTAGTATGCTACTATAGTTCCGATTGTTTTTCGATTGACTTGAACTCCAGAAATATTTGCAATACATGTACAATATTCCTTTTCATTTACTTCTCGTTGTCACGGCCCAAGGTTGCGCACTCCTGCCGCTAGCACATCAAACGTGATGAAAATCTTTTTTCCATCAGAAAATCATGCATTATATACAGCATTATGGAGCACTCTCATTCTATCCATAAAATAAGGATAAAAAATCGAACAGACTAGTTGACTTTGGTCATGTCTGAGAGATCGAATACTCACATCACCTGAAGAACCGCTGTACAGATAAGAATGACCATCATAATATATAGAATCGGCTCAGACCATTGTGGACGCCCTACCGCAGACAGCTGTATTAACCCTGATACTCCCTTCGCAGAAATTACCGTAAACGAGCCTGAAAATAAAAGACCCTCATTAGCAAGATTCTGTCTACAGTATTTTGAATGAAATTAGAAAATTATCATTACTTATAATGTAGAGATTGTTGGTAACAAGTTAACTGTATTTTGCTAGTCGTTTAAAATTTATGAATTTTGAAAACAGTGCTCTACAGATTATCTCCGGTGACAAGTCCTATGAACTTGAATTCTCGACCATTTCACAAAACTTTTCAAGATGGAGAAATCTTTGTGACAGACAGGGGTTTTACCGACTAAAGGAAAACGTGTTTCATCGTGATATGAATTTGAAAAAATTTACCTTTACTTTGCACTAATCACGCGCTTCATTGAATCATAAATAAAATTATGTCGATGTGCCTATGTAGCATCTGCAAGTAAATTGATTGCTGTTGTAAGGTGAATTATTAAGCATTTGACACAGTGATTTTTTGTAATATTGTTCATGTATAACACATTAGTCTATCACAAATAAAATGGATATTGTTCGATGCACCGATAGCTACCTATTCTCGTAAGTTATATTTAGGTTTATGAAAACGAAAGCACTGAAGACATGTACCCTATTTGAAACAGTGAAGTCATTAAGTAAATAGTTGAACTAACTATTCAACCGACTCTTTTGATCAAAATTCCAGAGAAATGTCACTTGCCAATCATCTATCGACCGTTGTTTAACATCATCTCCACGTGATTTAGTTGACACTTTTCAATTTTTTAAAAAAGATATTTGCAGCATATAGAGTGGAAAAACAAAAACGTGCTGCTTGACTAGACTTAATTCTTAATTACCTTATGTATTCAATAGATGCCTTAACTCAGATGAAGACATGAAACTCCTTACACAGGATTTGGTCGAGAAAGCCTATTAGAAAGTGTTAATCTTGTTGATAAAGAATCATGTTGATGAAACAATCAAATGAATTGATTCTGAGAATCTAAATGGTCAAATGAGGAAAATGTTTTTAATGTGAGACATAAATAATATCGGCCCGGATACTTAACTGCTTACAGAATTTTCCAATCCCAAACCCAAACCCGGCCAGCGTTGAAAAAAATTTAAAACCAATTTTAAGATTGAAAAATACTGTAGTTTTTAATTCCAATGTTTTTGGTTATGTTGAGTATTTAGCACTTAATCAGGTTAGAAGAAACGCTTTCTTTGAGTTACTACACGCAGTCTCAGACGCATTTTTATGATAAGCACAGGTGCTTGCACATGCTTGCTCTTAGACTCTATATGACAACGTGTAGCACATTGTCACTAAATAGTTTTGTCCTAATTCAGTAATTGTAATTGAGGAGAAAATTTCCTATTGCATCCTACATTATATAAGAGAATGCATCTCACGTTACTGCAACACCTATGGACTAATGAATATCAAATAAAAATTAATAATGCACATAAAAATCAGACTGCAACAAGAACGGCGAATGCTCGAAAATAACTTTCTCATTCCAAGCTTCCTTCATCAATCTTTTAGTCTCAAAAGCATTCGCCATAAATCAAAACAGCGATTTCGTTAACGTTTGTACTGGACAGCTGGTTGAGATTAGATCTGATAGAATTCAAAAGCAATTCCGAACGAAAGTTTTGGTGGACAAAAGTTGTATTATACTAGACTGTTTTATCTGTGTGTCCGCCTTCCAACGTCACACTCCCCTCAACGCTGTAGACATTGGAAATGTGATACTATATTGCGACGATTTCTTTTTCTATCACAAGCTAGTCATTAAAGTAACCGTGGTCATCAGATGCTTTGTTGCCAACGACCGGTCCATTTTATTACATAATCAAAAACAAAGTTCTCCACGACCGATATAACAAACCCATAAGATTCTATATTCAATTGAATTCTTACGGTAGCGTCAAAGGTGCTATTTTTATCGGTTTGCAATTCATTGGAAGTATAGATTCAACGTAGGAAAGTGCGTCAAGGCAATAAAGTTATAAAAAACCTATTGACTAGTTAATTTTGAAAAGGTTCAAAATATTATTTTTAAAGAAAATTAATATATCCTAAAATCTCTAAAAATTTAAAAGTACTTACTAGAAGGACAATTGCCAGAGGCATTTGTCCCCGACTTGTCAAAGAACGACATGAAATGTCTATTGCGCCACTGCCTTTCTTCGGATAATCAATGACAAAAATCTTTTCAACAGACAGCAGTTCTGGGAAAAGAAATAATTATTTTATTGCCGTCAAGACAGTAATTCATTTCACTTATTAACACGAATCAGTCAAACTGACAGATGGTATGTAAATGCAAACATGCAATACACGTGCATAATTAGTGAATTTGATTGATTGCTGAAGTAATTTGCAATCTTGTTTTCATTATGGATGATCGAGATGTTGCTGGCCCGAATTAAAAATCCATCCAGGTCACGCCCGGGTTGAGGATTTGCGACCCGGTTCTAGCTATGATGAGCCTTGTTTATATTCGGAAGCACATTAGGCACGGAGTCTTTCTTCCATGTGGCCAAATTGTCATTTATCCACTTTCATCCTAGGTTTTACACGACCGAGGCTTGAACCAAGGTCTCCCGCACGCAGAGCGAACACTCTGCCACAAGACAACAGCGCCGGTTGATGCACATGCTTCAGCTAGTAAAGATCTACACGTGTATCGGCTTAAGATGATGTTACGGTTCGAAGTAAAGAAGAAACAAATTCTTTGAATGACTGATTTTCCTTTTCAAATGTGAGTTACAAGAACAACACTATTTTTGAAATATCTGATGAAACCTTCTTTCTGATGAAAAAATCTTGTTGAAACACTATTTTTTTTATAAACCTTCATTGAACAGACGTCACGAGACAACTGGAGATTCAACAATTCACATATCGTAGCATCTCATTTTACAGTCAACTGCCTTGAGAGAGGGTCAGGACCCGAAACGTTGGCAACTTTGAAGCTTGTATCTACTTTATCTAATTTGTAATTGTTGTGGCATAAATAATTCGGGAGAAAATACTTTGTTTTTGAAAATTTCTTGGATATGGTCCTCCCGCCCACTGCCATTACTTATCTGATGTATATATACATAGACATCATTAATCGGTTTTTGCAGCGACTAGCTAATCATTGTGGCTAGAATGATGCATTCACAGCAAGGATATGTAAAGAAGAAACGACATGCCAAGAAAAAACGAAGGAAACACGTGGTTTCATTTGTTCACATTCTTTCTAGACAAAATCCATCCACAAATACAAGTATCAAAGTAATAAATGTTTGCAATTGGGCTCAATGTCGCTGGTACACTGCTGCAGTCACAAAATACATTAATTAATCAATATTTTTCTACTGAGCGCGTGTACTACAAAATTTTGTTATTTGATAACCGAATTCTACAAACATTCAATTCAGTGAAACCAAGCGAAAGAAATATTACAATGCGCATGTTTATATGCATCGTCGTTGTGGCAATAACACCCGACATGTGAGTTTCAAGGCCAAACTGTGCTACCTAATATGCACACAAACAAATGGATCTGTAAAACAGTTTAATCACTTCCAGCAACATTGAAAATTGCACATATCAGGTACCACCCATTTGTCGTATAATTCATATGTTAGTTATTATTGCGACAGCAACGATGTAGCCTAAGATGAAGTCATAACATCTAATTCAAATCTCCCATAGATTGTTAAGACATGCACGCTCGTTTAAATTCTCCGGAAGCAACGAAGAGCGCTGTTTGCATACAACTGTACATGTATGTCCGCGTGACTAATGAGCCTTTCACATGGAACTCAAAGCCTTCACAAACAAGCATAGAAATGCTTGCACGTAAACTTCTCTTTAGTCAGATCTCAGAGGCAGAGTGGTGATAAGAATTTGTTTCCATTTTAAAGTAAATTGGCGTCAGTTTATGAGTTTATTTGTCTCAATTTTGCAATGAATCATCTACCGATTAGCGCGATTGAAGCTTTTCATCGCATTAACGTCCAATCTTGAAAATAAACAATGGATCATTATTTTCCAGATATTTTCTCAATTGAATTGATTTTGTGACTTTTATTGACTTTGTCACTGCACTCTAGCAATGTAGCAGACTTTTCAGTAATTTGACTCACAAAAATGATTGATTTGATGAATTCTTGTGATGTAAGTCTTCGCATGATCCAAAGTTTCTTGGACATTCTTTAATAACCTAGCAGCAGACGTCAAAGTTTCCAACAGCCACCGCTTGATCACTGAGCTGCCTGTCTAAATGAAAAATGTTCAGAATCCTTTCCATGCAATGTAACCAGATCAACACCACAGTAGCAAAAGCGAGAAATAGGATTGGCAAAAATCATGATTTTTGTCATTTAAGTCACATCGTTTTGATTTTTTTAAATATTTAGATCTTCCATGTATTATTCACAATTAATACCAGTGCTTCATTTAATCACCGTGTTTAAGAACATCATTGCAAAATTACAAAATACTTTTGGTAAGTACATCAAAAAATGTTTTGATAAATTTACCTTATGCGGCATATTCATTGCTGAACTTCAACCGACCCGTTGGAGATTGCACCCCTCAACTTGCGATCGCGTGTCGTTTTAGCTGTTGAACGATGAGTCCTGGGGCCTATTTCAATTTAAGGTCCCCAACCTTACTACCTTAATGCATAGAAATTGACAACAATATAACCTCTAGAATGGATCTGTATCATTGGGTTAGAATCAGTCACATGAGTAAATCGAAGCTTTCCATTGGTTATTCATGCCCCAACTTAGTTCCCCCGGATGTGCCGCGACCTTGAGTCAATTTCCATTCTAGCGAACTTCAGATAAACAGTTTATTTCTATGCCTTAATGTTAGGTGCCTAATGTCATGCTCCCTTAAGGTGGAAAAACGCATAGAAATACAATATTCCCTAACAATAAAGGACTAGAACGGTGATGGACAATGAAAACAATGTCAAAGCAACATCGTTGAAGTATCTAATCGAATAACAAACAATTCATTGTCTCTGGCTGTCACGTGGTAGAATAGATATCTTACCTAGCAGAATGATCCTACATCATGAAAAGCGCGAAAAATCTTGAGGTACCTCAAGGGACCTTAAGGTAGTAATATTAGAATCTTTCATTGAAAAAGGCCATTGGAGAGGGATTCATTTACTGCAGAATGGGCCTCGGAAACGAAAATATGGGAATATAACGAATGCAAATATATACGAATTACGTGTGTAAGTTTGTCTTGTAACCGAGTCTCTACCCTAGAAATATTTGGGAACTTGACGCTATCTTAAAGTACCTAGCCTTAACTTTGAAATGCAGTAACGTCATTTGTAAGAATCTTGAGGTTATGTACCTCCAATTGAAATAGGCCCCTGACCACTTCGTGATGCTACTGATGTAATGGGTTCTTGGTCACCCCCTGCGATGGCTGCCTGCCATCGTCAACTGACATCCTCTTTCTCTGCACTGATGTCCGTAGAAGGACAGATTTCTCTTCCGAATATTTTTGAGCAGCAAGGGAGCTGTGGCGAGTTGTTCAAAGATGTTGGCGTTGACTCTCTATAGCTGATACGTAGAATTCTTCTCAATAACTATATTTCTGCTGCCAAGATGTGTTTTTCATCTGTTGCTTTTAGTGTCCATTGCCTTCAGCGCTTGATCTGCCCACAGTTTTCTCAATCTGCGCATGATTAATTGCTGCCGCTAAATTCCATACTTGTAGACAGGTTCAGGCAACATAATTTCAATAAATTGAAATTCCTTTTCAGAACTCTTAATTAAGGATCTTGCTGGGCTGTTTGTTAGCTGTCAATTCTACATGGTCATCTACAATTCTGAGGTTATCTCCACGTCTTCGGACCTGTCCAATCCTACACCATCAATCTCAGACAGTTGCCTCTGCGCCTTCTTCGGGCCTCCACTGCCCTCCATTAATAAAATTGTTTGCTTTACGGTTTGCTTGTTTCCAAACCATGTTCATAAAGTGCACTTTATGAGAAACTTTATGAACATGAGTACACTTTATGAACATGGTTTGAAGAATCACGATATCTGTGACATTAACATGTCTAATTTTGATCTTGATATTATTGACAGAAGTAAAAGTGCTATCGATTGCAGGTTGACTGAAGCTCGTCTCATAAAGACACTTCGACCTCCCATTAACCGAAAATATGAGCTCCCACAGTTTTAACAGCATTCAAGAACTCCACTTCATTGCCATGTATTTAACACGCTGTGTCATACTGCCAATTTTAGTCTTGGCCCTTAGAAGTGTCCGTGGCACAAAGCGCCGGCCGTTTGCGAACGAGGATTGTAAATTATTTTATTTTATTTCGGTAATTATAAAAGAAGGAGAGAAACTCAAAAATTGTTTTCACAATGTCTCTGAAAAACACCCTCCTGTTTCTGACCAACAATTGGTCTCAGCTTTACACTGCTGAAAACGGCATTGCGCGCGGCCAACGCTCCTTCGATCCAATCACCTGAGAAATGCAATCAACTGCAGTGCTCCCAGGATTAGGAACGCCACTATTTTGAGTCTCACGTCCCTAGTTAATCTCAGGCCGTTGACTTCCAGCCATTGTCTCTTCACTGCCCACTTGTTTGGAGCCAATTTCTTCGCTGCGAACAAGAAGGATAACGGAGTGCGCGCAATCAACGTTGAAAACGTCCTACGTCGCCTTGCTTCTAAATGTGCGTCCTTTTTCGCCTCTAAGATACTTGCCCCAATTTTGCAGCCCTGCCAATTAGGAGTTTTGCTACCTCCACCCTCGCATCCTTCTCAATCGAATCAACCAAAAATGGGCGCTGCTAGTGGATTTCAAGAATGCATTCAAGTGCATCAGTCGTGAAGTTTTCCTCAAGGAAGTTCGCCGACGCCTCCCTCAGCTTTCAGCCTACGTCGAATCCTGCTATTGTGAGGCCTCGAATCTGCACTTTGGCTAATCCCTAATATACAGCACCACCGGCGTACAACAAGGTGACCCTGTTGGCCCAACTCTTTTCGCCTTAGGACTCAATACAATTATCGAATAACAACTATTATATATGAACAATTATCAATAAGAAAGTGCATGGACTCCTTCTCAATGGTTGGTACCTTGACGACGGCATCCTTATGGGCTCCCTAATAATCCTTGCTGCCGCCCTTTCAATCATTGAGAACGTTGGGCGTCAAATCGACTGAGAACTTTGTCACTCTAAAATTCTCATCGGGTGTGATGCCTTCATCGACAATTCCAACTTCCCCGCTCCTCGTGACCTCCTCCCTAACTATATCCCACGGATATGGAACTCAGGATTTAAGCTACTGGGCGCCCCCATCGGCCCTCTCGACATCTCATGCGATTGGGTTTCAACGAGAGTCCATCAGATCGTCGAATTCCTCTCTAAATTGCCAGATCTTAACGATTCCCATTCCGAATTTCTATTGCTAAATCGATTAATCCAGACGCTGCACAAGCCTGTCATACTTCTCGCTGGATTTCACTCCATTATATACAACCACTTTCTGATGATAAAGAAAATACTGAAGCACCCAGGTGTCCCTCTCGTCTATGTCTAGTCTTCACAGAATGTTGAATAGTTCATGATGATTGACTTTATCAATTGCTTAGCTGTAGTCAATGAAAAATGGTTAAATAAGTCAGTCCTAAATGCCTACAATAGATAATGAAAAATTAGGCACAAACCTACCATGTGACAAATGATTTCGTAGGTTCCGCGGAAGATATGATAAAATGTGAGTTTTCATTAAACCTAATGGTTCTATTACACTGAGGTCTGGGAAGAGTTTTAGTAATTCAACAATGTTTCGTTGAAGAGGAAAAGATGAAATAAAACGACAAATGATTCAATTAACTTAATACTGAGATTGCATTCGTGCATGTGCGCGATTTCAAATCTCAGATTTTGAGTTTCTTAAGTCAATGACAGATTAGAAATAAATTGTCAGTTTCTAATTTGTCGTTCAGAATATGTTTCTATCATATCAATATCTTGGTATTGCGGCATGAGACAGTAATTGGAAGGTTGAAACAATATCTGTCACATTGAAATATCGAAAACTGCTTAGACTGGGCGGATTTGATTTTTGATGACAGATGTCCTTGAGTCTGATGGGAATTATAATGAATCGCTGTCTCGAGTTTGTTCCCTTCACGTTTGTGAGAAATTGATATTTGTTTCGAAAAAGGACAGGTCTGTCAAAACGATCCGAAAATGATGAAGAATTGAGAGAATGATTGAAATATTGTCGTTGCTGACACGTGTTCATGAACATAAACAAACTACGAGTAGGCCTTCATACGACCACACTCGATTACGATTTTGTACATGTGAATCAGAAATGGTCATCGCGTCAATTTATTGATCAATTAATTATCAAAAAGTTGAAATTCATATTAAAATCTGGTCCTTTTCATGCTTGAAAAAGAAAATCGAAAAACGAAAAGTTGTAGATGCTCTATTTCCAATAATCTGTATCGAATGGGTTCTACCTCAAATAGCAGAGAGCTATAGACATAATTGTTATTATAGCTTTTATTTTTAATATTGCATTTTACATAGAAAACCCAAAAGATGACAAGTCTCTCCACGCTGAGCATTTGTCTAGGATGGTCCAAGCATAGAAGGGTGATATCAACTGAAAATATCCGCATGGATACAATTCTTGGCAGCTATCATTTCGTGAAGTGAAGATGTTCTTTCTTCCACAGCGTATATGTGCTTATCTGTGCCACTATAATTGCCGAGAAGCCATATTATACTAATCAAATTACCGCTAATGCATTTAATTAATTGGCTCAGTGTGCCGTACACTGTAAACTCCTCACTACCAAACACGCATCGCTACATATCAAGCTCATTCGAATATATATAAAAGGAAGTCAATGTTCGTGTTAAAAAATGCCAAATCTCTGTAAATATATAAGAATCTCGCATCAATTGTTAGTTTCAAATTGTATGTGAATTTGGGTTCAATTAGCATGAAAGTTTCGTATCCAGCGATTTATAGTGTATACTTAGATTGGAAGGATTGGCTCGAACAGGACTGGAACCATGTCTTCCGAACACATAATCGAGCACTATACCAAAAGGCGCACTTTGAATCGTGTTTTAGAAACATGTACATGTTTTATCCGCAAAACTTAATAATTTACGACAAATTAAATTAATAATTTACGCCACGGGTAATAAATCAAAAAGGTCATGAGTCAGAGCATTTGGGTCATGGGTCACGAGTAGCTGACCTGTTTCCATCTCTGATGCAATTGATCCAATTTATTGTCTATGATGACAAAAATTGACTAAAATACTGCTTCATAATAACAATTTTCTGAATATATTTGGTCGAGGAAGGATTTCTCTTCTTTTCGAGGAATTCCGTCTACTGTTCATTTTGAATGTTGCGAAAAATGATGATTCTAATGAAAACTAAAAAAAATCTTCAAAGGAGTCACGAATCCTCTCAATCCTTCTACAGCTGCGAAGAATTTGACTCAGACTTATCAGAAGACATCTTAACATTGAACAATCACAGTTTACATGAACAATGCGACATCTGATAACATTTCTTGAATTATGAGACAACTCAATCAAGTCAATTCGTGTAATTGAGCATGTGATGCAAGCACAATTGAATATCAAATAAAAAAGGGCGTGGTTGTATCAAAATGCTTAGATTTGCTACTAAATCGATTTCTTTGTCAGAAAATCTTCGATTTCTTTGTCTGCTTTGATCTAGCTATTATTACCAATGTATGATCAGATTAATCAACGCCTGAGGGAAGAGGACAACAGACAAGCAAAAACACCGAGAGCTTCATTCAGTGACTTTAAAAGAAGCCGAGAGAGTGTAGGCTGGAAAAGTCCCAAAAATGGAACATTATATAAA
>CAJQUW010014720.1:0-88310 GCA_907163375.1 Prostheceraeus crozeri
TGGCTGGTGATGACGCCTGACCGTTCATGTAGATGGTAGATGTATATAAGGCTTGCTAATTTCAATCCTCATCCATAATCAGGGTTGGTCTGGACCAAGTGTGGAAAAGTGTTCACTCTCATAGGCAATTTGCAACGACATGAAAACATTTTTGTAAGTTAGGGGAAAAACGTGATCAATGTAGCAAGATGTCCATATAAGACGAATAGGATGGATAATCTTGAAGAGACATAAACGTGTATGCAATAATAAACCGAATGATAGCGAAACAGAGTCAAATTCAAATAATCAGAATAGATCTACTTCTAAGGCCAACCAACCATCCGCCTCAACTAACATACAACCCTTATGCAATATCTGCTCTCGATGTGGCAAAACGTATAAATCTATAAGTAGATTTCGACAGCAAATGAATGTACATAACACAAATAGTGAGATGAATATGGCATAATAACTATGGAACTGTTTAGTCTCAGTGAAAGCGCACTCAATGGCCATGCACGTGTGTAAGATATCACGCCAACAACACCTTACTGTGACATAACATCATTCTTAGAAAGCATGCATTCCATTTAGGGAATTTAGGTTGTCGGACTTACTAAGGAGTATCAATTGCGCGGTCGTCTGATTGCAACAAATTCGTTATTTCCGTTCTAATCCCAAGAAGAAGAAACTTTTCTCGCACACTCTACCCTCTTCATCCTCAGACACTACATTTATGACTATGAGATGCTTGGTTTATCCAAGGATCATCTAAATAGTCTAATAAATCATATTGAAGCCTTCACAAAAAAGGGTAGCAATTGGATTATAGATGATTGTACAAAATATAGAGTTCAATGTAATAACAAGTCCAATACAGTCAGGCGGTGGACAATCATATTCCTCTACCAACGAAGTTAAAAAAACTCTAAAGCTGTCATTAATGTTAATTCAAATGCAAATGATTGCTTCCGATATTGCAGTTTTATCAATATTGCATTATAATGAAGTACCAATTATTCAAGGAATGAAGTAAAATCATATAGTGAGTGGACATCTGAGCAAAATATGGAAGGCATTTCCACACCAGTATCAATCAAAGATATAACCAAAATTTGAGAAAAATAATGATATTAAAATTAACATTCACTTTTATGATAATGGACTCAAAGTGTTCGTTACAATAGTAACTTTACTGGTAGGCAAACGGTTAATATTTTGCTAATTCTAAACAATGAGCAGCACACTATTGTGGAATTCCAAAGATGTCAAGATTGTATAGGGAGAACTTTAAAAAGACATAAATACTTCTGCGAAAGATGCACACCAGTCCATTCACATATAAGACAACACTAGAACGACATTTCAGTTTTGCATTCGAGGGGAAAAGCACAAATAAAAAAATGCCGACAGATCTAAAAGTACTAACAAGTAGCATGGAATATCAACTAAGTCCTCCTTATAGTAATTTAAGATGCAGATATAGAGTGCTAACATTGATAATAAAATACATAAACCTGCGCTATTGGAGCGTATCATGTCTGGCATAATGCCCTCTGTCAATCAAAATTTGAAAACAAGTATTACCTTCTTTGAGGGAGTAGAAAATTGCATTATTAGTTTCCAGTTTGCACCACTTAGAAACTGTAGCCCAAGACTTATATGACAAACCAATGTGCAACAACTAGGCAGCCAATGTCACTGTCATGCGGATGATGAAAAAAAGCACGCCACGAGAATGCATAATTGTGTGCACAAATGTAAATCAAAAAAAAATTCAACAGCGATGAAGTACATAAAAGTTCGTGATCATGATCATATCACCGGACGATATAGGCAAACATATGTAGGAAATGCAATCATCCGGTTTAAGACTTAACAGACGGGAGCTCCCATATTTTTCCACAATTTTAAAAATTATGATAGCCACATCGTTTGCATATAAAGCGATTGGAAGAATGAAGTCTTGGAAATTAGATGTTGTAGCAGCAACTGCTGAAAATATATAACTTTATCCGCCAGTGTCCCTGTAAATGAATACAAAAGGGAAGACAGTATACTTTAAACTAAAATTCTTAGACTCAATCCATTTCTAAGTGCATCCTTGAGTGAATTAGCCAAGGGCTTGCAAACGTATGAGCATGTAGAGACATTAAGGGTAGAATTTCCACAATTAAGTGATAATGTTTTATATCAGAAGGGAGTGTTTCCATATGCAATACTTCAAAAACTTAAACACGTTGACGGAAGACTGTCTACCACCACAATTTGAATTCTATAATGATCTTACTCGTGAGCACTGTTCCGATAGTGAATATGAACACGCTAACAAGGCGGGATTGAATTTAATTGTAGCACACATTTGGTGATTACATGCTGGCATATCTGAAGTTAGATGTTTTTATTGTTGGCAGACATATTTGAAGTGTTTAGAGCATAGAGTCAACGTGAGGATGAAGTCGACCCTGTACATTTTGTCATTCTCCCACATCTTAGCTTTTCCTCAGTCACTAAATTTCTCTTCCAATGATCCCCCACACTACATCCAAGATGAAAATATGTACAATCTATTTGAACGAGGAATTAGAGGGGGTATGACTTTCACCAACATTCACCGAGCGCGTGCACGCAATGAAGAATTAGGGAAATAAATAATATACATGAAAGTCGACATTTGACCTACTTAGATGTTAATTGCCTTTACGGTTCTTCACTCAGTAGGAATCTACCCCACTCAAATTTCAAATGGTTGAATGAAAGTTAATTAGATAATTTTTAAATGAAGAAAATGTTCAACATATAGATGATGATGGTGAAATCGGCTACATTTTTGATTTAGATTTAGAGTATCCTGCAGCCATTCATGATGACACTGCCGATTTCCCATTAGCTCCAGAAATGCAGATGATTGAAAAGAGAATGTTTTCACACTATATGAAAAATCTATATGAAAATAGTAAGACCAAATACACATTTTTCTTCTATCAAGAAACTTCTGCTCCATCAATTTGATAGGGAAAATTATGTAGTCCACTATTCAATTTTAAAATTTTACTTGAGCATGGCATGAGAATCAAGAAGATTCATAGTGGCATAAAATTCACACAAAAGCCTTGGTTAAAAACATACATTGATATGAACTCTCAAAAGAGGGCTCAATCAAACACTGACTTCGAAAAGTCATTCTACAAATTGAAAAATAATTCTTTATATGGTAAAACAATGGAAAATGTAGGGAGAAGGAAAAAATTTAAACTAGTCAACAATGAGAAACAACTACTGAAATTGTCAAATCATCCTCTCTATGTTCAACACAAAAATATTTGATGAAGATCTGGTTGGTATGTAAATGTACAAACCTTCAATAGTTTTAAATAAATTAATATATGTTGGTCAAGCAGTACTTGACTATAGTAAGTTGGAAATGTATCAATTATATTACAATGATCTAAAAGGATGTCCACTGATAAATAGAACGCGACTTTGTGGAGGTGATACCGATAGTTTCTTCCTATGTTTATACACATCACCATCTGTCCGTCTGGAAGATATACTTCTATACTTCGGTGAAAAGTTTGACTCTTCAAACTATGACAGTCATCACCGACTATACTCAACTACAAACAAAGCTAGATTAGGTTGTTTTAAGGATGAGTGTGCTGTAAAGTTGCTTGAGGAAATGATCCTACTAAAACCGAAAATGTATTCCATGAAATATCTAGACTCTACGAATCATAGCATCAAACGTGCAAAAGGAATTCAGAGAGCAGCAGTTAAAAAATTGAAACATGATGACTATAGGAGTGTCTATTATAGTGAGAATGATACAACTGAAGATATGACAATTATAAATTCAAAAAATCACATAGTTAGCACAAAATCATTTAGGAAGCGAGGTCTTTCACTTTGGGAGGATAAGCGCTGTTGGCTGGATAAAAATTTATCATTACCACATGGACACTATAGCCTAGGTCTTCCCCACCGTCGAAGAGAAGGAGATGCCTTCCTGTCACAGGTGATGTAGAATAAGTCTAAATAAAAACAATATAATATTCCACTTGTAATAGATCTTGCGATTGCTGCATCTTCCGACATGTAGCAACACTTACTAATACATAAGTAGTCTTACTAAAATTGAAATTTCTACATCTTTCCGATATGTAGAAATGATTACTAATAAATAGGTAGTCCTAATGTGAATGAATATGTGAAGAATTTGTACTCAACATCATTCCGATATGTTGAGCTAATAAAATAACAAACTTTAGGCAAACATTAAACTTAAATTTGAAACATAGCTTTCGGAACATGCCTCATTACATTAGAACATGGAAACTTAGTGACGTTCAAAACGTTCACATAACAAATTCTAAAAGAATAGCATTTCGTCATTCAATAGCAAATAGTGATCGAAAACATCGTGGCGTTTGCATTAGTATTGACTCTTGCCTTCACTGAAAGACTTTGCGGATCTCATTGACAACCATAAGACTCGGATCAAGATTCCTCTCGATGACAAGATATGGATAAAGTGTGATTCATCAGTCAAACTATACGTCTGTTCACCAAAACGTGAAGATGTTGAATATCGATTTTTTCGTTTCAGTGACGTCACATGGGAAACCTTTACAAGGGAGATACTACCACAGATAACGTCATTCATTAAAGATGGAGGACATCAAACGGTTGGAAGTTGTAAATCGGATGTTAACTACAAAAGCAAAGTCAAAACTCAATCTACAAGAGATCGAGAGGAATATACCCAACCGAAAACAATGGTTACTGATAAAACGCAAATTGAAGCCGACAACGAGCTTACATCTTGGAAGACCCTCAATGTTAACATGGAGGATTCAGAGGAAGGATAGATCTCTCACTATCCTATTCTTTCCAAATGGAACAATCCAATGTATTGGAAGGGTCATGGAGGGTGATCTCTCATATCTACACTTAACTTTGGAACATTTACTTGGTGATTCATTATCTGATTGGAAAGTGAAGACAATGACCGTGTTATGTGAATTACACTATCACTATGATTTCCGTAAAGTTACATCATCACATAATCTAACTTATGAAGTGGAGTTATTTCCAGCAGCTCAATTGACTAACTGGCATCCATATCATGTTCATGTGTTCCATAATGGAAAGATTGTGATAACCGGCATTAAAGACATAAGTGATGTGCCTCCCATCATATGTGATTTGAAAAAATGTTTCATGAAAACCAAATTGTAGATTTTGTATATATGTGGATAGATAATGAAATGTGAACATGTTTTTTGTATATATGTGAATAGATAATGAAATATGAGCATGTTTTTTGTTTTCCTTATAAACCCTTGTTTTGGAAAAAAAGAGAGCAAGTTAATGATACAACATAAAACTTTATTTCAAAACTGTTTCAACATATTTAGTAAGAATTACATCATTTTTATCACAGTTTTTTGAAAATAGTTCTAAAGCACTTTTACAGTTATTTTTCAATGGTCTCTCGTTGACAAAATAGAGTACATAGCCACCGCACATTAGAGATGTATTACTTTGAAGTGGGAACGATGTCACTTTCCTAACAGTCCAGGAAAACCTGTTCATCCATAATGCGATATCATGTAAACGAGGTTGATTAAGAGAGTCAAAATATTCGGCAACTTTATAACGATTGATGTATACAGCAATCCAATGTTTTCCGGGAAGATTGTTGGTATCCGTATTGATGATAAGTGAACAAGGATAGAAAGGAATTGAATCAGGTAAATTATCTCTAGAAAAGACATTGAGAAATATTGTCTTGGAGTAGGGATGAGCTTTCCTCATTTTCCTCAAGATTTCTTTGTTGCTTAAGTTACTCATCTCTGATAGCTGACAGTCACGTCTCTCATTCTTGTTATCTCAACTTTGCTATCATAGATAGCATAAATGAGACAAGTAATTGTTTTCTTCAAAGGTGACTCAAATGATACCTCCAGTCGTAGATTTCCAGGCTTTGTAACTCCTACGCTTTCACCACCTAGATCTGCATCTGCTGTGAGGTTGTACATAATGAAGAAGTAGCCATTCTTGTACATATCCATTGTAATTCCATTTGAATCGTCTGTATTAAACATGTTGAGGGCGGTGAAAATAGAACCATATTCACGTGCGAATTTGCCATCTTTGAAATTAGGCTCATATGCTTTGCAAGATACAAATTTCCCATCCTGATAGAGTGCTAGTTTGCTAACATTAAAGTGTTGGAAATTGAATGGATTCTTTTCAAAAGCACCAATGAATGCCTCATTTTCCACAAATGTGATATACACCGCCTTTGGCATTGCAGTGGGAAAAAGATTTGGGTAGGCATGTGAGGATGATCCCGCACCAATTGTGAAGTTTGTCAACACACTGTGATTAACTGGATATATTGCATTGTTTTTCCTCAATCCTGTCGCATGCTCGTTGATGACTGACGGGTTCATTGTTACTCGCCTTACATTGAGCACGGCATTACTTATGTTAACTTGATAGTTTGTAGCTCCAAAAGCCATTAACGCGAACTCAGGATTTGCACGAATAAATTTTATTTGCATTTTAACCTGTGATAGCAGATATCTAGATTGACGAAGGAAATCAAGATAGACGGGTCCTTTCAAGTATAATTCCTTTGAATCCGCTGTTAAATCCATTCGTCTTTTCAACCCTGCATTTGAGACATCATCAAATTTCCCTTGCTGATCATCATACCACCCAGAAACTTGCAAGTGTGACTGTTTAGCTTGCTTTTGAAATTGAGTCATTGTATGTATATATGCTCCATATGGATATGCTCGATCCCCTCCTTCAATCTGTTTGTCATTCAATATTAGATACACATCTGAGAACAGACTGGCAATAGGAAGATTTGCTAATCCCACTTTATCCTTGGATGAATCGATATTTGTACCATCAGTCTTCTTAATTTGTATACACAACTCTAAATCAATGGATTGACAGTCAATATAATCTTGAGGATTGGCAGGTATATCAAACTGAAATAGGCTGCTGGTTACCATCGATATTTGTTGTGGGGACTATGTCTACAATTGTTGAGGAGATGATGTCTGTCTGATGAGGGGGAGAATCGAAGAAACACAAAGCCGAATTGATACTCTGCATCGTATTAGCTCTACAAATATGTTGTCTTCCTTCGTTTTGACTTGTTTCTAGTAGCTGTGGAATTTCGTTTGCGCTTTCTTGTTTTCACTCGACGTCTAGATTTAGAACGTGCTGCTCTAGTCGGCTTTTTACTTTTCCTGCGTCTTTGCTTAGTAACTCGGCCTGATCCAACTTGTCTTGACTTCCTACGTTTCTTCCGAACTGTACGTCTCGTCTTTGTTAAATCATCTAATGCGTCTATGGCAGATTGCTGCGCGCGCATTTTCATAGATTCACCGATATCCTCACCTTGAAGCGCATCAGCTGCAACATTTGCACCAAAATCTAAAGCCCTGCTTCCAACACGCTTCATGATTGGTACGCCATACTTTTTGAGTGTTGGAAGAACCATACGTCTTAGTGCACCAAATATGCCTCCTCCAACTTGTCGTCTACCTCCAACAAACACGGGATAACCGCTCTGATATGATGGTCTACTGTAAATGCCTGTCATTATGACTATTGAATAACTATGGAAGTCACAATAGCGTAAAGCCTTATTCTCGTGACCTAATATGTAGGGTCAAAACAGTAACACCACCACAGAACGGTACTACTTCTCCTGCGTCATCATGAATTGATATGTCAATTCTATTGATGAAATTTCGGCTGATTGGTAGATACATTGTATTAAAAAATTCTCGATTGATTAGTTGCTTCCTTACGGATGAGAGAGGAAATGTGCGCAGAAGTGGGGCCTCAATGTCGCCAACCCTTGTATATTCAATAATGTTACAATAGACGTATAAGTTACTTATATCACGCTCTAGTGATGGGGTTGTATCGCCTATTGATGTACCTTCATAAATAGTTGATTTTGAGAATCCCAATGTGGTCGTTAACACGCTATCCAGCTTGATAAGAGAGTTCTTCCCTACCTTTAGAATCATGCGTTTCTTATGTGGGTCATAAGAAAAGTGATATTCATCTGCATCAAGGTAATCTACACCAAACTCATTTAACTTTGTACACAATTCAGATGGCGTTTTCAAGCTTTCAATGTTCAAATTAACTCTTTTTACAAGTTCACTGGAAGTAGACAATTCATCACCCGATATGTCTTCGCTGTATACGTGGATATCCCATGAAGCATTTGTTGATGCTTTGAGTTTAGAAGAGGACAATTGAACCTTGAATGTATCATTTAATTCTGTCAACCAAGGTGCGCTTTCAAGGCGCTTAAACATCCCAATCATTTCAGATCCAAATTCAATAACAGCGGACTCAGACTTTTCCAATGGTGTCTTTTTAGTAAAAACAATAAATTCTACCTCCTTTTCAACAGTAAATAAAGTTACTTTCTCTTTCTTATATTCACAAGTCATTAACGTTTCTGGCACTGATCCTTGAAACTTTCTTGCAAAGTCTTCAACACTTCTAATGACCTCAAATTTATTTTTTACTCGGATGCTCCTCTTTTGTAATGCATACAATGGCACAATTCTACATTGAAAATCAGTGACTTTCCTCTCCGAATTCCACCCACGTCCATTGTACCAATACCTTGATGAGAAAGTTGTTCTGGAATACCCAAAAGTATGACTCAAATCCTTACCTAATACAAGAAGAACATGCTTCCCTTCCTTCATCAATTTTGTTGACCCCTTTATGACTGGTTTGTAGAATTTATTCAAAGTCAGCTTGAAGAGATCATTTATTCGTTCAAACATTCTACCGATTTCCTTTTCTGTATCTTGCAAGCTCATTGTGGGAACCTTAGAATCAAAAGTTGACGTTGCAAATGCCTTTTGAATTTTAATCATGTTTTGAACAGATGGTAAAGATGTTGAAAAAGGATGTAAAGTTAGATGATGAAAAGCCCATGTACCATGTAGACTATTTTGAAATATGCGAAAGCAATCATCCTTCTCTCGCACTTCTTTATGTAATTCAAAATAGTTGTTCTTTAGCAAACTGATATCGTTGTAATAAGTAATTTCAGTTAGAGCAACTTCATGGGGTCCATGCAGAGTAATTGGATTAGCGAATTCAAAAGAGTATAGAGATGGTTTGTTACTTGGGAATATCTTGGGGTTGCTATTGCTTGGAAGAATGATATTGAAGTTAGTAGACATGTTAAAGTCATATATTGAAGAAGTCACATGCTATATTAGCTTAAAAGTTACGAGTGTCTCCCATCTCCACATTTTGTAGATCCTGGTGCGTTATCCAGCTATTGAATGAATCAGGATATCCTTTCCATTTAACTAGATATTTCCTTTGATTGCCATGACCTTTCCTCCTAATTATTTTATCAATCATATACACCTCTTCACTTCTGTCTACTACTTGCAATTCATAAGAGTAAAATTTTCCTTCAATTGGATTGCCATGGTAATCTATTAATTTATACATGGTGGGCCTAAATTTTGTATTTACTTCATCCACAAAAAACTCTTCTTCAGTCCAATTAGGTAGATACCCCTTCTCAAATGTAGACTTGACCTTTGAAATCCGAACTCTATCACCAACATTAATTTTCTTTTCATTGGAAATGTTTTTCGCTTTCTTATCATACAATCGAAGCCATACATCCATCGCATTATCTGGGGTAACATCAACTGGTTTCATCTTAATGATTCGATGGTAGCTTTCATTGTAATTCTTAACAAATTTCTGCAGCTCACCTACCCAAACATGTGTATTTTTTGCAGTGAAATAGCGCCATATTTTTGTCTTCAGTGTGCGATTGAACCTCTCAACCATGGCAGCTTTATAAGCACTTTTGACACTAAACAATTCCACATTATGACTTTTAAGGAGACTTCGAACATGAGAGTTTTCGAATTCCTTCCCTTGATCGGTCTGTATTCTTTGCGGAACACGCCCCTCATCGAAAATGCTCCGAAAAGCCGCTTCAACTTCTGGTCCTCGTTTAGATTTCAGCGCACGTGCCCAAGCATAGCGAGATAAAATATCTATTACGGTTAAGATGTATTTATAGCCATCATTGTACTGTGATATCTGTTGCATGTCAGCCAAGTCCGCTTGCCATTGACTATCTATATTGTTAACAACATATTTTCTTGTTGGAAACCGCTTTCTCGCATTTTTGTGAAGAGTAAGTCGGTTGACTCCTCAACCACTTCTTGACTTTCTCTATTCCCACACCTGCTGCACGAGCTAGAACCTCCGGACGACTGAAACTTGCGGGATGATTTAAGTCGTAATAAATCTTTCTGAGTTTCACTGCTGTACTCATCGTCTTTGTTCTGATTTGCACGCGTATTACTCGCACAGCAACTGCTAACACAATTGATATCAACCTCTATGCCCTCTTCTCCTTTGCCTTCGAGCGCAGATTTCAAACAACAGCAAAATTTTTGTAACGACATGATATGAGAGAGGCAAGGCTTAATTCATATTTGCTTAATATTTACTATACTCCTTCGCAACACGCATTGAGCGCCTAGTAGCTCTTTTTGGTTGCAGATCATCGGGATCTGCAAGCTCTCGCTTGACCGCCATCGTGGGTGTTTTACTCTTTGATCCATCTTGTAAGTGACCCTTATCCAATTCATTCACAGTCGGTCCTCCAATAATATTGTGAGGTACATTTTGATCAGATAAAATTTTCTGAAAATATGTCCACCCTTGTGGTGCACCTAGTTTTCGCCTTACATCTCTGACAGCATATTGTAGAAGGTCATCTATGTGACTATTTCTAATAACATCACCAGTTGTTTCATCTATTATCTCCCCTCTCTCATTGAACTTCACATGTGGATCAATGAAGTCAAATAATCGCTCAGCGCGCACACGATATGGTCGAGGTGTTGACAAGGTTATAAATCGTCGCAACTTGTCACGAATCTGTCGCCTCTCGTCAATGTTTTCAGCTGCTAACTGCATTCGTCGATAGGGATCCTTAATCTTCTGAATTTCCATATCCTTTTGTGTTAGTTCCTTAAGTTGATTCGTAATAGGTTGATCTATATTTTTGACTTCCTGTGCACTTTGTAATGTAGTCAATTGTACATACTCCTCTTGAGGAATGACTACCATCTTTGAATACGACATGTTTGAAAATAATAAGGCAACAAAGTACATTGCTTAAAACTAACTGTGAACCGAGAAAACTGTCATTGGTTCAGCGGAATTAGGTATGATATTTGTTCGAAATCGAAGTCGTTCCGGACATTCCTGGGTTAGATCAATAAATAGATAACCATGTGGTTTCTTTGTTACATCTTCATATATTTTTGAAAGTACTTTAGGTTGTTGAGGTAATATCTGTCTACTGAGATGATGTATCTGACTGCTATCTCTTGGATTTTTAAATATTGCCAAATAATGTGTATTCAAACTTCTAGTTCTTTGCTCTTTCCCTCCATCGAAGATGTTTTGGGTGATGTAGATAATAAAAGCTTCCCTATGATGTGCAGTTTGAATGAACATTTCAGTTACATCCTTTGAAGATTTGCTTTCTCGTAATAGATCATCTAATACTAGTAAGTCACCTGCTTTGATATCCTCAGTTGATGGCAACCCTTGCTTCACCTCATAACCTTTCTGGCGAAGTGCAGAATGTAGTTGTGGTTGAAATATTCCATAATACCATTTGACTCTCTTAATTTCCTTGTTAAACATTTCATTTCTATATTGTAGCAATTCAGTTACAAATGTAGTTTTACCGGACTGACTTGGTCCAGCGACACACATTGTGCGATCAGTGAATAGACGAAAATCTGTCATCTTATAATTCCATTAACATTAAACTCATCATCCCGCTAATTTTGCTTAGAACAACAAAACAGACACATGTTCCAGATCAAGTTTATTTACATTCAGAATAGAAACTTTCAAGTTACATTTACAAATTAAAACATTTACAAATTAAAACATTTGTGTTTCCTCATCACAATTAGGATTATAGAAAGTTTTCAAGTCAGCATCTTGGCGCTTCAACTTCAATTTAGGATTCCCATCTTTAGATTTCCGACCTCGCTTTTTGCTCTCTTCCTTCCCATCACTTGAAGCAGTCTTATCAATGTTAATCAAACATTTATCAATTGGTAGTGGTTCATAGACTAGTTGAAGAACCTTCATTTGTAAAGATGCGACTTTACCAGTCGAACCATGTGAGCCAATATAAAGTCCGGTAACGTGAACTAAGCCCATATAGCGGCCCCGTTTGAGATCCTCACATTCCATCGCGTTTGTAAAGAGATCGAATGCTTGAAAATGATCAGATAGTTTTAAAAACAGTGTATCGAATTCCGGCAATTCCTTATAACCAACTCCTTCCTCTAATGCCTTTCTCCAATGAGTGGGAGCACTTTCAGGCAGCTCAACACATTCTTTCGCGAAAGAGTCAATAGTTTTAAGAATCACCTGTTGCCATTTTGGAAAAGTCACTCGCATTTGTCTCATATTGCTATACCCTGATGTAGACATACCATTACTGTGGAAGAATGGAACTTGAAGATAAAAGCCATCATCACCATAATTCAAGGTTTGAAAGTAGAACGTATTTCCAATCCCTTGCACCTTTCGTGTCGGACGAAGCTTCAAGAGATCTTGCTCAAAAGCGTCACCTTCCTCTCTGATTGTATACATTTTCTGAGTCATGTTTCAACAAGTACTAATTCGGAGCTTTCAACCAGCGCAAAGGAATGTCACTTGAAAGTGGTAAAATATCATTAAAGCGTCTTCCTTATATACACCTATATATGACTCATCAATCAAAGTGATGACGTGTCACTTTATGATTCGCTAACCTTATATTAACATTGCAGCAGTTGCTGCAATCCTTCCAAGCGGACTATTGATTACACCATTAATACTGTTTCCAATATCATTTAACATACTTAGAAACCCACCACCACCGCGCTGAATTAAGTTTCGCCTTTTCTTATCACTACTCCTTGGATTTGAAAACTTTTTTATGCTATTCAAAGAGCCAGCATTCAACAGAGGCTTGTAAATAGGTAGACATTTGTGTATTGCAAAAGCTAAATCACGAATGAAATCATCACTTGAATTTTGAATCAATTTACACTTCCTCTTATTATCATGTATCCTGTTTAACTTTCGCAACGCCTTTTTAAACTGACTTGAAGGTTTGAAGGACCGTTTCGATTGACGAGAAGATGCCTTCCGTTTTACAGACATTTTTATTCTAATATGGAAATAGATAATACAATTACAATTTTTGCTTAGTACTTACAACATTATATATAAAAGTTTACAAGCATTCACACAGAGTTTGTTGCTGGTACGTATAAAATTACATAAAACACTTAGCAAGTTGTAGAGGGAAACTGATATACACTCACATCGGCTAGAGTCTCATTTGTAGCAGTTATGAGCTGCTCAGTGTCTTTCATTAGATGTTTTGAAATAGGACAGCACATACAGCAAGGCTTTAAATGGAAAGTCTTTAAAATATTGGCATAGTATGCCCGCAAACTGATCACCTCAGAATGTCCTTGAGCAGCCACATTGATGCTTACTGATGGCGGTCCACTGAACAAGTCCAGTTTGCACTTCTCACCCTTCTCGTCATAGTAGCTGGAGGTGATAATGTCATGGAGACATGTGTTGAGTTTCCGTTGGATACTGCTGCACCAACAGCGAGAGTATTCCGGTACAATCTCCGTTTGAGATAGTGGGCGAAATACTTCGTTGAGCCAGAATCTTGCAACTCGTGTAAGAGCGTTGTTCACGACTCTCATCAACATTCTCTGCACCACAACGTCCTCTCCGCAGCGGAAATACTTCACTATTTCCTCCATCAGATCCACCAAATCCGCTTTATAGCCAGTTATATTCACGGCAGAATAAAATATATTGCCCGTGAAGAGTTGACTTCGGTAAATTATTGAAATGGGAATGTTGGTAGTGAACGACATGCTGATTGACATTGTATTAGCCTCAAATTATGCTTGAAATAGAACGGTACAATGTCCTCCTTATATAGAAAAGTCACACAAAGACACAATAGTGACCAATCACAGACCTGCATGATGACTCATCATGAACGATATACAGTGACTGTTGAAGATATTTCTTCATCGCAAAGGGGACAAGATGAAGTTTCAAAGGGTACATAACATGTAGAACACATAACGCTATGAGAACATGGCAAAAAGAGAAGGGATCGTTCCTGTTTAAAACATTTAACGCAGTTCCGTTCACATAATAATTTAAATGTCTCTTGTTCTAATTTCCTTCTGAAGTCACTTTTATTGGGAGAACTTTTTATTAAAACACTGACAGATGTCTCCTTCTTTCCATATCGTTCCAATTTGATCCTCCTAATTTCACTATCATTGCAGTGTAGCATGGAGAAATCCTCTATCCACCTACGATCCAAATTGTGATTCATAGCATGCTCATCTAGATCCATTAGTCGATCAACTAAATCACCAGCGTTGATATTTTCACTGAGATTTGTTACAGTTTCTATGGCTTTGAACGAATATCCAAGGTCTCTTGCGACAACCCACGACGTTGGGATACTAGTCATCATTATGTATGCCATCAAAAACTATCACATATTTATAGCATAGTTTGTCTACGTAAAAGGAAAATCAATGTGTCATCTTGATTACAATGGTTGCAATAGTCACAATAGTCGCAATTGAGCAAACCCATTCAAAATCAAACAACGGACGTCTATCGGTACGTACCCAAGTGCTCAGAACCAAACCACACAAGTTCGATCATAGACGTTCCCAAACACAGTGTACTCAACTGAGTGTACCAAACACATGTACCTATCCAGTAAAACAGATCTCATACAAGTTCTTATTCATAACACTGAATTATACATGTACCTATCCATGTGCCTATCGATAACTAAAGTATACATGTACCTATCCATGTACCTATCCATGTTCCTATTGACAACACTAAACTTTACATGTACCTATCCATGTACCTATTGATAACACTAAACTTTACATGTACCTATCCATGTACCTATCCGTGGCAAGTAGGGCACAGTTTTCACTACTTGCGTGTAGGGTTCGTGGTTAACTGTTAAGTGAGCCTGCGCGGATGACATGGCTCTGCGCGGACTGAGGCTCGAGGCTCAGTAGCAACGCTGATGGTGGATTCTAGAGGATTCAGGTAAATGGGATTCAAGGGATTCCATACGATCCCAAAGAAACCCATGTGATCCGATTTGCATCGTGAATGGCATCATGGATTCTAGGGGATTCAGTTGTACGGGATTCCAAGGGATTCCACATAATCCCCAAGAAACCCATATGATCCTATTTGCATCGTGAATGGGATCATATGGGATCCCTTACAATCCCATATGTATTCCCTAAAAAGCCCATAGAAAAGAGTCACTCGGGATGGGTCAGAACGCGGTCTTTGCATAAGAGTATTTGTGGAATGGCAGCCATACCTAGGAATATCAATAGCGGGACCTTCGGTTGTGCAATCGGCGAACTGGATCAGCGGAAATCGGTCCTGAATTTCAATGAGCTTATCACGAGGCAGCGTGCGAGTTGGACTGCAGATGGTCGGTGATGATATTAGCTTAGCAGTGACCCAGTTAGCACCGTACAGGCTGGATAATTGTAGGCGATAAGTACCACAGTCAACAGGAGCAGAACGAGATCCGAGGAATATTTCGAGTTGTCGAGAGACACGATCTAACAGTGGCAGTTTTGCTTCGCGAGCAAGGTTGTCAGTCACATAGCTTTCTTCGGAACCAGAATCGAGTAGAATGCGAGCGGTGCGTTGTAAACCTCTTATATGAACACGAGCTGTCTGGAGAATTGAAAATCGTTTAGCAGAGCAGTCTGGAGACACAACGTTGATTGATGTTGGCGAGGTAGAAACGGAGTTACTTGAGGATGGAAGCACAGGTCGAGGTGGTTCAGGAGCGGTGTGACGAACAGGACCTCGATGGAGCAATGTGTGGTGATGTTGATCGCACTGTCGACAACGAGTGGAAGATCGGCAATCTTTCTTCAGATGAATTCCGAAGCAGTTGAAGCATAGTGAACGCTTGCGAATGATTTCAATGCGTTGATGCGAGTCGAGATGAAGGAAAAATTGAAGGGAGAATGAGACTCACTAGAATCGCGAAGTCGGCATGTCTGGAGAGAATTCACTTTCAATGAGCTCACTGCAGCGGTAGGTCTGGGATTTGTGCGAGGATATGCTTTCTTAGGAGCCTTGATAGCGGATGCGTTGTCGATCGTAGATAGGGTCTCTAACGCGTCGACCTCCGATTTCGCGAAGTCAAGGAGCTTGTCCAAGTCAAACTTCTCTCTGGGAGATCTGGAGCGTCGGGCCCATTCAAGCTGACTCGCAGAAGGCAATTTACCGGTCAGAAGAGGAGCAAGGAGAAGTCCATGCACAGGAGTGGAGGTAGCAGAAGGTGCAGAGGTGGTCATCACTTCATCAATTAATTGAGTAAGATTCTCTCAAGTGTAATTCGAAGTTCGTTATCATATTACGGAAGGAAGAAATGTCATTGTCTTAAACCGAATTAAAGTTCACAAGGCGGTCTGCATACAAGCTGATTAACAGAGAGGGATCACCGAATCCATCTTTGAGTATCTTCAACGCTGATGGATAGTTCTCTGAAGTACATGGAATACCACGGATTGCATCGCGAGCCTCTTCACGGAGGGCAGACATAAGATACGTAAACTTTTGCACGCCTGGGATATTTCTGTTATGCACAGTGGCGTTAAATGGGTCATAGAAAGGTCGTCATGACAGATAGTCACCACTAAAGGTCGGGAGACTTATCCTAGGCAGGCCTTCTAACCCAGGGTTCGATGAAGAGGTAGGAGTGTCACTCGATGCATTTTCAAGTCGAAGGGAGTCAAGCTTAGTCAAAGCGTCGATAATCATGTCGGACAATTTCTCCTGTTCTGCGATCTCTCACTGAACTTGGTCTTCGTCTTCTACGAGGTTTAAAATCGTAGCACCTACTTAATCGACTTTTGTTTTCGAAGAGGAAAGTTTTGTCGATAAGCGGTTGTTGCAGCCATATCAGTCTGAGAGGAGTTGTGGAGGTTTTCTACTTCAGATAGAATACGATTTAAGTGCAGAACACATGCACGGCGGGATGCTTTAGCCCTGCGGAGTGAGTCCATATTTACTTTCCCGGGTCGCGGCACCAACAAGATGTGAGGAATAAATAGCGGTAATAATGACTTAAGGCCCGGTCAAGAGGTAAGAGGCTCTTAGCTTCCCGTCGGATGTCCTGCCGTTCGGGTTTTAGATGTTAAAATCGAATTGGATTGTCGAGCAGCTTATTTTATTCACATTCCTTACGTGTACAACAGTAATCAATTTAGATTTAAAGAGAAGCATACGTATCTTCAGACAGAGCAGACAAACAAAAGTCAAGTTCAATTAAAGTTACAGAAATTAACACACACAATCCATCACAGAATTAATATAGGACAACCAGTCGTATCGGTGCATCATGTTGTGGAATCGCGCTTTGTTGCCAGCATTAAATACACGCACACGTTTCTTCTGAGTTGCCGGTGAAGAAGTGTTAGGAGATAGTCTCCACAGAACCACACAATGGTCAGATCTGCCGACTGGAGGAAAAATGTCAGGATCCGAATCATGAGGTAGTTCAGAAAAAATCTGATCAAGAATGTTGTCATCTCGCGTGGGATTAGAAACTATGGATTTCAAGCCAATGAGCCTCTCGATTGTGTCCAATCGTGATCTCAAACCGTTTAAGTCTCCACATATCACAGTGCGAAAGTCACTAGGGTCACATAATAAATGACCTCTCCTGATAAAAGGTCTCACCTGATAAATGTTCGGTGCTCCCACTCGGAAGAAATAATTATCCGGACACAATGTACAATTTGAATGGTTTGGCTATTCCTATTCAAGAATCTGTGACTGATCTAGGAATTTTGCTTACCCCAGATTTAAAGTTCAGTTCACATTGCAGCAGAATAGCCTCTTTAGCTTTTGCTAGAGCTTCATGTTTATTGAAAAGCTTTTCTTTTGCAGACAAGGATTCTTTGATTGTTGGTTATAAGACATTCGTTAGACCTATTCTTGAGCACAATTGTCAAGTATTCAATCCGTATCTAAGGCGCGATAGTCTTTGTTTAGAACGAGTACAGAGGTTTTTCACACGTCAAGTCTGCAAACGTTGTAAAATGTTCTATTCTGACTACAAGCATAGGCTCCGCTTACTGAATCTAGAGCCGCTTTGCCGCAGGCGCGTTGTTCATGACTTATGCCTATTTTTCAAAATTTGTAATGGTTTTGTTGACCTTAGCATTGATGATTATTTAGTCTACCATCCACCAACGTATTGTACACGTAGTCAATCAAATAACCCATTTCAAGTTGAACCTCACACTTTCCCTCATACCCGTAATCTGTTGAATACATTCTTTTATCGTGTTTACAAAATTTGGAACTTCTTGCCAACTGAGTGCACCTCTGCTCCGTCCATCAATTGCTTCAAAGAAAGACTGAAGAGTGTTAACCTCGACCGTTTTTATGAAGACGTAACAATGTGAATTTCATTTTTATAAGTAACGCTCGTCTATAAGTGCCTTTGCGGCCATGACCTACGCTGATCTTATTCTACTTCATTTACTTGTGTCTTTTTCATGAATAAAGAAATATTATCTTATCTTATCTTATAAATTCTTGTAAGCAAAATCAATAATGCTAGTAAGCGAAGTGATGCACTCAGAGTCGTTTCTGGCATTGTTCCGATAGGGATGATGTAAGTTCACAATCTTTGATAACTATAGTGAGGATTTTCGAAGCACATGGCACGATGTTAGTTGAATTGGGTTCCACAGAGAAAAAGACAACGAACTCTTGACATAGACCAACAATCCACCACCTCTTGCGTTACGATCTTTTCTTACAGGAGTATAGCCAAGGATTGTAATAGCACTATCTGGGGTAGAATCGTCAAGCCAAGTTTCCGTTAGCACAAGCATTCATTAGTTTCATCAATCTGAACTTCATCAATCATGTTAGATAAGGATCGCATATTTGTGAATAAAAAGGATCGAATATCCCTGGAATTATTTTTTTCGACTTTTTGTAACCATAAAATAATTGCTGAGAGCCAGTGATATTGACCAGATTCCGTTTACGAAAATCATCAGCTTTGCGGCGGTATACTGTCGTCTTGATGTTATGATAGGTATAGGCCTATGCCGAACATATAAACTGAAGTAAAACAAACGACGTCTTGTTAAACGATTCAGGCAGCAACACGTTTTGTCACGCAGTTGAAGCAGTTCTTATGCTGTGTATCTGTATGCAGTATCGATCATGAAACTTAGTCCAACGACGACAAGCGTCGGTAAATATGTCGGATGAGTTGACTACAGAGAGGAATCGAACATACAGCATTAGGACTCAATTACGAAAATTGTGAGCCCTGTAGAGCGCGCGCCACAACAGTTTTTAGTTTGATGAGAGGTACACAAGTATTTAATCGGATCGCAGTAAACGGACACGGCCTTTCCAAAAAACGTTAGTCAGTGTGGGCGTAGCAGCATACGGTAGCACTCCAACTCACTGTAATGCGAGTGCAGTGAACAGAATACATTCAACTATATTCTTTGTGGTAGCATGAAGTATCCAGGGAATGTCAGGGGGGTGTGACAATGGTATGAGCTAATTCCTTCTCATCTTTGATACAAACCAATTTCAAGAATGCACTCAACTTAAACAAGATATACTTCAAGATTACAGCAATATAGTGTTTCAAGTCAAAGATAATCCGCAGTTTAATGCCGTATTTATCATCATAAGTGTTCACCAGGTTTCGAATGCGTGTATAGTTTGAACGACGCTGTGTCCTTGTAGCATAGGAGCTGATCGTCAATAGTCGTTCCAATGTCAGAAACAAGCACTAACGACAGCACAAAGAGAACAGGGAATCGGGAAGAGGAAACATGCTCATATTTTACAATGGCTTGAAATTCTCGCCCAGTTTTTAATCGTCTGGATTTTTTGATTTTCATCACTGAACTCTCTTACCACCACTTGTCTTTGTCCCGTAAACAAAAGGAAGATGAAGTTGGCCTCTATCAGTTCTCCATTTTCACAAAAGTCACGAGATTATATAGTTAAAGTCGCATTATTGGTCTAAATAGATATTATTGTGCTTCTAAGGGTATGGCAACTATCAGCCTCTACTGAATAATTAAGTGTTGAAGCATCAAGAGTATGTAGGACTGCATACTTTGATTGATGGTTTAGTAGTAGTAGTGTATGTATTTGAAATAAATGAAAATCATAAGTTACAAAAGTTACGACATTTCACTCGCAGTATTTGGAAAGGAGCTGAGCACAGCATATCAATAGCACAATGTTGAGTCGCTGATGACATCAATCACCATAAAGATTTAGCCGATGCGAAAGGAAAATCACTCACACCAAGTACCATTTGAAAGGATGATGGAAGTCGGGAAAAATGAGTTCCGTCGTCGTGAGGTACGTGAAGGAATTTGCAGAAATTTGCCCGAGCGAGCTGATTTAGGAGGACACATATTATGCAGAGGATGATCGGTGTAGGATGATATCTGTTGCAACAGTTTAACAGCTGCGTTGTTCCGTCGATCAGTTAGGTCACTAAGAATTTGGCAAGAACAATCCCTGGAACATATGATCCGATGGGCTCTCCTTTGAATTTTTTTAAGCACCGTGACATTGCGCTGAGACATTCCCACTAAAAGGGGGGAGCAATATTCAAGTAAAGATCGTATAAGTCCACAATAGACACTTACAAGTTCGTTGGCACAAAGGAAGGGACGCAAGATTCGTAAGGCGTAAAGACGTCTGGAGGCACACTTTGTTATATAGTCAACATGAGTGTTCCAACTGAGATTTGATGAAAAGCATACTCCAAGCAGTTTCAAATCTCTCACAGGGATTAAGTCAGGAAAGCTTGGTGGCTGATGTTGAGGAGACTTAGGGATCCAAAGTAGCTTGCTCTTGGCAAGGTTGAGCTGTAGGCCCTTGGAAGCTGCCCACTCCATTACACCTTTATGTTCAGTTTCACAGTTAGATGCTAGATTCTTGTATACCGGGATAATGAAGGTGCAGTCATCGATATATTTAATTACTACGTTCTGTTGATGCTTTGGTTTGAGGGAGCCGACAACCAAGTTGAACAAGAACGGGCCTAGCACAGAGCCTTGGGGAATTCCTGATTGCACAGGTAGTGGGCTACTTATGTTCTCATCCACTTTCACCGACTGAGTTCGGCCACTCAGGTAGTCACAGACCCAGTGAACGAAGCCACTTGGGAACCGATTTTCTTTGAGTGCATTGATTATGACGTCGTGTCCAAGTTGATCGAATGCCTTGGTAAAGTCGTAAGCTACTATGAGGACACCCGAAATGTCACTTAGTTCTAAAGTCTTCGTAATGATGTCGTGCAAGCATGTTAGAGCAGAAGCGGTCGATGATCTCTTAACACCACCAAATTGTAGAGTCCCAAATGAAGAACAGAATTGCTGACATAAACCAGAGTTCAAAATCAACTTTTCACAAATTTTTGAAGGCACCGGTAGTAAAGAAATCGGTCTGAGCTCGTGCTTTATCGGAGGGCTGGTCTTCGGAATTGGAGTGATATTGCTTTGTTTCCAAGATGTTGGGAATTGTCTTGATAGAATCGATATGTTGATCAAATGCGCTAGTGGAGCAGCAAGAATGTCTGAGGCTTTCTTGTACAGGATCGTCGGGATTCCGTCGCATCCAGGTGCTTTGTGTGGCTTCAATGACACAGATTGAACGGCGATTGTTGGGTGCCAGTTGAAGCTGTCCTCTCCTATCGTGGGACATGGACGGTTCACTTGAAAGCTTGCGAAAATGGCATTTATTTGTTCGGCTGCTTCCATGCGGGATGAAAATTGTGAGATAAGCGAACTCATACCTGCAGCTTTGCTTGCCTTGGTTCCTCGGATTTCATTCGCAACGCTCCACATCTCTCTGCTATTGCTACTGGCCTTTTGAGCCCACTTACGCTTTTCGACGTAGATGAGTCTTTTCACCTTTTCACTCAGATGTCGATAGGTCGAATAGTCACCTCGACGATACGCACTCCATCGTTCATTTATTAAAGACTTTATCAGGGGAGTCACATACGGCTTGTCATTCGGCGTCATTTCTACAGATGTTGATGGGATGTTATGTGAGAAACACCGTTGAATTGCCTGAGTAAAGAAGTTGCACTTTTGGTCTAGTGACAGTTTCATGTCGTACATAGTTGCAAAATTTATTTCATTCAATTCCCTTAGAAAGTCACGCACGTTTGAGTCACGAAGATCAAAAAATGTTCGCGTTTTGCACTGTAATTCATGAGCATAGGCGATTGGTGAGCAAATTATGGTGTTGTGATCAGATGTTGAGATGGGTGGACCAACCTCCATCTGATACTGACTGCCAATTGAAGAAGATAGCATAACCAAATCAAGAATGGCGCTCCCGCGTGTTGGAGAGTTCACAATGCTGGAAAGATCAAATGCATTAAGCAGATATGAGATGTCCAGTCGATTGAAGTCACCAGTTAGTATGATTTCATAGTCTGAATAACGCGACAGAACGTCATCAAGATTCTGTGAGATGAAGGACATTACATTGGATGCTGAGCGAACAACAGATAATGGAGGGATATAGATGCACACAAAGCATAGTTTCAAGCGGTGAAGCAGCAACCACACACTGTTCGTGCCATACTCAGCACCTTGGGTTGAGAAGCGGTGAGCGTCGAGAAAGCATCGAGTCCATACAGCCACTCCCCCGCCAACCCGTCCATCGCTACGATCATCTCGAAACACAATGCTATCCTGCAAAGACAGAAGCGAATCAGAATGGTCTTTAGTGAGCCACGACTCAGTCACTGCAAAAATCTGTATTGACTTTGAAGAAGCCAAAGCACGAATGTGGTCCATCTTTGAAATCGCATGGTTGACATTTGTAGACAAGAAACGAGGAAGACAAATTGACTTCGAAGGTAAAATCACATTTGAAAATGTTGATGCTGCAAGTCTGACTGCTTATGGATTCTCCCACGAAAGATTGTGACATTTTCACCCTTGGATCTTCTGTCCCTCAATTCCTGTCTTAAATTGCGATCTGCGACTTGCTGCATAGGAGTCAAGTCTGGTCTCACGTAAACTTTGTCGAAAACAGTATTTTTGAGTTGCTTTGATTGACGAATCAAGGTTCGCTTCTTTTCGAGGTTGCTAACTTTTACTCGCAATGGTCGGGGTCCAGAGCCTCGAATTTTGCCAATGCGTTGACAGCGAGACCATTCAACGTCAGGGACGTCAAGGAAATTGACAAGTTCTTTGACTTTTTGTTCGTCATGAAGTTTGCGCTCCTCAAGAGTTCCAGCATCGATTTCGGAGAGACCAAAAATTACAACATCGTTTATGCGAGCCTGTCTATTTTCAACTTCGGAGATTACAGCTTCAATCATCATAGGGGTAGATATTGCTTCCTTTATTTCATTGATTTCTCTCTGTTGTTCGTTTTGTATTTGTGCTACTCTTGATATGGAGCTCTCAAGGCGATCAATTCTGGACGTCAAATTTGTCACATTTTCGTTTAATTGGTCTACTTTTCTGATGATTTCTTCTTTCTGATCATTCAACATGCTTTTGATGATGTCGAGAGTGGCATCATTCAAAGAATTTGAGCGAGTATTTCTTCCAGATCTATGCCCATTTTGAGAATCCATTCTCACCAGGGAAAAAGAATATCAAGGGTTCGAACTCACGAACTTCAATGCTGGTTCACAGACCAAGACAGCTACACTACGCAACCGATGACGGGCTGGATCAGTTAACTATCTGATAACAAGAAGTTCCGAGAAAGAGAATCCGCACACTCTTTCAGTGAATGCAATGACTGATATCTAGGACGCATGTAAGTCACACACACCACAGCCGGCAGGAAATGGAGATTGTGAGCACCAATCAACAGTGATGGGGCAGCCAGGGGGAATCGTCGAATAGCGGTGTTAATCGTCGTTGATGAAGAAGACGCGGGCTCCAGCGATGTTCACAAGGAGATGGGCAATCGAGCGATATAAAAATTATCCAAAATGGCCGACGGAAACCGATGAGAAAGATAACAATGCACAAAGCAATCAGAGCGAGACAGACACGACCGGCGCACAGCACAGTTGATGAGATGAGAGGTTGATGAGGTTTGTCAATATAATAAGGGCGGTTCGTACACCATCAGTGATAATAAGGGCTCCTTGTGTACAATGTGTACGCTATGTGTACAAAACGCACTTATTACTTTTCATGAAGTTCAAATGTTCAAATTCAAAGTTGGCGCCTGAAAGTACATAATTGACGATTAATGTTAATATTACCATGACTAATTCGTACTCCAACTTTCAAAAGTGCACCAAGCGCCCTTCTCTGACAACTATTGTATAGATCGTTCTTTTTGTACGAGGCGCCCCAATTATTCGTCTTTAGTACCAATGGTCCTTATTATATTATGATAAACAACGAAAATGCATGCATATGCAGGCTGTAAGCACTTATTTGGTAGTATTTTGTCTGAAATAAAGATAATATGCATATGTCGATCGATTGCAATGGTTCTAATTTGAGGTGTTTCTTGAAATATTATCCTAATGCGAAATCATTGAAGATCACTTTCAGACAGGAGTCATTTTGAGAAAAAAATGAAATCATTTGGAGGCATGGGATCTTGTTAGGTCGCCAAAATAAATCGGGGCTGACTTGCTCGATATTTGTCAGACAACAAAGCATATCGCAGATTATTTGTCTTCTCGACTTCGGCGAAGTGATCAGAACAAACACGACTATGTTTATTAGGAGTAAAGTCTTTCCATCCTATGCTTCGACACCATTTAATGGACAGGGAGGCTTTTGTTGGGAATCTTTATAGAAGCTATTAATCTAACAATCAGTATTTGCATTGTGGGTACATCCGAAGACACAATACTGCACCATTTTTACAGCAAAAAATTAATCTCCAGATGAAAATGCGGTACTTATGGATTATCTCCCGCCCCCACGTCCCCACGTTTTCAAATTTGTCTACAACCCGTAGAAATGAATACAAGCACTTTTTCAATTAGAGACGATGACGTGAAGTGTTGCGATGTCAGCAGCTTGATCTGACTTTGCCTGACCTCACCTCATCGTCTGAGCTGATAGCACTAGGTCAACAAAGCCATGTCGCGACAACTATAGAAGTGATAATTGTGGTTTTATATCCCGGGATCCTGGGATCATCGTATTTTTACGGGATTCAGAATCCCGTGATTCGCTAACGTTTGTTTTTAGGCAGTTAGGCTGCATGAAGGAGTAACAAAGAAGTGACAATGAAGATAAAGGTACGGTATTTCATTGTTACAAACTGCAATATTTGAAACCTAATCCTTTTTCAGTATCAATATTAGACCTAAACTATCAAGAATACATCACACACACGATAGTCTTATAATTACCTGTATGTGTGTATTACTTATTCATACATTTTTATCATATGCTAGAATTGATTTTAGCGCATCTTTGTGCAGCGTGCCAAAAATTATTTACTTTTATTGATATCAACAAATGAAACTTTGTTCACGCAGTTGAGAGAAAGAGAGAGAGAGAGTTATGCCAGGGACATCTATGATATAAGATATCTAAGGGACGCTCAACTCCCATACCATGTACTGGATTGGAGGTCAGTCACTTTGGTAGACTTGATCAATTACGGTAGTGTGTAATAATAATAATAATAATAAAGAGTTTTATTCGTCGATACAAAAGCGGTATGTGACATGGGTGGGGATGGTACATCAGGCATCGAGATTAAGAAAAAGAGGAGAATTTACAAATGAGTTTCTGTACAGCGCACGGCTTCTTCTTTTCGGCAGAAGCGCTCGTTGGTGGCGAAAACTGGACACATTGTCACGTACAATAAAAAAATGGGAGAGGGGATGGGTGCATTTACATTTTTGATTTGGTGATTTTCAAAATCAAACGTTTACAAATGTTCTCTAACATAGAAGGGTAAGGAAGTTTGTCGGAAGCACGTGCCCAACGCCGGGCGATGCGATCTAATCGTTCTAACTTGTGAAAATCGGAAGCTCTCATATCACATAAGATAGGCCAACAGTATGTAACATGAGAAAAAACAAATGCCATGTAGGCCTGCCAAATACATGTAGTTGAAGAGTCATTGAAATTGTTTTGTAGCCTTTTCACAAGCGAAAGTTCACGATAGCACTTTTTGAAAAGCTCCGAGAATTGCCTGTTCCATGAAAGATCACTTTCGAAAAAAACGCCTAAAATTTTCAAAACACTGACATTTTCAATGGTGTAGCCTTGAATAAAAGCGGGGGTACAAGTGGGATTTTTGGAGAAGCGGGAAGCAGTCAGGCATTTTGTTTTATTTGCATTAATGGACAGTTCTTTGGTTTCGGACCAGGAGACAAACGAATCAACAATCGACTGGAAGTTATTTACATAGTCAGGGTCACAAAAATGAATAAGGGTAATGTCATCGGCGTAGGCAACTATTCGAGTTTCGGGAAGATTAGGAAGATCGTCAATCATCAGGATGAAAAGCAAGGGGCCAAGAATGGAACCCTGAGGGACTCCGCTGGTAACATCTTTCCAAGGAGTCAGAATATTGCTGGTAGACACTCCTTGTTTGCGATGAGATAGGAAGTTACCAATAAAATGTAGTGCAAAGGGGTTGCAATGGAACTTACGGAGAAGCGTCTCTAGAAGAGTCTGATGGCTTATTTTGTCGAAGGCCTTGGAAAAATCGACAGCAAGAATATTGACCATATTCGAAGGCTTCAGGGTTATGTATTCTAAAATCGACAAGAGAATAGACAGAAGGGCGTTAGTGCAACCACGAAATCCATTGGAAATGAAACGAAATTGGCGAGAGTCAAGCTCATGACTAAGAGATGGCAGGATGACAAGCTGCTTTATCAGTTTTTCTAAAATTTTACTTGGGAAGGGCAAAATAGAAATCGGGCGATGGTCAAGGCTGTACTTCTTAGGTATCGGAACAACGTGAGCTAATTTCCAGGGTTTGGGGAAAATAGCCTTGCTCAAGCATAAGTTAAAGATAAGGGTAAGGGGAACGCTAAGAATATCGGCAAACCTCCGGAAGAAAAATCCTGGAATCCCGTCGGGACCACAGAAATTGGATTTGGAGCTTCTAATCAACCCGAAAACATCATTTTCACGAACGGTAGGTAACTGGGAAAAAGGAGAATGCTGGCGATTATCCTCAAAGAGATCCAAGTCAGGTTGCTGAAAAGCTTCCGAAAATTGATTGTTAAGACGAATAGCATAGGGTTCATCTACGGAAACGCATGGAGAAAGCCGATTAAGTTGAAAGTTGATAGATTTCCACTTGTCAGGAAGGCCTACAGAGGTGGAGGACATGTGAATGTAGTACTTGGAGAATTATTTACTTGTACGATTATGCTTGCGTATGTGTGCATTAATTTTTCGTGTAAGAGTGCCATGGTAGACTGATTAAGGTTACTTAATTTTCGAAAAGCATTTTAAAAAAAAGCACTTAATTTTCGAACAGCATTATAACACATACGCAGAATATTTCGCATGGTGCATCAAGTATGTAATCTATGCATGCAATAAGCAAATGCAGTACAACCCTGATAAAGCGTAATAACAGTGAATGATAACGTACTAACATTGAATAAACAACTTGAGAAAATGAAAATTCTAACATGCATTTTCTTCAACCAATTAAGAAAAATATTGAATTATTATTCTGTACAACGTTTCGCTTTCTGCCTCTGCTGGTGCAATCACAAAAAAAGCGAAGGGAACTTTAAAATCGCATTGAACGAATTGCATTAGAGTCTGATGCATGGGAACTGCTTTTTCCTGTTCCCACAGTCTGACGAATTTCTATGTTAAGAACATAGAAATGCTGCGGTGCATAGTTGACCATTGAATTACTTTCATAGAGGGATTGACACTGTGTGTAATTAGCAGTTGATAGACATGTGATGCAGGGACAGTCACGTGTTCTCACAGTCTATGTAAATCTTATTGTCCGAACCGATTATCCAACATAAGACGATCTGCAACCTGTACATTCAATTCGAGACATATAAAAAAATTTAGCAGTTACACTTCAGATTTGTAAGACTGTGTACAGACAGTATTTACAGTTGCACTAATGCCATTTTATATATCCTCGTCAATACATTGAAAATTGAACTTGGGAGAACTTTAAGAAATGTGAAAAAGTGATGTTTTGAATGATAATGACATGAATATGACGTAAGGCAATAGCGGTTATCCCAAGAAAGTTATCAGAAATGCTATTGGTGAGTATACGAGTATCTAGTAAGAAAGCTGTGAAAGAGGAAAGTTGTGGTCATCATTGCCATATAGCAGCGAAGAGAGATCAATAGAAATAAGAAGAGGATTGTATAATTGTAGTTAATCACCGCATTGAAAGTTTGTTTCTCTGATAAGTCTTTATCTCTTATTTTGCCACCCATGTCACAACAGGAGTGTAATACACATGATAACTAACTGAAAATACTGTACACAGTCTTACAAATCTGAAGTGTAATTGCTAAAGTTTTGTATGTGTCTCGAATTGAATGTACAGGTTGCAGATCGTCTTATGTTGGATAATCGGTTCGGACAATAAGATTTACATAGACTGTGAGAACACGTGACTGTCCCTGCATCACATGTCTATCAACTGCTAATTACACACAGTGTCAATCCCTCTATGAAAGTAATTCAATGGTCAACTATGCACCGCAGCATTTCTATGTTCTTAACATAGAAATTCGTCAGACTGTGGGAACAGGAAAAAGCAGTTCCCATGCATCAGACTCTAATGCAATTAGTAGTAAGGAAGTGACAAACACCAGATAGCGCAAGATGGCCGCCATCGCTGACGTCCCCCCCCCTCCCCCTCTGGAACGACAGAGGTTGTGGTCTGTCGTGGTGTGCCGGCCAGGTTGGTTCACGTTCACAACATGTTCGCTGACTCCCCCCCCCCTCTGGACAGCTCGCTTCGATTTTGGCTTCCAGTGAACGGATTTTGTCGTGCCATAGCTCGTTTGAAAGCTAAGAGTGAGACAAATTCACTGAAAGAATCGGCTTGTTCCTATCTGTCTTCGTTTAGATGTGAGACGCCATTTAAGATTTTGGGACATTGGCGAAAAACGACAGAGTTAGAATTTGGGACGTTTTGGGCTGTAGCTTCAAAACGAAGCATCGGATTGGAAAACGGATTTCAGATTTGGAATCAGCGTGAAATTCTCTATCTGTATGGTGAGTTTCAAGTCAATCGGCGAGAAAAAGTTTCGCTGACTCCCCCCCCCCTCTGGACAGCTTGCTTCGATTTTGGCTTCCAGTGAACGGATTTTGTCGTGCCATAGCTCGTTTGAAAGCTAAGAGTGAGACAAATTCAGTGAAAGAATCGGCTTGTTCCTATCTGTCTTCGTTTAGATGTGAGACGCCATTTAAGATTTTGGGACATTGGCGAAAAACGACAGAGTTAGAATTTGGGACGTTTTGGGCTCTAGCTTCAAAACGAAGCATCGGATTGGAAAACGGATTTCAGATTTGGAATCAGCGTCAAATTCTCTATCAGCATGGTAAGTTTCAAGTCAATCGGAGATTTTGAAGTCAATCGGACGACAGTTAGAATTTTTGCGATGGCTGCCTACTGTAGAGCCAAAACGAAGCATCGGAAGGGAAAACGGAGGCCAGATTCGGATTCAGCGTCAAATTCTACATGGAAATGGTGTATTTCCAGCTCAATCGGAGCACTAGAACCGGAGATAGACGGGTTTTTAGTGTTTGGATGATGGGTATTACGTCATCAGCTGATCGCCACACACTATATAAGCTGGGAACCGACAGAGACTTGTCATTTAGAGGAGAACGATTGCCAGAGGTAGGTCGTCTCTCTGAGCTCCGATGATAGCTTCGGACATTCCAAATTCCGAGTTTCTGTAAGAAACCGACTTAGAAAATTTCATTGCTGATATCAGCTAAGGCGTCAGACTTAGAGGTTCGCCAGGAGATGGCCTTCGTCTCCAGGCCATAAAAGACTCCAAAACTTTAAAGGCTTGTAACTTTGCTTCTACAAGTCCGTTTGACTTGATTCAAAAAAGGTTCGGTCGCTATTGACCTGCCCTAAGTGATGGACTACTTATAAAATTTCATAAGTAGTGCTAAAAAGTAGAAAAATTTAAATTCACTAGTTTTGGAGGTTTTCTGGGGTTTTCGACCCTGCTGAAGTCAATGAAAGCATTTTTAATGATGTCTGAGCCAGTCTTCTCATGGTATAAGCGGCTTTTCACTGAAAGCGAGCAAGACACGGAGAGTTTTGCTGTAATATTCCACTGACAGGGTGTTCCTTCGGGACGGCGGACGATGCCGTAGTGATAAGTGTGGCAAGGGAATGTGTCATATTTGAGACCGTAACCGCTGGGACAACTCATGTCTCATGTTGGGCATTTGACACAGTTCTCAACGTAGCACTTTGAACGCCAATCGGTTGAGTCTTAGCTATCTTGTCATGGGTGGCCTCTAAACATCTCCATTGCAAAACGCTGGTGAATCAAGCTCTCTACGGCTTGCTATCAAGCTGCTAAAAGTCTGTCCACCTCTTACCAACTCTACAGGTTTTCATGTCTGAGCCAGCCTTCTCATGGTATAAGCGGCTTTTCACTGAAAGCGAGCAAGACACGGAGAGTTTTGCTGTAATATTCCACTGACAGGGTGTTCCTTCGGGACGGCGGACGATGCCGTAGTGATAAGTGTGGCAAGGGAATGTGTCATATTTGAGACCGTAACCGCTGGGACAACTCATGTCTCATGTTGGGCATTTGACACAGTTCTCAACGTAGCACTTTGAACGCCAATCGGTTGAGTCTTAGCTATCTTGTCATGGGTGGCCTCTAAACATCTCCATTGCAAAACGCTGGTGAATCAAGCTCTCTACGGCTTGCTATCAAGCTGATCAAAGCAATAACTTGGGATGTTTCCTCAAGGTTTTCAAGTATGCTGAGTTCAAATCTGCTATCAGATTTCAAATTGAACTAAGACTAAGGCAGCTTTGAGGGGTTAGATCCCAGCTACTGTTCACTACCTTTGACTCGGCGTTGCTGTTACCACTTCGGGGCAGTGACAATGATGTCTTAAGCTGTAAATAGCGGTTATCGGGGAAGATCTCTCACTTCCCTAGTGATCAGTACAAGGCCTTCGGGCTGTCGACGGGATCGAGTGCCACTCACTACACTCAAATCTATCATTCCTCACTAAGTGTAAATTACTGACTATACATTTGTCCTGCTATCAGGTTGTTTTGACTTGCTATCTAGTTGAATAGTCTCTTGCTATCAAGAGATTCACTTCTCCTCATAAAGCACATCATCGCTGTAATACCTCCTTTGCTCGAGCGTTCCTTCGGGACGGCGGGTACTGCCGTAGAGGGATTGTGTTGCACGGGTTGTTCGTCGTTTGTTAGACCGAAACCTCTGAGCCGTTGCTCATGTTGGGCATTCGACTTCATACTCAACGTGACGCTTTCTCTCGCCAGGTCAGAGTACTTCAGCCATTCGACAAAGGTTAGTCTTTATGATATGGAGTAGAGTGAAATGTAATTCATTAGATGCCCCTTCAATGATTGCTCCCATGATAAACGTTGATGAGACAAATGAAATGATTCTCATCTTCCTTTTTCAGTGATTGAAATCTACTAACACACTACCGTATAATCGTCCACTATGGGACAAGACATGATAGAGCCTCCACGCGGTTTGCCCTGGGCAGTCTTCGGACTGGCGAATACTATCATTAAGTTGAATCTGCTATCAGTCAACTTGAACGTCGCAAATGAAGTTCGGTGTAATACTTCCTTTCGACGGGCGTTCCTGTAAAGGGCGGCGGTGAAACCCGTAGCTATGTATACCGCAAGAGACATTCGGCAATGGTCAATCTTGTTAAACCTCTCTGCGTCATGTTTGCAAGTGATTGCCTCTGTCTCAACGTAGTATGCATTCGCGCCAGGGCGACATTTAGCCAACTGTCGAAGGTTGCCTAAAACTTTCCATTGCATACGTTATGAGAACCATGAGTTCTACCTGTCTCTATCAATGAGACGAATTGATGAATGGAATGAAATGGGAGGACACTCACGCGCCACACGCAACATAACACACTTCTCTCTTCCGTAGTCTAACAAGCTCTTTACACATGGATCGCAGTCGATTGCTATCCCTGTATCAGAAGTGTAAGCTATCTTAATTTTATCTAACACTATTTCATCTACCATTATCATCCATATGAAATGTTATAAGAATTGCAAGTTAAACTAAGTGTGCTACTATTTCCAAATGAAAAAGTATACATGGTTAAATCATCCACTGAAGCCCCATTCAAGTAAGTCAGTATGAAAGCAAAGATAATATGAAATAAAAATTTATTATGGCATGTATTTCAAAAGGTCTTCATCGTCAATATCGTCCCAGAGTCTGGCTTCACATAGATAACAAAAACAGTTCAGTTGCTTTAATCGTTCTTCCACTGCGAGCCTCACTTTATCAATATACTCCCACTCTGCCATAGTTCGTGGCTGGGAGTTAGGGGTGTACCACTCCCATAATTGGTGGAGGAATTTCGTGCTGGTGATCTCCATCACATCGTCAGTATCGTACTGGAGATACTTCCACCTCACGCCTGTTAAGTCGGGACACTCCTTCTCACATACACTCTCCTCTTCCTCGTCCGCTGGTAATGATAACTTCCTGATATTGTCCAGTCGGTACACCTTCTCTACCTTCCCCTTCGTTGGAGCGTTTGGTGTAACGAGCGCCTTTGGTGTTGAGCATGGAGAAGAGAATTTTGTGTTTGGTGTTGTCGGAGGGCTTGTCATGTTGACTGTGAATAATGACTTTGAAATGTTTTCTAATTCTTAAGCATCAACAAGCGACCAATCAGAATGAACAGCCAATGAATGATGAATATGAAAGTATATATGCAAAGTGACATTCGTGTCATTTCACTCTGTCTTTGAGACGTATAAGTGAAGTGTTCTCTGGCGAATTCTATATTTGAGGCGCACAAGTGAATTCCAAATTTGAGTGAAGTCTCTATCTTGTTGAAGTATCAAGCTTAAACATAATTTCGTTCAAATGGTAAGTTGAAAATTTCTTCACTCATCTCCCTCAAACGTGTGGCTAATAGCATCTTCCTCAATTTCAGGCATCAACTTCATCACCAACACCCTCCCTTCTCGAGGAAAGTTTAGAGTTGTTGAGTCAAGGTAGGTTGTAACAATACACTGAGACTTGAACAGAGATGAAAGAATGATTTCTCTTTCAGGTGATACCAGTTCCATCTCGTGCGAGTCCATATCAACATTGTCGCGGGAATGCGACGATCGGCAATGTGCTGACTGTGGACACATCTTCACGAGGAAGCGTGATCTCATCCGACACATCAAGCGAGGTGTTTGTAGACCTAAGCCGGCATCAATCTCCGAAGGTAGGGATGATTCTGTTAACGATGTCTCCTTTTCTTGCGATTTATGCATTCAGTCTTTCGAGACACGTTTTGAACTATCTTCGCACAGACTTCAACATACACACACGAACGATACCTACACCAACGGTACCTCCTCTATCCGACTCACTGAAGTGTCCATAAATAATTTAGTGAGGAACTACCAGATGGACTCCTCAGAAACCATTGCTAACTTTGAGGAATGGTTTCATCAAAATTCATCATTGATAGAAGCGCTCTTCAACAATTTAGACAATTTTAGAATGAAGGCGCTCATCTATCTTAAAATAAAATATGTAAAAATCGACCACCATACTGGACAAATAATAGAGAGGTTGGAGTTTCACATACCCTCCTCTCCTGCAACCGAAGTTGTAGACTGTGAGTCTTGGATAAATTTTCATATCCAAGGGTTAAAATTAAATATAGATAAATTTAACGAGCGTGATAGCGGTCTCATTTTTGACGGCATTGAGTCCGCCTTATTTAAAATCAGTTTATTAGGAAATCATAGTGGTCGAGGCTCCTTTAAACTTCCAAAAAATTTAAAAAACAAAACAGCAGTCATCAATGTCGATTGCGAATCGCAATGTTTTAAATATGCTGTCCTCTCCATTCTCCACTATAATGACATCAATGCGAATCGAAATCGCACATATAGCTATAGGCAGTGGGAGAATGAATTAAACTTCGATGACTGTAATAGTGACGATATGAAAATTAAAGATATAGAAAAATTTGAAAAATTGAACAACATTAAAATAGTTCTCCATGTTTGGGAAAAAGGATTGAAGGGTGTGCGCTACAACTCGCGTTCGAGTTGTTATGAACGTACAGTAAACCTGTTATTAGTAAAACAGGATGATAGTGAGGAATGGCACTACTGCGGTATTCCCAAAATCTCTCGCTTATACCACCACTTAGAAAACTCTAGTAGAGAGTTATATTACTGCGACAGATGTATTCGCCACTTTAGGAGGAAAACTAAATTTGAAACTCATTATGAGTGGTGTAAGCGAGGTAAACTGCAAATGGAACGCATGCCCAAAGATAAGGAGTTTTCATATAGAGAGAATGGCGATGAACTAAGTCCTCTTCGTGTCATCTATGCTGACATCGAATGCTATATCGATGATAACATCCATCGACCAGCAGCCATTTCCTGCTATGAAGTATGGCATGATCACTTTAGGAGTAGGCAAAATAAAATGCGCGTCTGGCAAGGTGAGGATTGTATTTACCAATTCCTACAATTCCTCGAACAGGCTGTAAAATTTCAACAAAAGTATGATGGTGAACTCTATCGCAGATCATTGCATATGACAGCAGATGATCAAGCAAAATTTGATAGTTGCAACGTTTGCCCCAAATGTAGGAAAACATTTGACGATGATAAGATTAAGAAAGTCCGCGACCATGATCACATCACTGGTAAATTTAGAAACGCACTCTGTTCAAAATGTAATTTTTCGCTGAGGATGAAGCGGCGTACATTACCCGTCATTTTCCATAATTTCAAGGGCTATGACAGCCATATGATAATAAAAGGAGGTTTAGGTCAAATGAAAGAGTGGAAGCTTGATGTAATAGCACAAACGAGAGAGAAGTTTATGGCCATGACAGCAAAAGTGCCTGTCGATAAAAATAAAGAAAATAAGACGGTCTATTTTGATATAAAATTTTTAGATTCCTACCAATTTATGACTGCATCACTGGCCTCTCTCGTGCAAAATCTAAAGTCTCTTCCACTAACACAAAATCTTAAGAAACAATATCCAAATCTAACCGATGAAGTCATCACACGGAAAGGAGTCTTTCCATATGCATATTTTGATGCAATTAGTAAACTCGGCGAGACTTCTCTTCCGCCCATAGATAAATTTAAAAATGATTTGACCGGCGCAGAATGTAAGACCGAAGATTATGATCATGCACAAGATGCATGGATAAAATTTGACTGCCATACATTTGGTGAATATATGATTGCCTACCTTAAGTTAGATGTATTTTTGCTGGCTGATGTATTTCAGGAGTTTCGACGAGTGGCATTAGAAGAAGATAAGTTAGATCCCGTCCACTTTGTCAGTCTGCCAGCCATGTCATTTAAGTCTGCTCTTAAAATGACTGGTGAGACCATTCATCTCTTACAAGATCCAGAGATGTATAATTTATTTGAGCGAGGAATTCGCGGTGGTCTCACATTTGTAAATAAACATAGGTTAAAATCAAAATTAGTAGGCGATGATCAGACTCATCTTAAGTATTATGATCAAAATAATTTGTATGGTAGTTCATTATCCAAACCGCTACCTCACTCTGAGTTTAGCTGGTTAGATGATAGTGAAATTCAACATTTCTCCAACCCTTCTAACATACTAGCAATTCCAGATGAAGGTGATTGGGGATATTATTTTGAGATAGATCTAATCTATCCAAATAATATTAAACATAAAACCGTAGATTTTCCACTCGCACCCGAATCAGGTGAAGTAACCAAAGATATGTTTTCCGACTTTATGAAACAATTTCATAAAGATTTAGAATCATGCGGTCAACCCGACTATAAGCCTTGCCGCAAACTTTTACTCACCCAGTATGATAAGGAAAACTATCTAGTCCACTTTAGCATCTTAAAATTTTATTTAGAAATGGGTATGATTTTAAAAAGAGATCACCGCATTATTAAATTTAGACAGAAAGCCTTCCTCAAACCATATATTGATAGCAACAGCCAGAAACGTGCACTAGCCCAAAATAATTTTGAAAAAGATTTTTATAAATATAAGAACAACAGTCTATTTGGTAAGACGATGGAGGATGTTAGAAAGCGCGTAAACTACAAACTAGTTAATGATGATCAAAAGTATCACAAATTGACCTCATCACCTCTATTCATCGATAGAGACATTATCGATGAGGACCTTGTAGGTGTTAAAATGATAAAATCTGAAGTTGAGTTGTGCAAGCCCATCTATATTGGTCAAGTTGTACTAGATTACTCCAAGCTTGAAATGTATCAACTCTTCTATAAAATACTAAAACCGTGTCCTCTCGTAAAAGAGGTTCGTTTGTTGGGTGGTGACACAGATAGTTTCTTCTTAGGTATTACCACTCAAAAAGATTTAAATTTTAATGAAGTAGGAAAATCTTTAGAAAGATATTTTGATACATCAAATTATCCTACTGATCATCCACTATACTCCATCAAAAATAAGGCCAAACTTGGTTGTTTTAAGGATGAGACAGCAGGGAAGGAGATAGCTGAAATGATTCTCCTCCGCCCTAAAATGTATTCTATGAAATTAAAGGATAGTGATGATAGCATTAAGCGCGCTAAAGGCATATCAAGATCATTGGTCTCTAACATGAAATATAAAAATTTCAAGGGAGCCTATAGAAATAAAAATATAACGTTTGTCAATATGACAATTTTAAAATCTAAGTCGCATGAGATCAAAACTCATACTTTTAGGAAACGGGCGCTTTCAGCATGGCAGGATAAGAGGTGCTGGCTAGAACACAACATATCTCTTCCACATGGACATCCTGACACAAACATACCACCACCCAAAAGAATTAAACTCACACTACCACATTCAGGAGACGTCTTAGCATAATCATCCTTAACTTAGTATTTTGATGTTGATTTCTGTAGATAAACATTGTTGTTTTATGTATCGCATGAGATTGTTTTTTCCTTGTGAATATGTGTCCACATCTGTACATTCCCCATGTGATGACTTTTCCACTGAAAGACATTTTTCCTATCCCTGTATATTTCCACCCTTCACGAAGTAAAAAGACTTTTTGTATATAGCAATGTTTATTGAAGTGCGCTCATGTATATATTTTCAGTGGATGTTGTATAAAGTCTATTGCTTCACATTCATGTACATATTTCAATAAATGTTGTATAAAGACTTCACTTTGTTTTCCGAAACACTAACGTTATGAGGGATTTAGTATCTTTCACGTGGATGCACTCTTGTAAACCATTGGTAATTTTGATAGCAATAGAGGGTATAGTTTGTTTGACGACGGGATGATAGAAAATAGATTCAAACATCTTCTCGACTATTCCATATGAAGCGTCTTTATCATGAATGAAATCACGTAAAATCACGTACATCGCTCCATCATGACATTTATTCGTCGTGAGTTCATCGCCCTACTATGCAAATCTTAATCAGACATGACTACCACACATCATGAGTTGGAAATTAGATTCCCTACAACGTATTGAAACGGATCATGATCGAAACGTCTATTTCAAAGATTCAACTGGAAATGTGAGAAGGGAGTTTGCTTTATCTTATCGTCATTTTCAATCTATACATCATATCATGAAGGACTTGAAATACTTCTATATGAAAAGACATTCACGTATTGGAAATCGCATCTGGCTGCGCGTCAACAATCGGCGAATTCAACTCTATCATTCCCAACTTCATACTAACTTCACATTTCATCAAGGTAGTTGGGAAAAGTATAAAAGGAAGGTACATCGCGGAATTGTAAAGGTGAGAAGCTTTGTATGCTGAACGGGGTAAATGGCATTTTGGCGGTTAAGGCCTTCAGCATGCCCTCTAATGACACTTGGATTCGGTACTACTCGACGAATGTAAAGTGCAATATCTTCCACATGAATTCTAAAATTGTCAACTTTAGCAAATGCATTCAGCGCAAATTCCGGCTTATTCAATGTCAGCTTGAGTCGCATGCTGGTATTACACAGTAAAAACTTTGACTGTCTAAAGAAGTCTAAATTCAGCGGACCATATAGCTGACATACTTTACTATCTTTAATCATAGCAGATCGCTTTACAAAGCCACTGTTTGTTTCAACATCAAATTTTCCTGCTTTATCTCTATACCATCCCATGGCTTCCATATGACTTTTTTGTGCTGCTGGATGAAACTGTGATACATGATTGAAATATGATTTATAGGGATAATCGCTTTGACCACCTTCCACCTGCTGCTCTCCAATCGTTAGAGAAACATCGCGAAGTAATGTAGTCAATGGTAAATGACCTTTTATGGTGTGCTGCGCGAGTGAACATATCTGTAACATCTTTTGAATTCTTACTTTCTTTTAATAAATCATCCAATACAACAACATCATTAGACTGAAGTTTATCCACTGCAATAATTCTTTCATGTCGAATAAAGTTGCGACTTTGCAATTCCTGAAACAGCGACGGTTGATAAATACCATAACACCAAATCACTCGATTGATAGGTTCCTTAAACAACTCCCTTCTTTTATCCAATAAATTCAGCGTGAAAACAGTTTTACCTGCATGAGATGGACCTGATACAGTCAGAACTTTATCACATTGAAGTCTGAAATCCATTTTATTACTTTGAGACTCAACATTTGCATAATTAACGCTTAGAGCCAAAGATATTTTCCAATAGGTTGCCCACGGCAGGAGCTATCATTGGAAGTATTGCTGAAAGGAAACCGCCCTTTTGTGTTAGAGTTTTCCTCTTTCTTTGAAGGGCGACTTTAGGATTGGAGATGAAACGCAATTTCGTAGCATATCGCTTAAGTAACTTTCGTTGTTTTGGCGCTAATTTCTTCGTCCTCAACTTCCTCACATGAGAAATAATTTCACAAATGAATTTATCGTTAGCATGTCGTATAGCATTGTATCGCTGATTTGCTTTCATTCGTCGGAGAGCTTGAATGGCTGAAGAAAACTTTGAAGACTTTTGACTTTTACGTTTCGCCATTTTCCGTGTTAGTCTTTGCTAAAACCTATCTTTACCACATTTGTATAGGTACTAACTATTGCGACATAAGTGACACTCGAAATGAGCAATATCACAGTGGTTACATTGGCAAAGTTGAATGCAATTACGTATGAAACAGCGTTGACAAAAAGCATGCTTACATCTCTTGAAGATGCGCTTTTCATTTCCATCCTTTCGCTTACATACATCGCAACACATAGTTTCACCGTTACTGATGTCTATAGCAAGTTTTTTTCAAGATATGAATTTGCTAGCCTTTTCTAAATAATAGACGCATGTACAGAAGGAATATACTTCGAGAGTGAGCAGACATAGCTCGAAAACCAGTTGTGCTACAATCAAGTACCACTGCATTTTCAATTTTTCTTTATGGAAAGTTGAATGTGAATATCTGAAATCGCTTCAATCACTAGACTGCTACCATGATGGTTAAATGCGTTAAGACGTTCAGCAATTTTTATCATATGCCTTTTAAAAAATTCTTGGGGGTGATCTACCACTTCCATTGAATAAGAATCAAAATGGAAAGAGCGACTTTCCACCTCTTCCTTTCCAAAATGACTAAACTTAATTTTCGCAACTAATCGCGCCATGATAATGCTATCAGAGAATGTATTCATTAACTCTAGAAATAGAGTGCTAGCATCATTGACCACTGCTTCGATGTCGGTCTCATCTTTATGAAATTTTATCACATAATCTTGAACAGCTCCTTTTAAACTTTGCCTATGAAAACGTAATGTTCCGCAGTCGTTTGAGAAAAACATGATCGCCCTTTATCTCACCCATCCATTGCATGAAAACAACAACTCTTCTCATAGTAACATTTATTGAATAACGGTAACAAGCATGCATTATAAATCAATGGTTTGAAAGAGATAAAATAGATACAGCTGGTAACTATCATACAGCGAGCAATGATAACCATACAGGACTTTGGCAGTGTTGAGGTAAGGAGGAAAGAAGCATTGGTTATGAACGTAGCTACTACAACGAACAGACAAAATAGGAACACACAAATCCTTAAAACGTTTCGTGACTTCATGATAATGTTGATTCACTCTACTATCCCAAGGCGGGAGCAAAATATCATCAATGATTAGATTGGGAAATACTTTCCTCTCCTTACCAGGATTATTACAAAAGATGCGTATAACATTGAAAGCAGCTAACCATCGTTTAAAGTCAATAAGAAGAGCACTCTCACAAGAAAAGCCATAGTCTTGCAAATATTTCAGATTAAGTCCATGAATGTGTTTTCTCGCCCATTGATCAACATTGGGATCGCAGTTGGCATGTTGATGATAGACACTAACAATCTGATATGTCCAATTGTTCATAGCAATAGCACTGAGCTCCTGTACAGGTTCACCCTCACAATCCATAAAAATGATGATAGAAGCCTAAAACGGAAATTACACATCTAAGGAAGCGTTCTATAACATATTACAAAATGAAGAATTACATCGATGCTTTTCACGACAAAATACACAAATGATATGATGGCAACGAAGAAGTAAAATGTATCTAATAAGACCACGTCTACGACACTCAAAGCACATAAGCGAATTGTCATAGGGTAGAGTTAGGAAAGGGCTAGTAATTCTCCTTCTTTGATTTGCGTTTTGATGTAGCATTCTTCTCCGACTTGCGCTTCGTACCACTGCTGTTAAGGATTTGATCAATTATGTCGTCCACGTTGGGTGGTTTTGGAATATATAGGATGGATTCCATATGCATGGAGAGAGAGGCTATTTTATTATCCTTGTGTCGACCATAATATAGCCCATTCACTTTGAAAAGGATATCCCAAGTACCTTCTCCGAGCTCATCACATCTGATGGGTATTGAATGATCTCCATCCTTCTTATAGTAAGTACACCAATGTGATACCGGTAGGCAAATGTGATTACCATCCCAAATCTTTCTATAGGGAGTATCCTTGTCATCTCTAGCCTTCCACTCTTGAGCAAGAGGAGTAGGAATGTCCATATTTAATGTCACGTACTCCTCAATAATATCAAGTTGGTGGCGAATGTACGGACTCACGGGGATCAGTATGTAGTCCCCATACTGATTGCGCATTATCTTGACATCCGTGGAAGGGAGCATTCCCGTTTCGAGTACTACGCTATGATCGTCATAACGCAAGACTTGTTTAAATTTACGCTGTAGCGGTGTAGGATTATGTACCTTGGATGTTTCTTCCACTGGCCTCAGTTGTAGATGATCTGACCGTAGCGAACCTTGTAACGTTTGACCGCCATTTTGTCCTACTAGTGCAGCAGATGGAGTAGATGCCTGAAAATGAAAAAACATTATATTAAGTTTACGTTCAAGGGAGGAGAGGGAGGAAAGTAGCGACTTACCATTTTAGTTGGATAATAGAATAGAATAGAGAGAGAAAATATGCGTCCGTCACTCGTGTGATTCAACGATGGAATGATTCTCACTGTGGAAGGCTCGCTATTTATATAGAAATGCTTGATTCTCATTGGATGATGATCCTCATTGGACAATAACATCAAGCTGATTCCAAATCTGAAATCCGTTTTCCAATCCGATGCTTCGTTTTGAAGCTAGAGCCCAAAACGTCCCAAATTCTAACTCTGTCGTTTTTCGCCAATGTCCCAAAATCTTAAATGGCGTCTCACATCTAAACGAAGACAGATAGGAACAAGCCGATTCTTTCAGTGAATTTGTCTCTTAGCTTTCAAACGAGCTATGGCACGACAAAATCCGTCCACTGGAAGCCAAAATCGAACCAAGCTGTCCTGAGGGGAGGGGGAGTCAGCGAAACTTTTTCTCGCCGATTGACTTGAAACTCACCATACAGATAGAGAATTTCACGCTGATTCCAAATCTGAAATCCGTTTTCCAATCCGATGCTTCGTTTTGAAGCTACAGCCCAAAACGTCCCAAATTCTAACTCTGTCGTTTTTCGCCAATGTCCCAAAATCTTAAATGGCGTCTCACATCTAAACGAAGACAGATAGGAACAAGCCGATTCTTTCAGTGAATTTGTCTCACTCTTAGCTTTCAAACGAGCTATGGCACGACAAAATCCGTTCACTGGAAGCCAAAATCGAAGCAAGCTGTCCAGAGGGGGGGGAGTCAGCGAAATTTTTCTCTCCGATTGACTTGAAACTCACCATACCGATGCAGAATTTCACGCTGAATCCGAATCTGGCCTCCGTTTTCCCATCCGATGGTTCGTTTGGGCGCCACACACCAAAACGTCCCAAATTCTAACTCTGTCGTTTTTTCGAAAAATGTTGAAAATTTTTTGTCGCCGATTGACTTGAAACTCACCATACAGATAAAGAATTTCACGCTGATTCCAAATCTGAAATCCGTTTTCCAATCCGATGCTTCGTTTTGAAGCTAGAGCCCAAAACGTCCCAAATTCTAACTCTGTCGTTATTTCGAAAAATGTTGAAAATTTTTTCTCGCCGATTGACTTCAAATTCACCATACCGATGCGGAATTTTACGCTGATCACGAATCTAAAGTCCGTTTCACCATTCCACCACGCCAACCTAGACGGTCGCCCACGTCAACCTAGACGGTCGCCCACGTCAACCTAGGCGGTCGGCCACGTCAACCCATACGAGACCAACACATCCGAGTCTCACACTCTGTCGTCTTCGAGGGGGGGAGGGGGAGGGGAGGGGGGGGAGTCAGCGAACATGTTGTGAACGTGAACCAACCTGGCCGGCACACCACGACAGACCACAACCTCTGTCGTTCCAGAGGGGGGGAGGGGGAGGGGGGGACGTCAGCGATGGCGGCCATCTTGCGCTATCTGGTGTTTGTCACTTCCTTACTACTGCAATTCGTTCAATGCGATTTTAAAGTTCCCTTCGCTTTTTTTGTGATTGCACCAGCAGAGGCAGACAGCAAAACGTTGAACAGAATAATAATTCAATATTTTTCTTAATTGGTTGAAGAAAATGCATGTTAGAATTTTCTGTATCTTTCCAACCAGTTATAAAACAGTGGAATCAACCTGATAGAAAACCTATTGAAGGTTTTGAAAGTGAAATTAAAAAATGATTTTCTAAATGTTACCTAAAAGACCAAAAATAATTTGATAATAATTCAATCAGATAGTATTGTATAAATTGTTAGAACACCGAGGACGTGAAAACTTACTGTATGGATTAAAACACCGATTCGAGGATTTCACCAAGCGTGGATTAGCTCTCACAAGACGTAGCAGACTCGTTGAAATAACCCAATTAACCCGAACTGAAATTTAAAATTATAATTAAAGTTGTTTACTTAAAAAGTTTGCGTATAGCATTAGGGTGATACTTGCCAGCTGCTTGAACAAACTGCTAGATCCCTAGATAACCTACGATAATATGATTGGGCCAGAAAGAAAGCTATGAAACAAGAGGAATCAAAAGATATACCCGGTATCTAAAATGAGAAAAATTCTGTTATAATTTCGATGTAACTAACTGCTGCATCAATTAAGTGATTACAGCGTATCTTCAAGATTTATAGCAGAAATGCATGCGTAGGTCTTCGCTTAGAAAGGTCTACGATTTTTTAGTTAATATTCTGAATGATTAAATCTAATTAAAATATTCAAATTTACAATGATTTAAAGTAATCAGTAAACTAAGTTTTTGTGTTATAATGACACACATCGCATAGCACTTGAACGTATTGTTGAACTGTCTACTTCACACATATGACAGTTGACGAGGAATCTAAAAGACTGTCTATACCTCGAAAAATCTAAATAATTGCATAATTCAATAAAACAGTGCGTGAATGAATTGTTGGAACATTGAGGACTTGATGATTGATTGATAGACTATACAAATAATAAATTATTTTCAATTGAACTTGCTCCATTGGTGTGATGGTTGAGACAAACCGGATAAGATGATTAATTCAACAAACGACGGATTTTCATAAACATACGAGACACGGAGACGACGATGTGATTAACAATGACTGTAGCACATGCCAAAGGCATATGAAATAACTGAATGAATAACTGAATAATGAATAACTGCCTTGGTCGGCGTTACCTTCCCTAACAGTCCGCTGTTTTCTCTACACATCTCCCGTGTATGACATCTGAACGCGTGAAGTATTCTCGCACCGATCTCATCCGTCTACATCGCGCCAATCTTCCCATTGACCTCTTGGCTGAAAACTGTTAAGTCTGTCAAAGCGTGTACACGTTAGCAGCCTTGTCTGCCGGTCAAATCTTGCCATCAATCAATCGTGCTGTTTATGCACCGACTTTTCGTTTTTTCGGATTATCTTCGACGTGTACATACAAATCGTCCAAAGCTGAAGTAGCCGAGTGGTTAGTGTCATGACGCAACTGTACTGAAGTCACTGGTTCGAATCCGTGCTGTTACGTTCTCTAGTTTTAATATTTTCAACACGAACCTCTGGTATCATGTCTTCCACTCTAACATTCCTATGCCCAGTATCGGAATGCAACCGGTCTTATTCATCAGATCAAAGCCTTTTCCAACATGTGAATATGCATTTGGCAGATCGAAATACTATCCCCAATACGTTTTTCAGTCAATACAAGCGAGTTGTCTGCAATACCTGCAACAAGAATTTTTCTACGTTACGGAAGCATACCTGTAATTCTAATGCAACCTTGATAACAAATGATAGACCTTCTGTTAAGATCGATAGTTCACAGAATATAAACGTCAGTTCAAGACAAACTCATCATGATATGTTACCTGCATCTTCAAACTCTGTAAATAATCCAAGCAATCGTGACTTGATGACTATTTTCAAAAATTTCCAGAGAGGTTCTGTTCTATACAGAATCCCCAAAGCATCAAGAGTTCAAGCAGCAAACGCTCTTCAAACCTTGATAGCATCGGTGTGTGATATGAATACCGTTGACTCTTGGATAAGTCTTTTACATGTACGTTTCCCATCTCAATGTCTATTTAAACCCAAGTCGTCTAGCCGACATCAACGGTCCCTCTCCTCTATCATCAACAGACGAATTGCTTCATATTTATCACAGCCTTTTCTGGATCAATTCGAAACAGAGGTCTCTCCCCGTAATAAAGAATCTATCTTTTCAAAGGAGAAGCGCACAAAATTGGCTCAAAGGAAAATAGAAAAGGGAGATGTCAAAGGTGCTATTCGGATTCTTTCCTCAGACGATAATATCTTACCAAGCAACGAAGAAACTCTCAATAAGATAATAGAAAAGCACCCTCCACGTAAATCCGATTTACCCATTATCAATCTAAATGAGGATTTCAACAATCCCTTACAATGTGATGAAGCTGAAGTTCGTCGAGCTATATCTAGTTTTCCTCCGGGTTCTGCCAGTGGACCGGACCTGCTCGAACCTCAACATTTAAAAGACCTTACTGCAAAAACTTGTGGAGATCCAGGTAGTCGTTTGTTGGCGGCAATTACAAGACTGAGCAATTTGATGCTTGCTGGCATGGTTCCTACTGAAATCATTCCCTTTTTGTATGGTTCGTCGCTTTTTGTACTGTCAAAACAAAACAATGACGTACGCCCTATTGCAGTGGGAACTGTGTATCGCAGACTTACCAGTAAAATTGCAGCTCGAAAGACCATCAAAGAATTGAAAGACTCCTTTTATCCCAATCAGATGGGTGTTGGCTCACCAAAAGGTGCGGAGGCCATAGTACACACAATACGAAATTATTTGAAAGAGAAATTGTTGATCAACGAACCTTTCGTGATGATCAAAGTTGACTTTTCTAACGCCTTCAATACTATTAGAAGGGATATGATTCTGCATAAGGTCAAAGAAAGAGCCAACAGTATTTTTCCTTTTATGTGGCAAATGTACAATAACGACACTAACCTTTTTATTGATGGTGAAATCCTTTTATCGAGGGAAGGCATGCAACAGGGTGACCCTATGGGTCCGGTCGGTTTCTCCTTGGCGATAAATGATATGGTCAAAAGTTTGACAAGTAAAGTCAATTGTTGGTACTTAGACGACGGTTGTATCGCAGGCACTGTGGCTGAAGTGACAAAGGACCTGAACACAATCATTGCTCTCCAGGCGGACCTCGGTCTAAGCATGAACTTGCAAAAGTGTGAGGTGTATGACCCAATGTCTCTAACAACTTCTGTCACATCCTCCTTTTTCCATCATATGAAGGCTATTTCAATGATAGATGCTACACTCCTGGGATCGCCTCTTTTCCCTCAAAGTGCCGGGTCGGTGTTCACGGACAAACTCAATTCTATCAATATACTCATTGATCGTCTAAGTGATATTGACTCCCACAGTGCTTTCTACATTTTGAAAAACTGTTTCTCAATACCGAAACTTTTATATCTTTTGCGAACATTCCCATTTTATCAATTCCCTCATTTGTTAATTAGATTCGATGATCTTCAACGAAGTGCTTTAGAGAACATACTCAACTGCTCATTGTCTCCTCGGTCCTGTGATCAAGCTTTTTTCCCTGTCTCAAAGGGAGGTTTGGGTCTTAGACGGGCAACGAACGTGGCACTTCCGGCTTTTCTGGTATCTTCACACGGTGTAGAAGCTTTTCTACGAGATGTTTTACCTGGTTTCCAATCTGATCAGGACAAGCTTGACGCCCTTCATTCTTGGAAAGTAAAGCTTCCAAGTCAAAATGAGCCAGAACATCAATTGAGGTCTTTACAACGTTCATGGGACAAACCATTAATCGACGACAAATTTGAGAAAATTTTGAGCCAAATATCCGACCCAGTAAACAGAAGTCGCTTGCTTTGCGTATCTTCTCCAGACGCGGGTGCATGGTTGAATTCAATCCCAATTTCATGTTTGGGCCTCAAACTCAACAACGAGAATCTGCGAATTGCCATCGCTCTACGACTAGGAGCTCCTGTGTGTTTTCCTCACAAATGCAGATGTGGTGCCGACGTCGATCTTTACGGCAATCACGGTTTGAGTTGTAAACTGAACAGTGGACGAATTATTCGACACAGTGAAGCAAATGACATTATCAGACGATCATTTGCCACCGCCGGGATACCTGCTGTCCTTGAACCTCACGGCCTTAATCGTGATGACGGCAAAAGACCGGATGGCGTGACTCTGATACCTTGGAAGTCCGGTAGAGCTTTAATGTGGGATTTCACATGCGTGGATACACTCGCCACTAGCAACATCCCAAATTCAAGACAAGGTGGAGGAATTCTGGCATCGAAAGCAGAAGATAAGAAGCGACGGAAGTATGAGAGTCTTTTGCGATGGAGACTCTCGGAGCATGGGGAACTGACGCTCGAGCCCTCGTGAGGATGCTCGGAAGAAGAATAAGTGAAGTCACCGGAGAGACCAGAGCAACTCAGTTCCTGAAGCAACGTCTGAGCTTAGCCGTTCAAAGGGGAAATGCAACTAGCATTATGTCATGCATACCTCGATCGAGACCTCTTAGTGAAATTGACTATGTCTTGTGACTTTTAAATTTACTCTGCCTGTAAAAAGAACTTGATTATGTATTTTCATATGAAATTAAACTGAACATGCAAATATTGCAGTATCAATGGACTAAGTCAGATTACGGAGTCAAAGTTGTAGCTGCGCGTTTACTTCTTTTGGATAGTTTCTATGGAACTCATATTTTCCCACTTCCAGTGCAATTGGATCCAATTGAGTTCGATTGAATGTTGAGGTCTCCTATGGCATTCCCATCGCGTGTCATAGAATACCATAGAGTGCCATTGAATTTGGTTAATCGGGGAATGAATTTGGGGATATTCTCACGGGATAAGGCCTTGTCTCGGCAGTCAGAGAGGGCTTTTAGGGCCTTTGAACACATCAGTTGAACACATGCGAACAGTCTTTTCGGGAAAGAAGGTTTCGTAGCAGGAGAGGAGAAATAATTGAAAGTCTGCAACAAGGAGGTCAAGGTCGTGAGTGGCTAAAATAGAACTGTGCCAATCAACAGAACTGAGGATAGATCGACATTGAGGAAAGGAGGAAGAGGTGCAAGTACGGACCTTAACTTTTGTCGTGCCAACAGTTTTCGGGACAATACCTTGAACAAAAACACCTTTGTGGTCTGAGCGACCAAGAGGGGCAGCAAGACAAATGTGGAAGAAAACTGATGTTTTTGGTTAGTGATCACAACGTCAAGAACATTATTCTTACGTGTAGGTTCAGTAACTAATTGGCAAAGATTGTTATATTCACAAAAGTCCCTATAATGTAGCCGCAGATCATTAACATCACCAACAAGAAGAAAGTGGTTGGACGGAGAGTTATCAATAAAATTCTGAAGCAGTTCAATTATCACATCATGGGCTGGGACCTTACCCCAGTAGGGGTGGTAAATGACTACAGCAGTAGAATCGAATTCATCAAACCTGCAGCAAAGAATATTAGATTTAATGTTAATCGGCTTAACATTGCTGATATCAGCTGCAAGGAAAGCTGATTTGAAAAACAGAATCACTCCACCACCATTGGCATCGCGATCCTGCCTAAGCGCTCTGCATCCGGGCAAAGAGATGGAGAGATCGTATGTGGTGGCATCAAGCCAAGACTCAATAACGCAGATGATGTCAGGGTCAAACTTTGATACTCTCACCTTGAGATTGGCAATCTTGGGGAAAATTGATCTGGCTTTGAAAAGGAGAATTGATGGCGCACGTGGCTGTGAGCGTTTGACTTCACGCAGTTTGATGACCGCACTGTTGGATGGATTGATGTTCACATCGCGGGACTTGGGAGGGGTTGCTTGGATTCGGGAATGGACGCCGAAGGCAGCAGACGATGAAATTAGTTGCGCAATAATTTGTGGAACCACAAATTGTGTGCGAGGAAGACGGCAGGGCTGTCGGAGATTGAGGATGTCAGACCGCGTGTATTGAAGCCTCGCTGATGATAACATAATAGTGGGTGAACGAATAGGGAAAATTGACGGTCGAGAAAGCAAACATGGAGGCGAATTTCCAAAACACACACATGCAGAACAAAGAACCAGAAGAAGTCTACAGAAGATCATTAAATGATCGGGAAAGTTGTATTAGAAGATCGCGTGATTCCAGACGATTCGAATGATGTAAATTTCAGGAGGTAAGAAATACGTGGAACGATGGAAATAGAGATGCCGTGATGTAATCTGGATAAAGCCATGGAGCAAGTGGTAAACAGTTCACTTCATTGTTGTAATATACATCAGAATCCAGCTGAATTGATTGCTGTGCATACTAATTAATGCGCTCGGCCCAGTCTTGCAGAGAAATTGTGGGAAACAGTTTACTTCATTATTGTAATATACATCAGAATCCAGCTGAATTGATTGCTGTGCATGCTAATTAATGCGCTCGGCCCAGTCTTGCAGAGAAATTGTGGTAAACAGTTTACTCCATTATTGTAAAATACATCAGAATCCAGCTGAATTGATTGCTGTGCATGCTAATTAATGCGCTCGCCCCAGTCTTGCAGAGAAATTGTGGTAAACAGTTTACTTCATTATTGTAAAATACATCAGAATCCAGCTGAATTGATTGCTGTGCATACTGATTAATACGCTCGCCCCAGTCTTGCAGAGAAATTGTCGGAAGAATCTGTGTAATGTGTATTTACACATCCAAGCACATCATCGATGGTCAATTTCAAATAAATTGTCACTTTCTATATTTATTGATTTTCCCATTGCCTTATCTAAAACCTCCTGTATAATAATTTGGACCACTGGTGGACTTTATTCGAAAATTCAAGAGCAATGAAGCGATATAACATGTGTGATTTATTTCCGGCATTGGATTACTCAACTTTCATTAAACGAAAATTGATGGCTATTTTTATCACAGTGATGCGAGAATGTTTTCATATTCACCGACGAAATTTATGCGGATTTCATGATCAACTTAAATCCTTATCAATGCTGTTCCTGAATTGCCCAATATGGTAGGATCTTAAAATCGTGGAAAGTCATCAATCACCACCGCTTGATTTGCTTTTTATTCAATGTGATTTTCACATTTTATGAATCACTGACATCATAATCACATTTTATTTGTTCGTCGGAGTTTTGATTATAATTTGAAGGCTTTATGGTGATGTTCTATAATCACGAGATGTCAAATAAGATATAAAAATACATTGACATCGGCAACTAATCATTACGAGGAGGCCCACTTCGAAACATTGGTTGCACTTTTCCACCAAAATCGTGATAAAGGATCTTCCGAAAGAATGGATTTTCAAACGATTCTTGCTTGACTTTTAGCATTTTCATTAGTTATATTATATACCAATCAAGTTATTATCAATTTTTGACGTTTCAATTTATCTCTTGATCGTTTCTGATTGCATTACGGTAGATTTTCTTTAGATTTTAATCATGTCCTCTACTTGTATAACAATGAATAAGGCATGGACGTATTACTGCAATGATTGTAGTAGCAAGTGAAATCATTACTGATCAGCTGTCATTTAGTCCATGACTGCTTTGAGCAAAGGAAATAGATTATCAAAAATTTTCCAGAATGAGTCCACAATTCTCCGAAAAAGCACAACTGAATCGATTTTCGCAAAGCATGTACAAAATGTTCAGAATCCACACCAATAGCCATTGATGCTACGTGCCGTAGGTGAACAATTTCAATCACTAGCAGTTGATATTGCAGCTGTTATTGACACTGCTTATTCTTGTGGGAGTTTTGTAATTCTTTAGTCTCTTCTTGACTGGGTCCAGAATCTTCTTTCAACAGATTCCCTGTATGAATGCGCGTATTAGAGTATTGGATAATTGTTTACAACTTGTTTCACGGTTTTATCCAGATGTGCAAAAACGAACGTCATTAATCAAATCTACCAAAGTCACTGGGCTCCAGTCCAGTACATGGTATGAGAGTTGAACGTCCCTTAGATATCTTATGTTAATTATAGACGTCCCTGGTTATGCATACAATCGCACTGATATAGAATATCTATAAAGTATACCAGATTATTACATAGTTGTACATTGTAGAATCGTATTTCAGAATCCCTTCTATATTTGATAAAGTTTGCTCCCAGGGAAAATCTTGGTAGAGAAAGATTCTATCGCGGAAATGTATGGCTCTAATATCTGGCATACTTTATTACGGATAGAGGATAGCTATACGATCCCAGAGAATCGCGTAGCCATCTTCTATCCATTACAAAGAGAATGCCAACTATTAAGTCAATACAAGACACCAACACCCATGATTCTCCGACCGCACTCGTCCGACCTAGGAATCGAACCGAAGGCCGCGGTGGAGACGAGCTCGCACCTTCTTCACTAGGCCACGCTGACGGTTCAAACGGCTCTCTCGCTACAACATGAATGCTGGTAGCATTCTGTCAACAATAATAGGACAATAAGCTGTCGATATCACTTGGAGATGACTTCTGCCTTCACTCGCATTCCTTATGTGGACCGTCAGCGTGACCTAGTGAAGAAGGTACGAGTTCGTTTCCACCGCTGACTTCGGTTCGATTCTTAAGTCGGGGGAGTGCTGTCGGGGAATCAAGGGTGTTGGTGTCTTGTATTGATTTAATAGTTGTCATTCTCTTTAAATATTCAATGTACTGCGACAAGCCTTTGTTGTCAATCTACTGTGTGACGTAGTCGAAAGACATGCTGAGATGTGTCTCGCTCACAGAATAAGATTCATCTGCGCGCGCTTCGGTTTCCTAGAAAGGAAGAATTGTATGTACCCTTAATATCGAAATGGCACATCACATCACACAACTTGCTCCTTCTCGAATGGATAATTCGTGTATCGCTTGCTATTGGAAATGGCAAACAATAAGCTGTCAGCAAAGGACACCAGAGCCAGTGAGAGATGCGTGCGTGCTGTGCTATCACTTCGCACACACCAAAACAAACATCGATGTGTGGCTTCGATTCAATGTATGCACTATACAGTGAGCAATGCCGAGGAGAGGATGTGAAATCATCAAGTGAACTAATTTTCGAATTTTCGTACGCCTGCTACTTTCTTTAATAATGATCGGAAGTGTCAACATTATGGAGAAAACTTGTGGGCAATGATCTGAATTCTTCGAATCTGAAGGAATTTTGGCAATCGAAGCACTTCGCTGGAACTCACATTAATCCGCAAGCGACGCACGACTTTTTTTCCTATCTCTGTAAGGTATTAGGAATTCCTTTTTGCCCACCTAATAGGTTCTTCAATGTGCCGTCCATTTCGTATTAATCACACTTCTAGCAAACCGAAGCAGATAAACAAAATATGGCACTTTTCGAGTTCCCCCCACATTTTTTCTTGAATGAAAACAAGCCGGTAATCAAAACAGTTAAGCTTCTGACGGGATGGGCTTCAGTGCTATTGTGCTGACTCATTCCTGATCTCAACCGTGCTATTCCCTATTCGCTGTCGCTTAGTACTATTGTGCTCGCTCATTGCCATCATTGCTGACGGCATGCATAGTAACTCGGGTCAGTCGGGATGAATCTGTTCTGCTTAGAGCACGAACTTCATGACAAGCCGTCAGCAATTGCATTCCTACAAAGTCGTGGTTTGCTTCACAGTAGCCGATCCTGTGATAATGGTCATCCAATGGTTTTGAAATTGAGCGACCGAGAAGACAGATGGCATTTTTATTCTACAAGAAAATGTGGGGGGGGGAAACCCGAAAAGTGCCCAAAATATTTAATTCTGTGCCTGGAATGATCACTCATTTTGACGCGTTACGATGGGAGACAATTAGGGAGACGCGCGTGAAATGATTGTTTCCTTATCCAATCCTGTGCATTTAACTATTACTACATGTATATCTTATTGTTCATAGGAACATTAGCACATTGTATTAATTTGTTTGATAAAGGATCTTACAGCTTTAACAAAATCCTAAAGAACTAAAAACAAATGCATTTCAAAATTATACTTTTAGTGACCCGAAAACTTCGAACACATTGCGTTTGATTTGGCAATTATACAAAAGATTGGACATTTCAAAAATAAGATTGTGCCCATTTGTACACATGGATCGACCCAATGCCTCAATTTTGTTGTCTAAAAAGATATTTTCAGCCACGTTACAAAATATGCGACGGCTATTTGAGTGAAAAGCAATTTTCTGGATAATGCTTGCGATGCGTCGACTTCTTTAAAAAATTTCCAGCAACACACGCTGATCTGCAGTACATGGCTTAGCGGAAAATATAAGCCTCCTCTATTGACTGAATCAAGAAATTCATCTGCGGGCGTGTTCTCGTCCACAGATAAAGTCTTGTCCGGATCAATCAGTGAAGCTTTGCACGAATCACATTTTTCGATCTGTAAGGGGCTCGGGCACAGACACCACACACATGTAAGAGGATAAGCATGTCTTTCTCTGATGGCAAATGGTTCACTGCAAGTTCATCAGATAGTTCCTTTGTTATTATCCCAATATCAACTTGTACAGGCTCACTTAATTCAATGACATTATCAATGTCAGCAACAGAGAAACCTGAGTATCTCAAAAGTGAGATGGCTCGAATCTTCCGCTCACTATACTCCAGCTCCCTCAAACACAAAATAATTCGCAACACTGAGCTGTCGATACCATTCGAATCGTGATTCCAGGTTATCTGGTTGAATAAGTCCGAGGGGAAGGTAGTTAAACCCATGTTCTTCAAACAAGTGGTGTGACAAGCCGACAATAGCAGTGATAGTCTGCTTGAAAGCGAGCGATGTTTGCTTGGTAAGCCAGGGTTCCTGAAAATAATACATATATACAGTTAAATATATTATCTTACTTGTTAATTGAAATTAGTGAAAAAAATAATCATCTACCAGCACGAAGTCTTATAGAAAATAGTTCATTCAACCAGATACATTTGATCTTATCTGCATCTAATCTTTTAAATGTTCGAAGATGTATTTAGTTGATCTAGTCGAATTATTAATTCATTTTACAATAATAATCATATAACCAACAAAAAATATGGTCATTTAATTGTTTTACTAAATATTTTCCTAAAACCTTTATATTTTACCCGTCTAATCATCCATTCCAGAAACAAAAATTTTCTGAAAATTATCTCATACAGCGCTTTCTGTCTATTGGAAATTTTCTTGAATACTATATACGGGTATGGCTTCAAACATATTGATTAATAGTTCATTTAACATATAAGTGTCTTACCTGGGAATCTTCCCATTTGCACAAAAAAGCATGAAATTTCATTAGAAACTTCAGCTTCCAATCGTCAACAGATTAACGGGATCTAAAGTGATGTCTCTCTTGTGGAATCCAATACTCGAAGTAAGTCTTAACATTCAAGATATTCCAAATTTCTCTAAATAGTTCAATAATTTTGGCAGTATTGACATATCCATAAGCTTTCAATGCGTAGATAGTGGACTTGTGGAACGCAGCATTTGTTTAACATTCGTTTTTGAATATTGGAGGGTTCATGACGGTCTTGTTCAACTTGTGAGCTAGTTTTAGGTGTTGGTTTTTCTCTGCTTGGTATACAGAAACTAAATCGTTGAAACGACCTTCAGTACATTCACTAAGTGGCCCCTAGGGCTGAGCCCACGGATTCAGCTGGCTGAAATATTCAAATGTCAATGTCAAAAATAACATGTACTCGTAGTGCCTCCTTATATCAATTGATCAATTGATCCTTATATTCAATTTATGATCAGTTGCAGTTTGATTGAATATCATAGTATGATGAATATCTAACTCTTGAATCAATTCATTATGATAAAATGTTATTATACATTTAAAATGCAAGTAGTATCCATGTAAGAATGAGTAAAACGCATAAAAATAAATAGAATACATAAAGACTGTATTTATGATATAGATTAAATATATGATGTATACTGAATATGCATAACTTAGAAAGATGTCCTCAGACTTGAACAATTTAAGCATGTAATTCCTTGGCAGCCATAGACGCTGCGTTTCGCCCTACAAGGGCTCGTCAGTAGGACTCGGAATGGAATGCTTAAATTGTTCTAGTCTGAGGACATCTTTCTATTCAATGCCCAGGCGAACTGGCACTCTGCAATCTTTTATGATTATTATCATTACTTACTCGCAAAAGGGCAATTGCTTCATTTTTCAAATTTTCTTCGCTGTTTTCATTAGAGTTGCTCTTCACGAAGGCCATAACATTAAGTAGAATACTCATGCGGCGTATTGTATCGGTGGACGTGATATGTTTAAATCGGTATGGGGGATGACTTCTTGTGGAACCGCAGACTTCAAATTTCAAATTGGGATGATTTATTATAGATCCCCTGACTTGGGGTGGAGAGGACGACAGGTCTAAGTACAGAAAGTAAAGAATACCTTCATGACGGTAAATCATAAATCCAGAGGGAGAGTTTTCAGACGAGAACTTCTCCTCAACTTCTTCCAGCGAGTCCACTTGGTCATTTTCATTAAGACCACCTTGCATCTGTTCGAAGCCTTGATTTAAGAAATCCTCACGCGCAGAGGAGGCTGCTCTCGACGCATTCCGTTCGGATATCGTCGTAGAAAACTAAGACGGTAATTCTGGAAACACGGAGGGTACCGCACCGGATTTCAATCGTCGAAGAAGTTTCTTACGTCGTTCGCTGAACTGTTTTCTACGTGTCGCGTTTGAGTCCGTGATGTCTGTCAAAAAGTCCGATTCTTTAAAAGGCGGCGAACATAAGCGTGAGTATTTGGTCGGCACACAGTTTTCACGAGATGGACGTCGCAGCCACAATATGAGCATCTCCCGGTTTTCAAGTGGAAATCGATGCAAAGTTGCATTCGGATTTTCCACCAGAGATTTGTAGCGCATTTTCCAGCCCACAGCAGAACACTTGTAAGGCATCACACCGATGGATAAAGCGTGAAACAGTGAATTTGGTACAGCACATCTCATTCACAGATGATGTTATTTGAGGCAAACATTTGATGAATCACCAATACAGCTTCCATTCCTTACTTGTATACAGACCAGAGTACGACTACCCGGCGGACATTGCAAGAAAAGGTTAGGAAATCTCTCCGCTGCTTCGATAAGTCATGGGCCCCGAATCGTAAAGCGAGAGGAAGAAATTTGGGAAGTGATCATTCCAAGTGTTAATATCTAGAATTCCAAGTGTTAATATCTAGAATTCCAAGTCTGGTTGTATTCTCCATTCTCCACCTCTGGCTTTCAGTATCACAGTTTGATAAAAAGATAGCAATCAGCGGCCGCTTATTACCACGAGGCAAGTTGCGTAGCGCAGGATGTGGTCTCGCTACAGACTCCAAAGAAAGTCTTCAATAGATAAAAGCGCTAATATATATCTCCTTCATCGTGAGATGCTACTTCAAATTCCTTTTCATTCCACATGAGGAGAGGAGAACCGTTGTTTGTCCTTGTAGCAAGTATTTTTGAATTTTTAGACATTTTAGGAAAGAACAAGTTTCTGCACCTTAAAAAATTAACTAGTCGATAGCTTTTTTTTAATTTTGTTACCTTGACGCACTTTGCTACGCTGAATTTAAGTAGATGCTACCCAAATGACACTAAAATTCCTTTGACACACCAGTAGAGATTGATTTAGGATGTCACACACCGCCATTTGACAAAACAAATCAGAAGGAAATGAAAAAATGATCACAGTGTCATTGACATTCTGATGAAATTTCAGGCGCATGCACAAATATTCTAGGCTCGAGGCCCGTCCAGGCCTGTGTAATTTGCCCTTCATGAGCTTTCCCAATTTGTTATGGTTTAAGTTAACTTCATTGTCTTATTTGAATGCTATATTACAGATAAATTATCATTATCAGTAAGCTTTGAAAAAGCCAACAATCTTGCGGACTGTGGAGAACAATTCAAGCGAATTTTCGGTTCTGTAGATTGACATACGCTATGGCACTCAAGAAGAAAAAGCACAAAAAGCGATTTACGACTTGGATAGGTATCCCACGATGTTAAAAATAGCACAACTCGAAAGTTTGTGACGTGACGAATCTGATAATGTATTAAAATATATATCGACAAGAATCACGATAGGCAGACAGCACAGAACAACTGGCAACTAGCGATGCTGAGAATTTTTAGAATATTTTCCTCTTATTAGCTCTTGATGCACTTATATTACAACAAGTGTAGTCCATAAGGGATGAATTTGATATCAGTTGGGTATTATACATACTTTTAGATAAAAGGAATTGTAACATGGAATAACATGCTGAGATATTAGGTCATCTGTTGTCGTCGATGTATTATACTTGACTTAAATCCCGCCTAACTAGGTAAGGTAGGGTCCCACAGTGTGCGTCGATAATCCTTCCAGGCTGACCGTTCCCTCGCAAGCCACATCATTTCGGTTGAGTTCGCATCTCTCAGTTGTTTACACCATTTCGTCTGCTGTCTTCCTCTCAACTTCTTGCCATGGACTCGCCCATGCAGTATTTGTCGGGGCAATTTTCTATCGTTCATTCGCCCGACTTGTCCATACAGTTTCCGCTGTCTGTCCTGCACCCTGTCCTTAAATTATTGATGCCTCCTTAAATAAATCAACATTTTCTTACATTTCAGCCATCGCTCTCACTCTTCGGTTTGAAATTCTTACTTCCAGGTTGTACCAAGAATTCTCCTTGTACAAAACATGTCAAAATGCGAGGAGTTTCTTCTTTTCTCTTTCTCTAAGTATCTAGCACTCTGACCCGTCCAGTGCGGTGGAGAACACTATTGGTTTGAGAAGTTGTAGCTTCAAGTGAAGGGAGATGAAACGGTCATTACAGATTTTTGAAAGCTTAGGAAAGCCACATAACCCAAAGTTGCTCATCTATTTTCTTACAAGTATTTCGCTGTTTAGTGAAAGGTATACACCTAGATATTTGAAGGAGTCTACTTGTTTAATTCTGCTGGATTGGAGTACTATGTTCATGTTCTCAATTCTTCAGATGATTTTTACAATTTTCGCCTTCCTTGTGTTGATTGACATTTTAAAACTTGTACAGCATCTTTCAACTCTGCATGCAATTTCCTGCAATTGATTCTCCGATTCCGCTAGAAGTACGACATCATCCGCATACCTCAAGTTTGTGACATTCATGTCGGATATGCCTGCTCCACCATCCTCGAAACTTTCCAGGTCTGTAGGCCACTCAAAATTGCTCCAAGAAAATATTGAAGAGATGATGGAACAGTTGACGGCCTTGTATATCTCCTCATCGAATGGGGAGATTATTCTTCCATTACTATAGGAGCCCTCCGGCGCTTGTTCAGTTAGCGAAATGAGCAGCAAGTTTGATAATTTCTTCAAATCCTTCGATTTTAAAGCTTCTTCAGATAATAGAAGACAATAATCAAAGACAACGATTTCAATTAACTTTGAAAGATGTAAATGGGTCCACATCACTATTCAGATTCAAGAAATGAAGTAAATAAATTAAGTGAATCATTAAATCATGACGGTGAAAATTGAATTAAAAACTTCCATGAAACTTCCATTATAATGCGGATCATGATATTCCCATGATGATCAGCTTAATTTCTGCTTAGTTAGGATGCTTATTAGCAAATGTTCATTCTTTTTGATATCCAACTTGTTTCATACTACTTATATAGGGGCGTCATCTCGGTAGTATATAAATTGGTCAAATTTTGACTTCTTTAAAAATGCTCAAATAATTTTTTGGACCACAGGAACGTAATATCCGCAAAAAACTGAATCTTTTCGCATAAAATTTTCACTATACATATAGTTTTTTGAGTCGACACTCTACCTATATATCCCTACTCTATGGATCACGTGCTCTAGTTATAGCTTGATTTCAACATTTTTGACTTTTACTTTTATTGTAAGATTTTCCATTAGGTTTATTTTGAATTCTTTCTTTTACCGGATTTTGAATGTGCCGTGATTTCATATAATCTCTAAAGTAAATCAATCTCAAGCGTAAATTTGACTGAGTGGATCTTGAACTGTGTTACATGCTTCTGTTGTAGACAAATTTGATTGGGGTGACAGTCGTCCACCTGTTGCAATTCTGCCTCTTGGAACCGGTAACGATCTCGCTCGCTGTTTGCGATGGGGCGGTGGTTACGAAGGCGAGAGTCTAGTGAAGCTGCTCTCCAAAATCTCACAGGGCACAGTGGTGATGATGGATCGATGGCAGGTAGAATTTTCCGATCCTCAAGAAATTGCGGGCGATGAAGAAGACGAGAGTAAAGGAGATGATATTCCATGCAATATTATTAACAATTACTTCAGCATTGGTGTTGATGCTAGCATCGCTCATCGGTAATTTCATTGAAGATTCTACATTTTTGACGAGTAAGATGCAAGAGGCATCACCTGTTTATTGTATTTACCGCGAAGTTCACTAAAATCAAGTCAAACTTTCAGTTATCCTACCTTCTAATTTTGGGCTCCTTTGAATTAATTTATGATATAATGGTCGTATTCATGTTTCTATAATACTACGAGTAACATTTATAATGAGTCTCAACCATTCACTTGAATCAAGTCAAGCAAAGGGTGTGGCTCTTCCCACTACCTTTCCCTACGTATTCTTCATATGAGCGAATATGCCTTGGCTCGACACAATTTTAATTAGAAGTTTAGGGAAAGCCAAGTACGGTGATGGTAAGTAAAAATATAGACTATTATCAACTACGAACTGTTTCATAAAAAATGGATCACCCTTAAACATCGCCTTAACTTCAACTTTGTCTAACTCCGCCAAACTTGAGCGAATGTCTCTGAAATTTGGAAGATATGTCAGTTGTGCTTACTAATATCATTGTTGGAAATTTCAAGCATGAATATTGAGTTGTTTTTCTGTTATAGATAAAAAAGTAGTAGATCATTTGATCTTCATTTAGCAATGTTACACAAAATCATACCTCACTCTTATAAAATTACATTTGTTTCCTTTGTTATGTAATATGTTGTTCTACAAGCCAAAAGCTATCAAGCAAAGCAAAAATAAAGAAAATCGGTCAATCAGAGCCAGTATAGCACCATTATTCATAAACAATAATGTAACTGCTACATGTGATTAACTGGACTTCATGTTCCATAGCTTCCTAACTTCGTTGCGGTGGTGTTGGCAGCACTCCTGATTGCTTTCAGCTAGAAATCTATCTCTTACCGGTTGAAAACAATACAAAGCACAAATGAACAATAACGAGATCGCATTCACAAAAGGCAAAGTGTCAGCCTTGCTAGAACTAGGGTTTTCTTTGCCAGCTACAAGCAAGCGACTAAATGTCCCTTACACAAATGTGCATCGATGGCATAATGATGATTTTCGACTCTGTCGTAAAGAGGGCTCTGGCCGTCCACGCAAAACATCCAAATGTAGAGACCGCCTAATTTTGAGATTTGTTAAAGTTGATCCAAGTCTCCCGTTAACTGAGATGGCTGCAGTAGTCTCGTCTATTTCTAAGTCCACTATTCGTAGAAGACTTATTGAGTCGAATTTCAAGAGCTGTAAGAGGCCCTCTCAGATCGAATTATCAGATCAGCATACAAAAAAAGACGTCTCAGATGGCCAATGAGTCATTGTCACTGGCGAAATCAATGGGATCGGGTTGTCTGGTCTGATGAGGCATCAGTCCGTCTGAAGGATAGTGATGGTCGATTGTTGAGATTATGGATAAAATCTGATCTGGAAATTCCGAGACATTTACATCGTCCCCGGGTACAAGGTGGTGCGACTCTACTGATTTGGGCTGGCATTTGGACCAATGGCCGCTCTGAACTTCACATACAGCAAGGAACCACGAATTCTGAACGCTATGTGAATGTTTTACGAATGAACATTGGCCAAATGACAGATCAACTTGGTGATCCATCGACTTGGTTATTTATGGATGATAATGCTACGTGTCACAGGACGTGTCACTCAATTAGGGCTTAGGACATTATCTTGGCCAGCTCGTTCTCCTGATCTGAATCCCATAGAAAATGTATGGAGTATTCTAAAACGTAACGTTCGTCGTTCACTGCTACCTACAGATGGCGTATCACAACTTACGTCACTGTTAAAAAGAGAGTGGAGAAAGTTAGATCAGTCAAAAATCAACGATATCATCGAATCAATGCCTAGACGAATTGGTAATGTCATTGACAATAAGGGTAGGGCCACAAAATATTAGCTTCTTAAGAACCGTTACTGTATCATAGCTTATCAGATTATATAAGGACATTTAAATATATTAGGGACATGAAATAACATGAAAAATGTTTTCTGTATCATGCTTATGTTTTATTTAGTCAAATTTTAGGGTGATCCACTTTTTATGAAACGGACTGTATATATACTCATTGACATAATGAAACAAACTATCATTGGCTTGAATTGAAGTTTGTTTCATTTTTTCTCAGGTATGATGCAATATCTCGCTTTCTATGTATTACCATCCAACACATTAGAGAATGGAGAAAGATCTATGGTGGTCAAATTTCAAATTTTGATATCGATACAACTGTCACAACTGCTTTTACAAATTGAACATAAACGTGAACTGAAATCCAGCTTTTGTAAATAAAATGGCACACGATCAGTTTACCAGAGGTATGGCTATTGGAATGATTCGTTGGTAGAAGTTGTGCGAGTGTTGCCGAAGAGCTGCAACTATCGAGAGTCGTTGCTTGGAGGTGGTGGTGTCGATGGAAAGCAGAAGGAGATGTTAAAAAGAAGAAGGGATCTAGTCTACCAAGAAAGTCTGCAGGAAGGACAGACGCACGTCTAGTTTTAGCTGCAAAGAGGAATAGATTTGTGTCAGTCCCAAAGCTAGTCGTACACTGGAAGAACGCCTCAAATATAGACTGTAGCGTTCGAACGGCTTACCGAAGATTGCGAGAAGCTGGAATTCAATCGCGACGATCAGCTGTCCTAATTCCATTAGGTTTTGAGCACCGCAGAAGACGAGCTGCCTGGTGTGATGCCCATCGCTCATGGAATGACCATCACTGGCAGAAAGTCTTGTGGACCGATGAATCGAGATTCACTCTGGATTTCAATGACGGTCGTGTCAGAGTGCATCGTCCTCAGTCTACAATCAAAAATCAGCTAAAATCAGCCTACGATTTTTTTTGCGATCAAAATTTGAAATTGTTTTTCTGCATAATGTACATAAATTGATTCAGAACCTGATGATGGCCTGGGATATAAGGTCGTAATATATAGTTGATAATAGCCTATATTTTTACTTACCATCACCGTACTTGGCTTTCCTAAACTTCTAATTAAAATTGTGTCGAGCCAAGGCATATTCGCTCATTTTCAAGGTAATCGGGAGGGATAACTGAAACACATTCCTGTTAAATTCAAAATTACAACGGTTGATCAAGGATATCTTATCTGCTCGTTATCAATGATTGTTCAAAGCTAAGGCACAGATGTAGATGAAGCAAAGGTATGTCACACAATTTCTGCAAATGTTGATCGAGCATGTGCCACATGTGAATTTCTTTTCAGGAAGAAATACGTCGACTTTGTTTTGTTTTTGTGGTACAGACGACAAGTGGTTCAACGAATCTGTTGGGGTAGTTCTTCTGAGTGACTATTTATATGTGTACCTGGCACAACTTCCGTCCTTTTAATGATGAATTTTTCGGCGATGCTCACTGTAAAGTCCCAAAGTTTTGGAAATCACGTGAACGTTCAAGCACACTATGTCATCAAATTGACAAAACACGGTAACGGCCATGGGCATGATTGGACTTTGAGGGAATAATATCGAACCATCTGATCAGCCGCATCCACTCCTTCTTTTGTCTGATTGTGAAACTTCGTAAAACTTCTTTTGGCTGTGATTGTCGCGTTCAAATTTCCACAGTCAAAGAGCTCAGAAAATACATCTGTTACATCATCGACCATGCCGGTAGCAAACGTCATAGGATCTCCTTCTTTGTTACATCACGAATGATATTGTGGGTGGGATATTGCAATTTTATTGGGATTCGACTCCACCGTGTCCAATCTTCAGCTGTAATGATTTCTACTGCAGCTAAAAGTGGAACTAAAGAAATGCATTACATATTTTACTGTACATATGAATCTAAGTGACAATTTTCTTCTCCTTGCAAAGTAGGCCTACATGTACATACACAGCATCTATAGTCTCGTCTAGCTCTACTATTCACGCATTTCAAGTAGTGACAGGCGAGTGGATGAAAAAATTGGCGGCGCAACCGTCGAAAGATCCGTAGTCCTTGCTAGTGTCAACGTAAATTCGTAGCATCAATTTTACACCATGCATGACTAATTTTGAAATTCAATGACGCTGCCAATGATATACAGCAAAAATCGCACATTGGCACCTCATGGACCGGCAGATCTCGTCGATATGCCGAAAAACAACATTTGAAAAGTTCCATGGATCATTCCATAAAGGCAGGAATTCATTGGTCCATTGCCGGTCAATCGACCGGTAACCGTTCTTCTCAGTATATGCAACCATGTAATCATTAAAACAACAGAAATGTCGAAATAAACATCATAGCGAAATATTTTGCAAAAGTTTTGAAAAGTCACGACAACTCACTTCATTCGATTGCTTACACATTTCGCAATCAAAAAATTAAAATGTCTTACCAGTCAATTAACAGGTATCTTACTTTTAGTGTTAAACTGTATCTTTCCATCAAGTAGTAAAAAAGCTGATGGTGTTGTGATATTTAATTACAGTCGACTCTTGATATAAGCGACACCTTGGGACCGGCTGTTGTCATCGCTTGTATCGAGAGATCGCTTATATCGAGAGCTAGCCATATATCCATCAGACAACATTTTAATGTAATAGGATTCGCTAAAATATATGTTTCTAGGTCGTAGAATCGAAGTAGAGGATTATCATAGGTCCATAATATCATCATCGGATAGTAGTGGACTTGTCATTACAGCGCAGTCAATTGAGAGATAGTCTCTGATATCGAGCGATGCAGAAACCAAATTGAGATCTTGAAGACGACTCCAATGAATATTGAGAGCATCCATGCTCGTTTCAGATTCATTCTCTTCCACATTACTCGCGGTTGGTGGGATAAATCCAACTTTTTTTGAAGCAGTTAGTCACAGTGATTGGCATAACTGATTTCCATGCCTGGGACAGATAGTGCATTAATCTAGTAACGAGAAATTGAAATCAATTCCATCGTCGATAGCGACTATGCGATGGCGGTAGTGAACTTTTACATTCTATATAATACCCTGATCCATCGGTTGCGTGCATGCAGTTGTTTGCGGTGGAAGGATTATCAGCTCAATATATTTCAGAACACCGCGGGTGCGACAGACAGTTGTCCAACACTAGAGCAACCTTTCGCCCACATGTAGTCAGCTTTTGTCCCAGGTGTGAAGCCGTTGTTCAAAAAGAGAAACAGTCATCCATGATTTGGTATTGGCCTCATACTGAAGTGCAGCGTACTCACACTTTGAAGCATCGAGGTCGTTGGGACTTGCCAATCACCAAAGGTGTAAGCTTATCCGAACCATCGGCATTTGCACACAGGAGATCAGTCACTCTCTTTTTACTTTTCTTTCCACCTTCACAAGTCTCGCCCTTGAAACCGAAAGTAAGATTTGGCAAGGCTTCCCAGAATAATCCGGTTTCATCTGCATTACAGATTTTGTCGATGGTGTATTTTTCCAACACTGCTTGGAGCTGAAATTGCTTCCATTCTTCGGTGTCATGTTCACTTACCATGCTGCTTCGCCTTGAATTCTTTGAAAAAAATGCCATGCCTCTTCTTAAAATTGGGTAACGACCCTTGACTTGCTTTGAATTCTCTGATACCGAGTTTTGTCGAAAAAGATTCCGCCTTCATCAGTAGAGAAGGTCCATCCAGCGGAATATTCTGCGAACTTACAGTTCTAATCCAAGTGATGAAAGCGTCTTCTAGCAGAGGATAGTCACAGGTGTTTAGTCGTTTAGAAGATATTAATATCGTTAGTCGTTAGAAGATAATCGTTTGCAATTTTCTGCAGAAATTGCACGCTTTGCGAAGGCCTGCAATATTTTATCCTTGTCTTTCATCGCACGGTAAACGATATCTTTTGATGCTTCAAACTGTTCTCCGACATCGACGTAAGACACTTCAGAATTTTTTTCGACGAAATTGATGATGTCCACTTTCACCTTGAGACTGATTTGCCGCCGTTTGCTTGTTTTTGAGGTCGCCATAATCGAGTCAGACTTCAGCATTAATTAAGAGTGCACGAGTTCTGGCGTAGCTGCTGAAAGGAAAACCTCATGACAACAGACAGCCTATCACAGCTGTCTATTTTACTGATCTAGAATAGATTCATCGCTTATATCGAGAGGAATGGCCCAAAATAATTCTGATGTCGCGTCGCTTACATCGAGAGATCGCTTATATCGAGGTCGCGTTTATCGAGAGCTTCGTTTCCATATGTAGATAGAAAATCGGCACGAACCAACCTGCCGTGTCGCTTACATCGAGAGATCGCTTATATCGAGAGTCGACTGTACATCCGAATTTTCGCCTACATGGACCACGTCGGGATAGACAGATCAGAAAGATTAAATTCCGCATCTATCCCTTGACGCGGTCTGTGTCGGCGAAAATTTGGGCCTAATTAAATATCACTATCTGATCGACTTTTTGTATTACTATTTCTTCACGTGAGTCCATTTGTCATCGCGATTTTCATACTGCAACTAATGTACTTCATGGAATTCAACATTTCACTTGCTCTTCATTTGTCTTCGTCAACATTGACTTGATGCTTCATCTAATATGGAATACAATACCTCGACCACTATTTCAGCTGCTGATTAAGGGCTGTAACATGTAAAACATAATACTGCACGCAGTCAGTCATCAGCAGATATTAGTCTACACACTGTAAACACAATATGTGTAGTGTATACACTGTGACGGAATATATGACAGATCAACCTGATCCACTGGCATAATGTGACGAATCTGCCACATGGATGTGTCTGACCGATATATGACATGATCTGACGCGATGTGACAAATCTATCACATACATGTATGTAATATGGATCTGACCAATATAAGACCTGACAGGGAACCTAGAAAGATCTTCCTAGGAATATAGGAAACATTGGTTTCCTTTGAAGTTGACTTCAGAATTCCAGGTTTCTTAAGGAAATAGAGAAGGAAAATCGAGAATTCCAAATGAAAAAATTATGATCTTGAATCTTGTCGGTTATTGTGAACGTAGCGAACTGATTTCGTCGTAGTTTCCCATCGTCTCTCAAATATAAAGCGACATTCAGGTGGGAGAGTCAATCTTTCATTTGAATCCGAAGCAGATAACAGTAGGCCTACTTTTACGAATCCATATCAAATTCATCTGACAAGCACTGTAGAAGAGTTTACAAAGCATTTCTATGATCATGAAAGAGAATAAAATTTAATCCCTATCTACGCAAATCAGAATTGCATTTCGGAGACCTGCATATTTGAAAATAATCATCGCTTTCAGTATTTTCAAGAAGTAAAGTTTCTTTCATGATCTAAGCATGTTTTTCCTGTTTTAAACATTTTTAAGAAATGCGTATAAAACATGTTTTTTCACATTTGTTTAAAATGCTATACTAATCCTGCAATCAGCATTAAATTTTTGAGTAATGCGATTATTTTAATCATCGTATTTTGAGACCGTCAAATACGGCAATCTCAGTGTTCACACACTTTGAAAATTAATTCAATCCGGCTCTTTCACGATGGATTAATCAATTGAACTCATTTCTTTGCAGCTTCCATGTCATGCGAGAAAAACATCCTGAGAAATTTTCTTCTCGAATGCGCAATCGAATGTTTTACATGGAAGTTGGTACCACAGAATTTCTGGATGCGACTTGTAAAAACTTGCATGAGCATATTGACATTATGTGTGACGGCTATCAGCTAGACCTGAGTCACGGTACACCTCTTGAAGGGATTGCCTTACTGAACATTCCTTCCGTATACGGTGGCTCAACCTTATGGGGTCAGAGTATTGGCCAAAAGAAGCGAAAGAAAAACGCAAAAAAGAAAAAGAAGAAAGAACGTGAACGCGAGGTTTCATCTAGTTCTCTCAGCTCTCAAGATCTCGGTTGTGCTCATCAAGGTGAGGCTGAAATGCTGCCATATATTTGAAATACATGATCCACTTCCTATCTTCAGATATGGGCGACCAATTGATCGAGGTTGTTGGCTTGGATAATGCTCTCCACGCTGGTATGGTGGCTGGAGGACTTCGGTCATCTGGCAAACGTCTAGCCCAGTGCTCTGAGGTTGTGATTCGTACACGAAAACGCTTCCCTATGCAGATCGATGGCGAGCCTTGGCTTCAGCCGCCCTGCACAATATCTATCACGTTGAAGAACCAAGTTCCCATGATCATGGGGCCGCCCAGCATCCGCAGAAGTGGTCTCCTTGGCTTTTTCTCCAGAAGATAGCGCGCCTTATCATTGTGTTCCACATTTTACCCTGTCAATGCTGTCGCCGTCATGTGTGCGTCTTTCTGGCGCAGCAGTAAGTCGAAATTTAGAATCTATGAAATGACAGGAAAATGATTTTGGATAAATTTATATGTAAATGCTTTAAGGTAAATAGGATAGATTCCTTTCTTTCATGAAATCGACAATTTTTCATTTTTGTGCTAAGTAATTGTCAAGTAAGGGCGAGTTGTACCTATGTTTATTGTGGTTCAATCAAGGAATCGAACACAGATCGTATAGAGAATTGAGATTCTGTCTATACGCTGAATTGGCAAGATGCCATCTGTAAGAGTTTAGTGTGCAGTAATTATGAATCAAAGATTTTTCACGCCATTCAAGGCTTTAAACTAAATAATAGTCTTGATGTTGGCGCGATTTTCCATAAGAATTTTAATGCTTAATCTCCCTCCCTCTCCCTCTTGCTAGTTTGCCTAACATAAATCTTACGACAAATATCACAAGAGATTACGTAAACGCAATGAGATGTCGAACAGGAAACATTATAAAGAATAGGATAAACTCGACCATTTGAGCAAGATCTTATGACAGAGCATTCGCTAGCGTACATACAAGCATTACACCTTGTCCACTGTCCTTCCACCTCCGCGGGGTGGTACCCGCCCCGTTTCTCGGATCGGGTCGAAATGGGGGACAATGTCCCGAGTGGCCGTCGTTTGTCGTGCTGCTCCCTTCGGGTTTTTGCCTAACTATTTTTCCGTTGGTCGTGGCGAAATAGTCGTCTTCTTCTGTGCTTATCTTTGCGGCCACTTTCTTTCATCTCCTCTCCCTCGGTTACTCATTCTTCTGCAGCTCCTCATGGCAGGAATCCATCCCAATCCTGATCCTTTGCCTCGCCAACCTCCTAGGTGTCCATGCGGAGTCTGTCAGAGAGGTTACAGCGGTCGTTGTGTTCAGTGCTCTGCATGTAAACTTTGGACACATCTTCGCTGCTCATCTCTTACCACCCGTGCCTTCAACTCCCTCCCCAGGCGTCACCAATGGATCTGTTCCACCTGCTCCCCCACAAACTTTCGTTTTCCTTCTCCACCCTCAGCTGTTTCTGTCTCAGACTGCCCTTCCGCCCTTTCCCGTGCCCAGTCCACCATCTCCGTCCCATCCTCGGCCACTCTGACCTCTTCCCTGCAACCCCGAGTTGTCCTCTCTCGACTCCCCTGTCCTCCCACCTCATCTCCTGTCGCCGCTGGCCGACCCCTCCTTCTGTTGCTCTCTTACTTCGCCCCACGCCTCCTGCGCCCGTCTATACCCCCCTCGGCTGCCTCTCTTACCCTCACTGCAGCCCGCGTCGTCCTGTCTCCACCCTCCGCCCTCACCTTCCTCGCCCGATCCCAGCCCTGCCCCCGTGGTTGCTGCTCCGTCCTACTTGTAGCCCCGCGTTGTTTTGTCCCTCCTCCGCCTTCCCTTTCCCGATTCCTCCTCCCCTTCCTACCCTTCCTCGGCCTTTTCTCTGCCCTTTCCCCCCTCGACAAGCCCGCCTTCCCCGTTAGGCTCCTTCCCTCCTATTCGCTCTTGCCGCCACTCTTCTATTCTCCACTCCGCTCCCTCCCTCACTCCGATTTTTACTTTATGCGGACGATCTTGCCATTTGGGCGTCTTCTCCTCACATTCACCTCGCTTCTGCCGCCGTTCAAGAAGCTCTGTCTGAGCTCGAGGCTTGGTCTCTAAAGTGGCACCTTTAAATCCCGCTAAATGCGAAGTCTACTTCTTCAGCACCGCCACCCGTGAAGCTTCCGTTCACCTCCCTCTCTCTTTTGGGCCGCCCTCTCACGTTCAACGCTTCCTCCAGGTTCCTCGGAGTAACTTTAGACCGAACACTTTCCTTCTTCCCCATAGCTCTACCCTGAGATCCACTCTTTTCTCACGTTTAAGATCTCTCAGGGGTGTGTCATCCGCTTCCTGTGGCCCTTCCAAAGAGTCCCTTGCTTCTATCTATAAGGCCTTTCTTCTCCCCGTCCTCACTTATGCTTCCTCTGGTTGGTTCCCCTTCATTACGTTCAGCACCTAGAAGCCACCCACCGCTCCGCGCGCCGTGCGATCACTGGTTGCAGTCTGGCCACTCCTATCCCTCTTCTTCTGTTGAAAGCTGGACTTCCTCCCCTCTCCGTGACCCTCACTGCTCTTTTCAGCGGGAGACCACCTTTCCTCCCGCTTCTGACCTGACCATTCGGACTGACGGCTCAGACCATGTGGCTCGGGTGTTTTCATCGGTCTGCCTCGGGTGCCATTCATGGTCTTCCACTTTCTCTCTTTCCTTTCATGCTGGATCGCAGTCTTCAATGTCTCCAACATATGACGATAGACATTGAATTATTTCAAAAGATGTCAACGTTTATCAAAAAAGAGAAAGACAAATTCTCAAAACTGACTGAGTCTAAATTTGAAAACAGATTGAAACGTTTGAGAACGATATTTGAAACAACTGAAAAGAACAAACCATTGCAGGAGTCGCTGACTCACGAATATGCTACAAATAGTTCAACAAATGTCAGTATTTCAATTGACCACGAAGAATGCGTAAGAACGCAAGAAGAAATAAATCTAGTACTCAGCAAAGGTCCCAAATTCGCCTTAGCATCCGCCGTGAATGAGGAGTTCATCAATAACTTTAATGTGAGTTTCAGTCGATTGGCTCACCAACTGTGAGGTGGAAAGCTGCCCTTAAAGATAATACCAGAAACAATTGTGACGACAGTATTGAAAAATACCCATGGCATACCATTCTGAAAATGCCACCTCCAGAATCACATAACATCGAACTCGAAAACAACCTGAAGAAGATCTACTACAAATCAAGGGCTGTAATCCAAGACACCGGCAAGGAAGCCATATTCAAGTCTCACAAAAGATGAACAGTCTACTCTTCGACAATTGCAAAAGAAGGATCTGATTTGCCTGCCCAGTGATAAAGGAAGTGAATTTTGTGTTGAGTAAGACAATGCGATTACATTCAGGCGATTACATTGCGATCAATATCAGCATCTTTCTGATACTCAAATTTGTAAACCGATCGCACACATCACCCCAAGCACAGTGGAGAAGAGAATAAACTTAGTGTGGAAACAGATCGCCAAAGACTAAAAGCTACCATTCTTTATAGAAAGGAGTTACACAACAAACAATTCAACAATTCCAACCTTCTATCATTTGATCAAAACGCACAAGGAAGGCCCAGATATCAAGATACGACCAATTGTTGCCAACACCAATTCACCTACAACCAAGATTTCATGGTTGATAACCAAAATGATAACTTCTCTCATTGAAACAGTTCCTGCACATTCGAAAAACAGCTATCAATTGATCGAGACAATTCAACAGCCCCCGCACAACAACAATGCTCTTTTCCCATGCAGTTTGGATGTAAGGGCTATGTATACGTCTATACCAGTACAGGAGGCCATACTGAACGTTATCGAAATACTGAAGAACAACAAAATGCATAAAATAAAAGGAATGAAACTAGAAAACCTACAAGAGCTCATGACGGTTGTTATGACGAATACTTACTTACAGTACGATACCAAGTTTTACCAACAACAAAGTGGGTTACCAATGGGTTCGTCCTTCAGTGGCATTGTAGCAATCCTTTTTATGGATACATTGAAGAGAAGTGCACTCCTCGAAATCCCATCGTTGCCACTCTTCAAACGCTATGTAGACGATTGTTTCTTTCTCGTAAGGAGCAGGGATGAAGCCATAAATGTCCTAAACACAATGAAGAGTCAACACGATGCTATCAAATTTGATATCGAATTCCCAACAAATGAAAATTGTCTGAGTTTGTTGGACTTCAAAGTGACTATCTGTAGTGAAACCGGACAGAAATTGGAATTTTACAAAAAAGATGCTAAGAAAGAATTATTCGTTCATTACATGTCCAGTATCCCTCAAGCATCGAAGATTGATTTTATTAACAACGAAAGGAAAAGGATAAGGGAACGCTGTACTAGTGACATCGACTTCAACAAACACATAAAAAGCATTTAACAAAACACTAGCTTTCAATGGATATCCGGAATCATTTATTCAACGCACAAAAAAGCTGAAGACGAAGAAAAGTCAACGAGTTTCCAAAGTGGATTATCAATATTTGAAAATGGAATATGTCAACGATGATATTGATAAAAAAATCTGCCATATTTTCAAAAAAGAAGGAATAAATATAAGAATAACTAGAAGAACCAAAACATTGGGAAACGCTCTGAGAAAGCGACGAATTAACGAAATTTGTAAACTAACAAATTGCTATATAGATGATTCGAAACTATGCTTGAGACAGAACGTTGTTTATCAAGTGCGATGTAAGAAATGTCAACAATGCTACATCGGCAGTACGGTTCGCCCTCTACACATACGATTCAAGGAACATCTGCAAGCATCGCAATCATCCGTCTACAGGCATAAAAATATATGTCAATGTGAGTCTTTCGAGATCAACATCTTAAATACAGCGGAGGACGAACCTAACTTGCGACTAAAGGATGCGATACTTATTCGCAAACACAGACCAACAATCAACAGTCGCATCGAGTGTGAAGGGCTGTAGGACTTTTTATTCATATAAATCCATCTTTATTCTTGAAGACCTTATCATCCCCAGTTTATACATGTAGATATCGGAGGTTGGGTGGGGTCTAACAAAATATTGGGTGGCTGCATATCTTTTCCATCATCAATCTGGGGATAGCTTGACTTCTATGGAATACTATGCTATATACTCGCCAAAACAAATTTTGAAACTTGCTTGTATTCATGTTAATTTCTTTTGTATACATGTCACAGTTTTCTTGAAAATGGCTATGGCACTTGAATAGCCATAGAATAGCCACTTGAAATATATCGATAGAATAAATCCAAAAAAAGTTATCAACCTTTACTTGGCTTTTCCAAATCTTTTAAACATGACAATTGGCCAAGGCATTTTCACTCAAATTAGAGGATGAACTTGATGTCTCAGTTAGTTGTAAATTAGGTCGAATGCTTTTTTTGCTTGTTCGGGGTTGTTCATTTTACACACCTTTGGATCGATTATTGTTGTTATTAGTTCGGACACCACTGTGGTTTGAATACTGCGATTAGTACAAGCAGACCACCCAGACATTCGCTTTTTCGAAAATATGCCTGAATTTTCGCTTTTATCGAGTGGCATTCGCTTTTTTTTCGCTTTTTTGGTAGAGCAGGAAAAAGTGTTTCGTAGTACAGGCCTTTTTTACATGTTGACAACGCAACGTGACTTTTTGTCATGTTGCCCTTTACTCTAGTCATGCTATCATTCATGTGTTAACAATTGAATGCATATCTTGACGATTGCTTAATCTTATGTAATAACTATATGATATAGGGGAATTGGAGAATGTGCCTTAATTAGCAAAAAAGTCATGTAGCAATTCTTGAATTTAAAGCCTTGTCGTACTCCGTTCCGGTGAATGCACAATTTTTCACAGTAACTTTGAGGCCATGGTGCTATGGGTTTTACACGAGTCTGAATTGATGCATGTTGAAAGTACATGTACATGCGGGTTACTTGCTAGTAGCAAGTTGCTACAAATGAATGTCATCGAATTTATCAGTCAAGGAATTCGAGACATCAATCCATGCTGGCTTGCCAGAGAGACACAGGAGGCTTACTGTTGAGTTTTCTTAGAAGATTCATGTTGGATTAGTGAAACAAGCGGATCAGGTTATGCGAATGAGTGAGATGCATTGCATAATGTTGATAAGTAGGCCTAAGAAAGTGAGATGATAATATACACAATGGAATATTTTCTGTTGAATTTTGCCAGGTACTAAGCTATTTATTTATGTCACTTTCACTGTGATTTTCGTGAAGAGCGTGTAACTAGGCAAAACGTGGATGTGTATGATAATCATTTTGCATCTACTGATAAAGACATTAATATGATACTGATATGATCGGATATGTAGCCTATTTTCATATAGTCGCCTGAAATTTTCTGAGTTACAGATTGAAGAATAGATGTACTAGTAGGCCTAATGCACTATCTTGTAAATAATTATTATTACCTACATATTATCTAATTATATTATTAATTATAATTATTATATAATTATTGTCATATAGCCTACATGTATTTTCATAGCTTGTGTGTGCTGAGCTATGCGGTATCGACCATCTAATGAAGCTTTTACGTCACTTCTCCCCATACTTGGGGCTTGGACGGTGTTGTCAGACTTATGGAGCGTTGTGGTACTTTTAGTCCGGATGCCCTTCCTGTCGACTTCCAATGACACCTTCGGGGCTCGACTTCAGGACCAAAAGATCGCTAGGCCAAGCACTTAGCCATTGTGCCACGGAAACCATCCATCTAATAAAATATCAATTTTGCTTCAATAATATAGCTTAATTATGAGCATTATCTTCCTTAACAAAAATGCATCCTAGTAAGCAATATTATTAGCATAATATTAGGATTACGAGTTCTGAAGAAAACTACAGTTATTATCAGATGAAGCCTTTCGTGTACATTCTATCACTATAAAATAATTTCCATGTTAATGTAAAACCTTAATAAGGATCCTTTATTCGTCATATGATCCCTTTCGCATGACTTTAGCTGATTTACCTCTACCTAATAAAGATACTTGAAAATATCAATATTCTTTTGGAATATTCAGATGAAAGAGATGCAAAATTTAAGGCTAATTTTTAGCAGTTGGAGGCATGACAGTTAGAGAAATTTCCTTAACCACATTAGAAATTATAAAATCATCTTCATTCTGCTGAATTTTCTACCAGTATTTTTTTGATTTTTTCAACACTATGTTTCAACAAGTCTATGAAACAATCTTAGTTTCTATATCATTTGTCTAAAATTAAAGCAATGTAAATTGATAGCTGGTTATATGTTTGATCATTAATAGAATACAAAAGCCAGTTTTATATATAAATATGGTCTGGTGCATTTGCGAATCGTTTAACAAGATGCAAGGAAAATACCTCCCAAGAGGCACTCCGCCAAGTTATCATTTTTGTACCAGAAAGTAATATTTGCAATCTACACAGGTTCGTAGTATTCGTGGTAGTGTATGGCTTGATGGCATATTATGTCGTTATAACGCCATTCTACATTGCTTGATTTAAAAATTATCGATTCGCTTTTTTTCGCTTTTTTTTAAAATTCGAATCGGCTTGGTGGTCTGTATAAGTTTTGCTCAAGCCATCTTGTGCCAGTATTCGTTACATATACTCATTCAAAACATTTTTTACTTACATCCATCTGTGACGAATACCAAACTTGAGCTTCAAATTTTACAGATTGACTATATATGGTTTAAGAAATGTGATCTTTGCAACCCCTGTAACCGAAGTGATCGATGAATAAAGGAATGATTCTTGATGTAATGCCAAAACAGTTTTTGCGTAAATAAACAGATCCAAGAATTTCATGCATCACTGTGGGACATCAGTTCAGGTACAATCCATCAAAGCGATTATTTTAAGTCAATGAGAGATAATGTTTCCCATGTTGGTCGAATTTGTGCATTCAGGTTTTACTGCATTGGCAGTGATAAAAAAGTTAAATCCTCTAATGAGTTCACAAACAGAATTGAAGATTTCACCATTACTGTAGCATTCATAGATGACCACGAGCGCATGATTTGAATTCAGTCTGTTACCGTTATAAATATATTATCATGTCTATGGAAATACATTTGCGATGCATAATCATGGATTTCACAAAAAATGCTGGGCTTTAATGTAAAAGATATAATTAATGCCCAGTAAATGAAACAGGTTTATAATAACAATAATGGCCATTGATACTGGGCTATAATTGCTTCTGATGTAAATTCCATTACTTTCCTCACGTGTACTGGTATGTTGGTGGATTACATTCTTGCGACAGCAGAGTTTGAATGTTGCTGTTTATTGGAAAATTTTATATGCTGCTTATTTTCATTATATTTTTCTTAGATAAGATGAAACACTGCAGGGTATGTCTGTAACTTGGACTGGGCTGGCCGATGCGATGAAAGTGACAGCCAAGAAGCATTGCTCAAAATCACAGAAAAACCAGAGACCCTGGATTGCTGAAAGTTCGGAATGTTTCCAACACATTAAGCAAAAGAGATATCAAAAAGTGATTGATTTTCTTGGTGCTGAATGTCGACACCTCTGTAGACAGGTAAAAAAGCGTGCCTCAGGGCCAAGCAGCAGTGGATGGCGGCTCAATGCAAGGAAACCGATAGTGCCTACATTTCAGGAAATTCTAGAAAGATTTTCCTGCTGATGAATATTATCGGTGAAGAAAGAACGACAAGTTCTGTGCTGGGAATCAGAGACGAAGATGGGGAAATTATTTATGACTTTGAGAGAATAAAAAAACAAAGGGTACCAATATGGAAAAAGCTGGACGCCAATTTCATCTGAACACACTGTCCAGATCGAGTTAACACCAGATGAATACGAGCCAGAAGTGATGGTGGACCAGATACGAACAGCAATAGGCCTAAAGAATTGAAAAGTCACAAGCGGCAGGTCTTGATGGAGTGACATCAGAGATGTTTAATGCAGGCGATGACAATGTGATTAAGGCGGTTAAAGCAATTATTGATGACGTTTGGTGCTCTAGGATGTGACCGGAGGATTGCTGTTGGACGTTGTCCGAGTTAGTGACAATACCGAAGGTGCCTTTTACGCAAGATTGTGCCAAACACAGAACCATTAGCTTGATTTCACATGCAGGAGCGATCATAATTGAGATTATGCGGAGCGACTTGGCCCATTATGTGAGCCCTCTAATGGCTGAAGAACAATTCGGCTTCATTTCGGGCAAGGGCAGTTCGGATGCCATAATTGCATTGAGGAACGTCATCGAGAAAACACAGAAGCGGCAAGAGGGGGTGATGGGTGATGTTTGTGGATTATGTAAAAGCAATTGATTCGGTCGACCATCTCGCTCTCTGAAAGTGGATGCTTGAATTTGACGTCCAGCTCATTTAAATTGGAAATCCCTCTACGATAACTCACACGGTGTGATCCGGGTCCGTGAAGACCACACGTAGAGATTCAGATTCGAATGAGGAGTTAGACAGGACCGCCCTCTTTCTCTGCTCCTTTTTCTCACGTACGGAGAAGACATTTCGTGAAGAGTGGAAGCCGAATTGACTGAACGCACAGGTATAATCGTTGGAGGACGTGCGCTGTGGAACTTCCGATACGCTGATGACAGCTTTACTGGTGAACAGTTGGATCCAATGGGAGCGCAAGGCACATCTGCGTAAGAGGCACAGCGAGAGATTCGAGCTGCAAATCAACACCTCAAAGACTGCTTCAATGGTTACCTCGGAACAGCAGGCACAACAATCACCTGCATTTGGAGCACAGCGATTAACTATGTACAGCAGTTACTGTACATGGGATCCACTGTAACGATGAAAGACAGCAGTGAGCAAGACAGCAGAACACGTTTGGCCATAGTCAGAAACGACAGCTACCAGCTTGTGGATGCATGGAGGAGCAAAGATATCAGCTTGCGCCTAAAGAAGCAACTTATGAAGATCTTGATGTGGAGCATCGCGTCCTGCGGAGCAGAGGGCTGGACATTGAGAAAAGTGGACGAAAGGAGAATCAATCCGTTCGAGATGTGGGCCTGACGGAGACTTCTAAAGATCAACTGGTGTCAGCGGAAGACAAGCGAATGGGTGCGAGACAAAGTGAAAGCTCCAGAGACCAATGAACTGCTTGAACTGGAGACCATCAAGCCGCGGAGATGCGCAAAGAACGAGCATTGGAAGAGGAGACTTGACTGGAAGACGGAGAAAGGCTTGGACTGACGATCTACGTGGGACGCCCACGACTCGGTGAACGGGCTGCGACATTGAACCAGAATCTTTTTCTAATTAGGCTCTTCTCAATGTGTAATTTTTCTTGTTAAATCGCATTTTGATATTTTTCGTTGGAAGACAGTCTTCAATTGTTTATCTATTCTATCAGATACGGAAGGAAAGTCGGAGTATGATATATTTTCATCTCTGTCTGTTTCTTTTTTTCAGCCATTTACTGTTTGGAATCATCTCATTTGAGTGAACATGTTTCTGTAGAATTTCTTCGAACTCACTTACATGTTTTTTGTTTCGTTATCGTATCAGAACAACGGTCTGTTATTCTCTTATTTTCATTTGTAATGAAGCATTTCAATAATTTCATTGAAACCCTAGTTCTTCCTCTTTTATCAAATAAAGACTGGATCAAAGCTCTACCGTCTTCATGGTTCGGTCCTCATCTGACAGACAATCAATTTCGCTCGTAAAACGGCAGACATGTGCACTCGCTACGATTCAAAAGCGGACGGTAATGGGCGCATGGATTCGTCTGCTCTAGAAGTACAGGTCGTCACCTTCGCCATCCGCTAATGAACGACGTGGTGGATAGCGCAATGCATTCCATCCAACTATCAACTTTGTTGGAACCTGCCACATAAGGTCAAGTCGTCAGCATATTTAAGTAAAATCACATCATCATCATAGATTTCTAAATCAGATAAGAAAGATGCAAAATTATAAGGACCCGAAAATGATCCTTTTGGGCTACCGCTACCGCATCTGTCAAAGCCAATGACTTCAATACGTCAAGTCTATCGAATTGGCACAAAGTATACCATCAACTGAGCAGGTCCCTTAAAGTCATCGTCATCAACGACCATGTTACCTTCAAGTTGCTGTCGGTACTCAACTTTTGCAATATTGTATTGGATCTAGTTGATGGAATCACTACTTGCCAATCAGTTGTTATTTCTGTCATTGTTCTTGTTAACTTACTTGCATATTGCCCATGGAGACGTTCCTTCTGTCTTCATTTTTTCACCCGAAGACAATTTTGCCTCTCGAATAACAATTTCGTTTTATCTCTGTCATGATTATACATAAGCCAATCTTTCTGTCTGTTGGCCTGATAGCGCTTGTCGAACAAAATTTTAACGGTGGATGTTATCCAAGGCTCGTCTTTCATTGAATGTTCGATATTGTTTGTTGGAACAATGGTTAAATGATTTTCAAAGTTTCATGTAGTAATATACTCGCAGAACATAGTCATTTATGCTCAAATTTTGGAATTCAAATTGCCAGTTTATCTTAGCCATATCCTTCGAAACAACTGCAAGAAAAAGCGTCTGAAGATCCATCACCTTAGTTTCTTTGATCATTTCAACAAGGTGTTTCTTTGGTTTCAGTAACATAACGTTGTGATCTCTGCTTGCTAGAGGTGGATGATTCTCAATATCATTGAACTCGGATTATACGTCGTCGGGGAGAAGAGTGACATCTATACATCATATCGCATTCCATGGCAGACAGTAAATGTATTTGATAACTGAAAATTTGATTCAAAAGTACTCGAAGAGACATGATTGAAATCACCTGTGATTATGACGTTATTGCACTATGTGATCGAGTTTAGATCATCATCAATCCCTGAGATCACATGGTCACAAGCTGCAAAGTTGCGAGCAAGTAATCAATATACTTGATAGAAATGTGTTGTATCAATAGTTTAACATTCAGTTTTTCAAATTCGTTAAATACAGTCTTTACATTGAAATTTTCGTCATCCATGACCAGATTCCTCACCAGACGTTCTGTCGGAACGACAAATATCAAAACCATTGACAAGATATGTATTTTGATTTGGAATGGTGCAGTCCAACCATGACTCAGTAACTGTCAAAATATCATCAAAATTCGATTTCGAAAAAGTAGGTAGCTCATCAGTTTTATTCGATATGGATCTCACATTTGTGTCAAATGTCACAAATAATGGGAGGACAAGAATATGAGAATATGAAACGAAAAATCTTCTTGCATTCAAATTAACACTTAACGAATGTCACTCACAATGTTGCTTACATAATAGGCTTTTAAAAGAAGCGGATCAAATGCTATGTAGAAAACAATTCCCGATAAGCATCCTGATATAACAGTGGAACATGAAATGATATTCCACTCGATTTCGAAAAGTCGAAATCTACCCGAAAATTCCGATGTAAGACGTACTATATTATTTTCTATTTGATCACATGTAATCAAGTTGTAATACAATGTCGGAACCGAACATCTCTTTTCCTGATCAAATTTGGCGGTTGCTTGATACATCCAATAATAAAGACGCATTAATCCATAGAGATATATATATAGTCGGTATAAAAAATAGCCTGGAAACTTGATGAAATTGCCGTGGAATCGCCCGGTAATTCTAATATTGAATCCTGGCTACCACACTGTAAAAACAATTTATTTCATTAAAGCTGACGTTTGGTGTTCTTTTTGTCAGTGTTGGACTCAGAAATAGTGAAAATGACAAAAATGGCACTGATATGCATGTATCTTTTCATAAATTACATGTTTACTGTACTTAGAAAACGTGATCTGAAGTTCTTATATGATCTTAAGTCCTTACAGCAAAGACGGGAAATAATTTTACCGCAACCTCGCCATTATGCAATGTATTTGTTATATACCGGAACAGTGTTGTGCTTATATGCCTTCGGCTCGGTTCATGCTATGACTGATCTGAAACTGCTCATTTGATTCTTAAAAGATGCGCTTGTCTTTAAAGAAAAGCAGCTGAAAAGTTTGGAGACTCAATAAAGATTCAGTCGTTTGATTTTAAAAGAGATCCAAGTTTTAGGGTTAGGACAACTAGCAATGTGTTGTTTTGATTTTTTATTCAAGTGTATTTTGAAAAAATGGTACAAAATTTTTCTGAGTATCGGTGGCCACATCTACATGTAATGAAATTGTGAAATATAATTTTCATTAATATTTCCACTTCCTTTCAGATCTCACGCGATCGCCTTATCGCTTCTCTTTGTCAGGAAATCCACAATTCCACGAAAATGAAGAAATTTGTATTAAACGATATTTGCGAATCAGCGATCGCTACATCAGTACCCTCACACGACAGTCTGTTGACCCGTGTTGTGCGTTAAATCTCTGATCAAAATCACTCTCACCAGGAAAGCATTTCGGCGACTGAGTAATTTATCTCTGTCGGAATATACTATCAATCATATGTTATAGGCGCATATTATAAATCACCGACAAATGCACAATATCAAACACAGTATATAGTTAGTTAACATTTTAGAATAATATTCTTCTTTATTCAACACAAATATTTCAAATATATTTATGCATACTTATATTATATATGGAAATCTATCTATGACTGGACTTACTTAATATCCATCTAGATAATGCTTAATCATTCAGTACAATATATATGTATCAACATTCAACGTCACATGTATATAAGTTATGCTTAGTACTAAATAAAAAGCAATAATTTTGTAATGGGAATTGAATTTCCGGTAACTGATCTGCAATGTGAAGATATTAATGTGAGTGAACGATGTAGGCCTATGACCTTAAATTTTATTTTGCATATCTTTGTGTACAGAGTAAATAAGCGTGTAAGATTATTGACTGGACTGTTTGCAACTGTATTCAATATACCATTATTTATATGCATTCTTCTTTATCGAGATATTATTATGTACGTCAATATGCAAGTATATCGGTGTACGTTTATATTAATATTAAGACATTTTAGAATTCCTGCCTTTTCTTTCGTCTTAGGTATAGACGATGTTGTTTGTGTTCCAATTGTTAAATCGAACTTCTACTTGTTGATTATTTTATCTGAAGCATTCGATTGTTATCATTGTGTGTTTTCGATCTGATCGATTTCTGATGCATTATATTTTCCTTGTATATTTTTATGGAGCTCTGTAAAACTTGCAAGTTCAGCACAGGAATTTAGTTTAAATGGGTGATTGGAAGTGTACTACAACATTATTTCTCCAAGTAATAGTGGATTTCATTAGAAATTTGGGATGCTACCCAAATTTCCCGTGAGAAATTTCCTGAGATCATGACCCTTGAAGTTGATCCGAAAACTTTTGGACAACGATAAAAGCTTTGTGGTTTTCGATAAAAATTAGGGTAGCCTCTAAAATTTTGGAGCTATGATGTAAATAGCAAGAATACTAATCAATGAAAATGGATGTACCGGTTATGAACAGCATTGTAAACCTTGCTACTAATATTTATATAAAAATGTTCGTTGGAATTGCTTTATTGAGTTGTTATTTTTAACGATACGTCGGAGTTATGACTCCATCCTCAAGTCATGAAAGATGAAGAGATTAAGCTAGTTTAGTGCACACTGAAGGGAAGCAAAATTGGTACTTATGGGTTATCTCCCCCCCCCACGTTTTCAAATTTACCTTAAATCCGTAAAAATGAATCAACCGTCGCAAAACTTCAAGTACCCGTATTTGGTTATATTTTCTACCCACATACAAAACATCATACAAATCCGACAAGTACTTTTCGAATTTACAGACAATGATGTGAAGTGTATCTTAGCGATGTCAACAGCTTGATCTGACTTTGCCTGTTCGACGCATTATTGTTACTCGTGTGTGCATTGTTCTCTTTCCGTGTCCGTCTCATCCATTGCTATTTGAAATATTCCCACGACCACTAGCCCACCACACCTTTTTTAAGTTAAGCAAATTGATGGAAAGGATGTGGTCTGGGTCATTATCACTTCTATGTCGCGACATGACTTTATTGACTTAGTGCTATCTGCTCAGACGATGTGAGGTTAAGCGAAGTCAGATCAAGCTGCTGACATCGCTACACTTCACGTCATCGTCTCAAATTCGAAAAGTACTTGTCCGATTTGCACAAAATTCTGCATGTGGGTAGGAAAATATACTCAAATATGTGTCTCTGAAGTTTTGTGATGATTGATTCATTTCTACGGATTGTAGACGATTTGAAAACGTGGGGGGAGAGATAACCCATAAGCACCACAAAATTTAAATATCATGTACACTGAAGGTAGAAAATCTGATAGCTCCTTTTTTGTTGTTCATAGATGGCGTCAAAATTTTGATATGCATGGCCTCGTGGAAGCTAAGGTTTATCAGAACTCTATCATAAGTCATAACTGACACTGACATCTTTTGGTCGCTGGTCTGATCTATCGTCGGATGTTTATGCATTGACGGTTCCATTGATTTAAGATATGTTCCCTTATCCTGGTTTGCAGTTTTCATGTTGTGCTTCCTACGTAGCGTTCTTTGCATTTATCGCACATCATTTCATAAACCAAGATGTCAGGGAAAGTGGAGTTGCTAAAATAATGCAAATAAACATCATTTCTTTGAGACACATTTCTTTTTCAGGATTCAGACATGATTTCTAACTTTATTTTTGTTGTTGTTTGTTTAGCGTGTTTCTGAGAGTGACTGATTCGTAATTTATTCTAACAGGAAGCTTTAAGTCTTGTAAATTGCATTGATTTTGTTGCTAATGTTGTTTATGCTACAAGATCCCTACAAGATCTCAGACAACATTAATGACAAAAGAAACATGTCTCAAAGAAATGGTGGTATGTGAAATGATATGTGACAAATGCAAAGAACGCTGTTATTTGTTATTTAACGCTGAAATGTTTATACTCAACCATATTTTTATTCAACGAGAAGGAAAAAATGAAGTATAAAAATACAAAAACGTAAGTTAAAAAAATCAGCCTGATGATGCGCTCTCTCCAAGCCGAATCTCTTAGCCTCCCAAAGACATTTTGGAGCGCATAAGCAGTGCCTGAGCATTTGAGCGTTGGAGTGTAATGCTGTACAAAAACACCAGACTCAATACCGTCTCTTACTGCCAAAGTGTTAATTGACGCGTTTGCGTTTGGAGACCCTTCTCGTGGCCTCACCCCAGTGTCCATGCGCGGTGACTGCTAGGGAAAGTGTAAAGAAGTAATATTGCGTATGTGCCCGCGTAGTGTCCTTTTGTGTATGTGCGCACTTCTAGCTTAATCTTTTTATCTTGTCTGACTTGAGGATGGAGTCATAACTCCGAATCATCGCTAAAAATAATAATTCAATAAAGCAATTTCACCGAACATTTACATATAAATATTAGTAGCAAGGTGTAAAATGTTGTTCATAATTGACCCAAATTTCCATCAATATGATGCTTGAGGAAATATTGTGTTTTGCTAATGGATATACCAGTATTGATTAACTAGTCGACCTTCATTAGCAGTATTTCAAATATCTTTCAGTTGCAAACCTGCTTGTGATGAATGATTTTCTTATTAAAAGATTATTTATCAATCAGATTAGATTTTATCCCATATAATATTCTAAGCTCCACCTACAGCATCATAGTTTCATAAGTACAGAAACAGTCGAATATTCGGGAAAAATTAAACAAATAAGAGGGATGCTGTCCATTTCCGATTAAGTGACGCATGTAGAGGAGAATAGGATAGCAGTGCCTTGAAAGTGTTATCATAACTAGAACTTTGTCAACATGAAATCGATAAATATGGCAGAAGCGATTGAACTTTTTTGAGCTTTTTGTTTCTCCATGGCGCATACATATTATTCGTTCACTATTGACCTTTAATATGAAATCTATTCACTATGAATTTAGGAATTCGTATATCTTTATACATGCACAGGGTGTGATTTGATGTTGAATATACTTTTGTTTTACTGTAAATCTTGTTTTGAATAGTCCGAACATTTAGAGTAGACTAGGATATATGAAGGGCTTGCTAAATCTTGGATCGCAGACACGGTAGGTGAGCCAATTAAGGCCCAACCCTTTGAAAATCTCTAGGCGCTGGTGTTCTACTTTAATCGAGTTCAGTTGCTTTTAAAAGTGCAACTATAATGTTTGCAATGCTGTCCTGATTATATTTCTACAAAGTCGCATTTTATATTGCCGTACTTTTGGTTTTAAATTTCTTGTGGTTCTGGGCCTTATTTAGAATTGTGTACCTTAGAAGGTCCTTATTCAATTATAATTGTATTATACTTATATATATATATATATATATATATATATATATATATATATATATATATATTTAAAAGGTATCTAAGCGCCAAACTAAATGGTCTCTGAGCGCCATTATAGGGCTCTGAGCGCCATTTCAATGGCAGATGATACATTTAAAAGGTATCTTAGCGCCATTAAATGGTCTCCGAGCGCCACAAGTGGTGTCTGAGCGCCAAAATAGTCTCTAAGCGCCTCAAACGCACATGAGCATTTCCACGCGAATGACAACTTTTTGTAAGAAAATAAAAGTTAGATTGGACGGCATCTTTTCACTGAAATATTATGTTGATGCCTATATTTTATGATATTGAAGTTAGTTCATGAAATTAGATGGTCGAATGACACATAAAACAGAGAAGATTCGTTATTTTCTTCATTTATATTCCCTTTAGAATGCCTTTTCTCAGGCTGTGATATTGACATGATCATCTGTTTAGCTATCGCTATTTGATATATTTTTACATTTGAATTGAAGTATTCTTGAAAACTTGAAATTTGATAATATCATTTTCATGAACGATGAAATGATAAGACAAATACATAGTTTTATAATCGTCATAAGACGACGCTTCGACACTACTGTAACTGCTTTTATTCTACTGAAAAATCTTGAAATACAAAGTTTTCTTGCAGAAATTATCAAAATATGGGCTATGTGGATTGTTGACGCATTGTTGAATTTCTCTGTTAGTGTCTACAAACATAGATGCAGTTCATCAAAGTTGCGTCATAAGAGGACGATTGAAGAGTCGTCATATGACGCCATAGTAATTTTCTTGAATTTTCCGTTCGTGTATGTTCTAGAATCGGTGATTTATCAGCAATAATTTTCATTGAACACATCAAATAATTTGCGCGCCTTGAACATTCTTAATGTGCTTAATAATGAAAGTAAAAGCGATTGAAACATAAAGAAAATGTTTATTTCTTTCTACATGTAGCATAGTCATGTAGTAGCAGATGTGATCATCAGAAAAGATGATTGTGCCATATTTGGCATTCCTTTTGATGAATGGATCCATCAAAGAGCAAAAATAAACTAAGTAACTTTGTTGAACATGTAGCATCAGCTAATTACCGCTCAATAATAGAAGAAGCTTCAAATTCAATAGGCCTACGATGTTCAGCACTTCCATCGAGGATTACGGCTATGCCAAAGAGTAAACGACATCGTTATAGGCCTACTTGTGAGATATGACTAAACGATCAGCAATATAGTCAAAAGCTCAAAAGCAATATTTTCTTTCCGGATTTTGAAACGTTTCCACAATCTCAAAATCATGTCATATGTGCGCAGGAAATTCAAGGATTATCGTGAAGATGAAGCATTTTATTTGATGAGATCTATGGTTCCAGTTCCTTTTGAGGGCAAATCAATTGGTGGAAATGGCAATCAAACAAAAGTTTTCATTGGAAATGCTCCATCAACTTTAGTAGGCTTACAGTTTGGAACCTGCCATGCAATATGGTTGGTGATATGGTGGCTGGGGTATATGCATTGATGGCTGGTGTCCCGGAATAGTTGCTTCTGTGGATTCAATAAAATGCCACACATTTTCAGTGCGGTATGAACAATGTCGGGATAAATCGTTTCCGATTTCCTGCCGTTGATGATATTGACGAGATAAATGATCGGTAAACTCCTTGCAAATTGATTGATGGGATGATCAGATTTGAGGACAAAATTTTCATCTAATTGACACTGACTATGCTGCCGCAAACGCTCTGTTTCATGACCTGTAGTGCTTGAAGTCAAAGTTTTGCGTTACAGAAGATTACAAACATGATCTATAGCTGAGATTAGCTCAAAATATTCTAGTTGCTAAATTTTTCTTGCTATCAGCCTTCAAACTCAGAAAAAAAATAGGAATTGAATTTTTGAAAAAGTACCGGAGTAATGGGAATAAGACCGTTCCAGGACACCATAAAATCAAAAAAATTAGTATCTTTAAAAACGACATAAATTCATAAATTTAGACCCTTTTTTCAGGTTTTTAAGACCTAAATTCATGAATTTGGTTCATTCAAAAAGTACCATTTTTTTCAAAAATGGTACTTTTAAAAACGACATAAATTCATGAATTTAGGTCTTAAAAACCCGAAAAAGGGTCTAAATTCATGAATTTATGTCGTTTTTAAAAGTACCCAATTTTCAAATTTTTCAAAATCTCAAATTTGTGAATTACAATTTTCACCCTCAAAATCATGACCGTTCTAGGACACTAAAAATCAGAAAAGTTAAGAATCTCAAATTTGTGAATTACAATTTTTACCTTGAAAATCATGACCGTTCTAGGACACCGAAAACCCGGTCACCGAAAAAATCATAAAAGTTAAGAATTTCAAATTTATGAATTTTATCCATTTTTCAGGTTTTTAAAATATATCATGTGATTTGCGGGACATCTGAGATGTCTTCCAGGGCTTCGCCGTTAAAAATATTTCTTTAAAAATGGAAGAAACAAAAGTGGAAGGAACTTCAGAAATGGATGAAACCGCAAGAATATATCCTTCATTATCATATGAAATGGATATTGCAAAACACAAAGATAGAGTACGCTATATGAAAGATAAGGAATATCAATTATTATTAAGATTAGAGCATTATAAAAAATTAAGAAAGAGATGGTCTAATGCTTTAATAATTGTCATTTCATCTGGCGTTCTTACAATTCCAGTAGTTGCTACTACTTTAACTCGATACAAAATGAAAACACATTTCCATCTTTGAAATATTTTATTCACATCACAGATAAGTACTATGTACAAGTAGCATCGTTTACAACGAATAAAATATGTTGACTAGAAAATGTGTTATGACATGATACAATTGTTTCTGTATGAGTAAAATAAAGTAAGGCTCATAGAACTATAAAACCAATGAGGACAAGTAGCATCGTTTACAACGAATAAAATATGTTGACTAGAAAATGTGTTATGACATGATACAATTGTTTCTCGTAAATAGAAATAAGGTAATACTCATAGTACTATTATCCATTGCGAGTAGCTTACCGTTTCAATTGATTGAGTTTAAAATTTGATCAAGGGTTGGGCGGTGTCTCCCATGGTGAAGATACGAGTCAATAATAGCGAAGTTCCTTTTGAAAAATGATATAGATTCCGTCGAGTTCTTAATAAACGGAAATCGTAAATATAGTTTATAAAATTTTCTTAAAAAGATGCTATAGCCTCTCGAATAACCTAATTGTTTACAAACATGGCCACTTCCCCGGATTGCAGTCAAAGCTCTTCCTTTTATACGCGATAACTTCACAGTATTGTTCACCGAAATGTCTTCTTCTCTTCTTAAATGTGCTAAATAATTAGTTAGCTCTGATGCCAAGATGTCTCTTTGAATTTCTTCTTCAAAATTATAGTTTGAACTGATATTGATGGCGTTATCTTGCAATGTGTCTTCAAATCGATTTATCACTAAAAATTCTCTGAATGTTTTTGATGCGTGGATGTCTTCTTCCTCCCTTGGTTTAAGATATTTCTCCTGAAATTCTGTTAGCATCTCAATACACTTCTTCCGTTGATCTTCGTTCACAATAGTGTCTGAAATTTTTCTTTT